>CM032446.1:107442005-107450248 GCA_019049505.1 Pachyrhynchus sulphureomaculatus | reverse complement strand
GTTTATGGATATCTTTAAAATAACCTGTAATAAACATTGAATACTTACCTCACCACTACATATTCCAACATTTGTAAACGTTCGCTTTAAATAAACAAACTAAACGTGAATTTGACGTTTTGGTAGAGGGCGTTGTCACTTAGCCACCGCCAGGCAGAGGGCTACTAAAAAGCTACTAACAAACAAGCCTACGCCGAAAACAAATATTTTGCTGTTGGCATCAGAAGCCGATAAGAAATCCTTTGTCGGTTTTAGTTTAAAGTTAAGCACAATATCGTGGAGTTGTATTGTTCAGTGGCGGTTTGAAAAAAATATTCATGTCATCATTTCTTAAGGGTCGATTTTTACCTTTATTATTGAGTATTGAGATCCGTTATTTAAGGTGAATTTTCTGCAATTGGTCTTGTTACAAGAAGGCGTCAATTCCAATTTATATAGTGAATTCCATCATCCGATATATATATATATATATATATATATATATATATATATATATATATATATATATTATATATATATATATATATATTATATATATCTCAATTCTGGGTGTCCCCCTTTGAAGTGAAACGTCTCATATATATATATATATATATATATATATATATATATATATATATATATATATATATAAAACATACAGCAGACATCCCAAGTGCATTTTTTGGTCAAAAAAAACCTTGGCTAATATCTACAAATAGTTGTTTATCTGACATGTGTGAACAATAACACTTTTCTACGCGCGTTTGTTCATGAGCAACCGACGACGAACGGAGTACAATAAGGTTAGAAACTAAATAATTTGTTAGCCTATTGTCAAACTCCGAAACCTGAAAAGCCACTTCCACTTGTATAAGTGACATTTCTTTTTTCTACAAACTTGAAGAAAATAAAATAAATAATTATTCAGTTTAACTATTTTTTTTTAATTTACAGATAGTTTAACTGGACAAGAACATCATTTTACATTATCAGTTAATATTATTTTTTATTAGCAAAGTTTATGTGTGGCATGATAATGTCTATCTTTTTTACCCTATAGGGTTTGGAGAAATACGTTAAAAGGACTGGCGTCATACTTTTACTCCTTTGCCGTATTAAAAATCGTATACTCGTTTTCATACTTATAACTAAATTTATGACGCAACAAATTTAAATCCTTCCAAAAAATATCCTGTGTTGTGGATATCGAAAAATGTTTAACTTGATACGGTTTATGTTATTCTGATAAAAACCTATCATTGCCTGTACCTAATCATATAGTTAGTGTTCGCTTGGTCGAAAAACGAATTTTCCATATTACGACACTATGGCTAATATCTAATAATAATATAAAAATATGTCGATTGAAAATTACTAAAATTTTATATGGTTTAGAGCTTCGCCTAGATATATATTGGCCGTGCTTTTTTAGGGAACGAACTACGAAACGTGTGACATCCGGATAATATAGAAAAAATACCTGTCCTTTTTAAAGAAGAAAATAAAAGAAAAGCAATAGTCCAACTAAATACCAATTGGTTTTAAAGATAATTTTTGAAATTTGAACATTTTTCATGTTTAATTTTGCTTTTATTTTTTTGGAACTTATTTTTTATATTTGCTGTTTTTTGCATGGGGACAATAAATTTAATATATTTATCTATCTATCTATCTATCTATCTATCTATCTATCTATCTATCTACCTATCTATCTATCTATCTATCTATCTATCTATCTATCTATATATATATATATATATATATATATATATATATATATATATATATATATATATATATATATATTACATTAAAATGTAGTGGAAATTTAAGTAGTGTTTTACTTCTTGCAAAACTTCTGTATGTATAAATATATACATATATATATATATATATATATATATATATATATATATATATATATATATATATATATATATATATATATATATATATATATATATATTATTAAATTAATCTCTTCATAAACCTTAATTTAATAAGGCTTTATGATCACAAATAATTTCTTTTCAAAATTTCGACAAATTAGAGTATTCAAGATAGAATTTGGGAATTATCCTATTGTCTCAGGAAAAACTGAAACGAAAAAAAAAGGTCTGCAGTTTCTGAAAACCAAACTCAATATTTTAGGAAACGTGCTATTAGGAGGTATACGATTTAACAAAACGACAGCATATTGTACAAGATTAGCGCTAGAATATGTTGAAAGAAATTAGCGTAATAGGTGGTCGAAATGGATCCGGTGTCTGATGTGAGCTGATGATTTTTTTTTATTTCGAGAAGTTCAAAATAACAGCTGCCACCACTTCATACAAAAAAAAAATGAAGAGATCTTCAGAATTATAAAAGGGGATGTGGCTTAATATAACAACACGGAAGTATGAAGATGGGCTACATGCATTGATTTGAATCGTAAAATTGTGGACATTTTCACAACAACTTCAGAAGTAGGGGAAAATGTTGACACAGAAAAAAATTTGGAAAATTTTATGAATTGCTAGTTATGTTTCTTTTTACTAAAGAGTTATAATTAGTAAAAATCAACATAACTAAGAATAATCGAAGGAGATTAATAAAACATTTTGTATAATAACAAGCATTTTTTTGCGCTGCAAGGTACTCCGTAAATCAGTTATCTCAAAAAAGGCTCATCCAATCGTGTTCAACAAGGTGCTGCTGAAGTCCTTATTAAAATATCGAAAATTTTAGTATCATGCTTCGAATTAGTCCATGTAGTTCAGAATAGTGCCTAAATTTCAATCTACCGGCTTCGCAAATAATGAATAACTACCATTGTCCAGGTGCCTCCTTTCGAGGGCTGTAGCAGAAGGCAAAATTTTGTATGAATTTTTGAGCTTATGTTGACTCAATCATACCTTCAAGATACCCTGTATATCAACGACATGAACCATAAGAAAACTATAGTGGAAAAAAACTCGGGAGAAAATAAAAGTTGCATGAAGCATAAAATAATAAAATTTATTCAGAATATTAGTTTTTCAGCTATTATAAGATATAAAGTAGATCTGTCAAACTATATGTCATTGAGCTCAAATTAAAAAACCCTAAATAGTGGTAGAGAAATAGGTTGTCTCATTTTTTTAAAAAAAAATAATATGCAGACTTAAACAGAGAGGGGAGAAAATGGTTTGTTTTCGAGCTGTTCGAGGTAACTATTTTTTCCTAAGTTCTCCCAAAATATTCAAAATTTGGAAGATTGTGACTAAATAACTAACTCTAGGAATAATGACACATTTGTAGTTTAGCGAATCTATGAGAACTATGTTGGAAATATGGAGTCTTTGGCACAATGACACTATTTACTATGTACTCAGACAGCAAAATAACAGCAAAGAAATTTAGAATAAAAAAAAAGAAAGGAAGTTAAAATTCAAAATCCCTTAAAATTTTGATAAGGAGAAATTCTTTAGCTTAGAATATTCCCCGCTACCAGAACAATTTAAAGAAAATTCAAAAAGTCCAAAAATATTGAACATAGAAAGTAAATATTTAAATCAATAAAAGCTTTTAAAAATATTTTAATACTTTAATACACAAAGAGAAAATCGGCTAAAATGAAACTGTATCAGATCTAAGACTAAACTTAACTGGATAGATTTTTTTAAAACTACCCTTTAGCGAATTGTGAGAGGGGTTTCATTCTTAAATATACCCATCTTGCATGATTGTTTCCTTGTCTTTTTGCCCCTTAGTAAAACTAGTAATAATGACTACTAAATTCGATATATTTGTATTTTATAGAAATATTGACCATTTACACTTAAAAGAGTTTAAAATGTATACAGATGGTAAAAAAGCTTAAATTTAAACTTTATATTAAGAAAAAGAGTGTTTAACTACCTTCGAGCTTCTCTTTACATCTATGGTAAAAGTAACATACATATCACAGGGATATATGAACAATTTTTTCTTTTTCCTGTAGTTTTTCTCTACTGTATGAGAAAATGGCTTAAAAACGTATTTTGCTTTTTTTTAACGCTTTGAGGTGGTCCCCTCTGTTTGATTATAACAATGCACAGTTAAGGGCAGTTTCATTGTATTTTTTTTAAAACTTTAAAAACGTATAATTTTGGGTACGTATTGTAAAACGAAACTTTAAAGTTTATAAGACATTTAATTTTTATCGCATATTTTTTCCGAGTTTAAACACGCAAACAAAGGTAAATAACATATTCCGTTATATTTATTTTAGTACTATCTGTTTCCCATACTTTGATACTCCCTTTTATTTTCTAAAAAAGGTTAGAATTCAATTCTTGTACAGAATGTTAAGTTATTGAGAATATTTTTAAATAAATTAAATAAACCCGTACAGATGTATAACCCTTAAAAATCCTTAAACTACAAATAATTTTAATTTTACATATTAGTTTAAACAAATTTTTATAAAGTCCTTGAAGAAGTCATTTGATGGCAGAATATATTCTTATAACCAAAAAAAAACTATATAACAGCTGTGAAGTGGCCAAATAGTCTTGGCTTGACTCAGCTTATTGATGAACCAACACGGATCCCTGATCGAGACGGAGAGTTCGCCAGTCTTCTTGATCTGTTTTTTAACCACCAATCCGGAGATTTACACGGTCAGCGTAAATCCACCGTTAGGTTCTTCCGACCATAAACTGCTTTCGACATCGAGTATTCTACCAATCAGTGACAGAGAGGCGCCCAAACCGCGCAAGATTTGGCACTACAAATCTGCTAAATGGGAAGATCTCATGGAATATTTTCGAACTTTCCCTTGGTTGGACGTTTGTTTTCGATCCGACGACCCATCTGACTGCGCCAGGGAGGTTTCCGATGTTATTTTGGCCGGTATGGATGCTTACATCCCTTTTTCGAAGAAATGCCCCTCCAACGGCAAGCCTTGGTTTGACCTAAAATGCAAAGAAGCTGTTGCTTCTAAACATCTTGCATACCGACAGTGGCGTGAAGATCCTAACACCATAAATCGTAACATCTTTGTTCGTACCAGGAACAGATGCAAAGAAATTATCGACGAAACCAAGGAGGTACACAGTCAACGGATTAGAAACAAACTTCTCGCTTGTCCCGGCAATTCCAGGTCTTTTTGGTCGGTCGCTAAGGCAGTTAGTCAAAATTTCACCAAATCCACCATACCGCCACTCACACGGCCAGATAATTCTATTGCAACGACACCTGTTGAGAAAGCGAACTTGTTGGCTGAACTCTTTGCTTCACATTCTACTGTCGATTTCCAAGGAAAAACACCACCTACTATTCCCATAGTGCAGTCAAGGATGCCCGATATTGTCTTCAGACAGCGTATCATAAAACGTATTTTGATGAAGCTAGACACCAAAAAGGCTTCAGGCGCTGACGGAATACCTGCCATAGTTCTCAAGAACTGTGCGAGGGAACTAACACCAGTTTTCTGTAGACTTTTCAACCTATCCTACGGAAAGGGAATATTTCCTTCCTGCTGGAAATGTGCCACAGTTCAGCCGATACCTAAAAAAGGCAAGAAGACCTTGCCAAATAACTACCGACCAAT
The DNA here is from genome assembly GCA_019049505.1 of Pachyrhynchus sulphureomaculatus. Lineage (NCBI taxonomy): Eukaryota > Metazoa > Arthropoda > Insecta > Coleoptera > Curculionidae > Pachyrhynchus > Pachyrhynchus sulphureomaculatus. The sequence goes on along the minus strand of CM032446.1, from coordinate 107,444,709 downwards.
CTCAATAATATCGAAAGTCATGGAAAGGGCTATCAATCAGCATCTTCTAAAATATCTTGAAGGATTCAACATTATTAGTGATCACCAATATGGCTTTCGTAAAAATAGATCAACAGGAGATCTTCTGACTTATGTAACACATGTTTGGAACAACGCAATTGAACACTTTGGAGAATCTCGAGCGGTTGCTCTTGACATATCCAAGGCATTTGACCGTGTTTGGCACGATGGGCTGTTGGCTAAGCTACGTTCTTATGGTATGTCTGAAAAGTTCTGTTTGTGGCTCTCATGTTTCCTCAGAGAGCGTTCTTTACGAGTGGCGGTTGACGGATTTCTTTCTAACACCTTCACTATCAACGCCGGTGTGCCCCAAGGTTCCATACTGTCTCCTACTCTCTTCCTCATTTATATTAACGATCTGCTGGAAAAGACCGAGAATCCAATCTACAGCTTTGCAGATGACAGTACACTTATCTCTTCATTCACTTTGAACGCTCGGACATCGACTACTCAGACGAATATCCGCAGACAGCAGGAGGTCGTTCAACTTAACAAAGACCTGGAAGAAATTCTATCTTGGGGTGACAGTAACCAAGTGGAATTTAACGCTACAAAAACCCAGGCGGCAGTTTTTTCTAAAAAAGTTAACGTTGCAGAACCCGACATAGTTATGTCGGGGCACTCCATCCCTCTAACATCGTCACTCAATCTGTTAGGCGTTAATTTGGGAGCAAATATGTCCTGGCATGAACATGTTGCAGGCATAGCAAGAAGAGCTTCTCAAAAGTTGGGAATATTGTTTCGAACCAGAAAGCTCTACACTCCACAACAACTGTTAATTCTTTACAAAGCTCAAATTCGACCAACTATGGAATACTGCTCCCATGTTTGGAGCTCCGCTCCCAAACATACACTGCATTTGTTGGATTCTATCCAGAGAAGAGCTGTTCGTCTGATTGGACACCCGGAACTGACCGACGGCCTTGATTCGCTGGAACATCGAAGAACGGTTGGCGACTTGAGCCTATTCTACAAGTACTTTCATGGAAAGTGTTCGAAAGATGTGGCCCGTTTAATTCCTCCCAGAGCGGTGCATATTAGAAGTACACGTCGCGCTAATGCTTCACATCCGTATGAGGTTCAGCTTGTTACTCCTCGTACAACGCTTTTCAAGCAGTCTTTTTATATGGAGAACATCATGCCTTTGGAATGGTTTGCCCAGGACTGTGTTTCCCATCTACAGCGATTCAAGAACAACGTGAATCGCTTTCTCCGCACACGTGTCGCTCCTGTAGCGCTTTAGGGACTTCCCTGTAGCACGTGTGCTAGACCCATAAAAAAAAAAAAAAAAAAAAAAAAAAAATAGGGTATTTAATAGCCAGTGTTTACTGATGTACAAAACAATACCCCTTAGGAACAGAATTTTTTGGTTGGCATTTTATTTATGAAAAATGTTCACTTCCTAGTTATAAATTTTTGAATAGTGTGTAAGTTTTTAGACTTTCCCTGTAGGAAGGTAAAAATTCTGCTCATCTTCCCGGTCACCGTTTTTTACACAGAGTGTAAATTTTTAAGTTCCATTTTAGAATTTTTTTGTTTAATTTACTATGTAGGGAGGAATATGCGCTTTTAGAATTTTAGTACAAGAGGGTATTTTTTTTCATCAAGTATTTTGCCCATCCATCCCCCCTGGCTGTCCTTAGACGCCCTCCTGTTTGTTGATCGACGCCCCTTCTATATAAGCCTCTATCTCTTTAATGTGTTTTTTTTGTCTTTAAGGAAACGCCTTTACTATTGGTATGTTTCACTTTGCCCCGTGAACCGAGCTACTCCATTGGATAAGAATGCTTATCGAGAAAAGAATGAGATATTTATATATAAACATAAGATCTAATCAAAAAACTTAAGTATCCACTTACGCCGATTTCAACAAGAGTTCTCTGGATCGTATTACAAAGAACCTTTCATAAAAAATTTCGTCTCAACAGATTAATGAGCCTGAAAATCTAGCAAAATTTTAAAACATTCATATAGTTATATTTGGAAGTTTTGCTGATATATTTTAGAATTAAAAGAACGTAATACAATAAATTTCAAGAGGTTAACAGTTCGGAATATGGCGGAAAGATGGCGGAGTAAATATGATCGTGAACATTTATTTTAGAAAACATACCTTTCTTACCTGTAAACTTATTTTAACGAATTCCAAACAAACTGTTGGCCAAGACGTTCTTTAGCATGAAAAATGTTCTAGGGTTAAATTTTCCTGTGATTAATAGTTATTTAGATGTCAAGTCCGTAAAACGTAGGCGGAGCTTAAAGTTTACGAGTCAGGCTACAATTCTACCATTTGGACATGACAAATACAAAATTTTATGTGCATTCGTCTATATTAACCTGCAAAATAATATACAAATTTTGCAAAATTATATTACTAAATAGTTTATAGCTGACTAGCATAATCGTACAAGAAATTTGACTTTCCGCACTAGTTCGGAAAATAATGGTCCGAACCACTATTACTCACCTGGCATCCCAACAGCCATACATCCACTTGTTTGTATCCAGCCTTCTGTAAATAGTTTAAAACTATTTGGTGATGGATGTTTGTTCCTTAGCGATATCACGACTTCTTATATGTCTGTCTTGCTTAACTTTTTCAAGATTTTATCGATTTTTTTCTCGATTGGCTGACCACAGCGAT
>CM032446.1:107424505-107439505 GCA_019049505.1 Pachyrhynchus sulphureomaculatus | reverse complement strand
TATATATATATATATATATATATATATTGGGATAGCGGTTTATGAAGTAAAACTATTCTTTTGGTGTTTGAAACTATATATTTTCAGTATAATTATTTTCATTCAAACCTATAAGAGGTCAAAGGGGTGGGGAGTGTGGTAAAAGGGTTGCCTCGTACATTTTGGGAATAAGTCCTTAATAAAGTTGTTAAGTGCAACACATATCCTAAAATAAAGAACTTTATCAGGAGTATTACTAAAATTAAAACCGTCATTTACACATAGGTCGCTAAAAACCTACAACGTGAACTTATCAACTAGAATAAAATAGATACAAAAGGAAAACAAAACATCACACAATTAGACTAATTATACACACTTCGATCTAAGGTGTTTTTATAGAACTGATATTGAATATTATTTCATTTCTTTTATTTATTTATTTTTTTATTATCGGTGTGTGTCAGTGGTCAGGTGTAGCGATTATAATAATTATTTAGAATATCACAGTATATGTTGCTTACATTATTAGTGTCCATTTTGTAATTGATGGAGCTTTTCTCTTTTATGTTATGCCACATTTCAAGGAATAAGCGTTTTTTATAGTTATTTTCCTATTCTAGAATAATAACATTATCAAAAATCAAATTTGTATCCTGTTCTCAAGTGATGATCCACTGCAGCGCAAGATTTCTTTCCCGTTTCGCACTGTTGCACTTTTATGTTGAGTTAATCTTTGTTTAAGCTGTTTTTGATGTTTGTCCAATAAAATTGCCCTCGCAGTCCAAGCAAGGCATTTTATATATTATATTGTTGTTATACATAAGTGCAGTCTTTTGATTTACACGACTAAATAAATTCCTGTTACATAATTGATTATATCTTGCTAATTTCATGTCAGCTTAATCTTTGAAGGTCCAGACTATCTTGTCTGTCAGACCACGTATGTAGGGTAGTTTTTTGTAGTGGACTTCATATGGGACCATTAAAGATATTGGAATTGAAAATCAACCTATTCAAAATATGCCTAGGATAACCATTGTTGGTGGAACAGTTTTTTCAAATTGTTTTGTAAAAAGTATCGTCACTGATGTGAGTAACTCTATTTCTCATTGCTTTCACCGTATTATATTTTTGACTTTGAAAAGAAATTTATAAATCTATCAGGAGCTATAGGTTTCTGATACCAATCCAATACAATTTTGTTGTTTTTACTTCTTATGATTTTGGTATCCATAAAAGGAACACTAGCATCCGTCTTAATTACGATAGTGAACTGCAACACATCACTGAACATCCAACGTGAGCAGCACATACTCCGCCGGCACCGAACAGACAATATCATCCACATATTTACAAATAAATGGAAGATGAAATGGCAACATAGGTAAGACGGAGTTTAGAAGATGGTCTAGAACAATGGTAGCCAGGATGGGAGTGATTAGTGTTCCAAATATTTGTCTATAAAATTTATCATTAAAACTGAAATATGTGTTTTTCAAAAATTAATTCAATCAACTGTAAGAAACTGTTTTTTGATAATGTAGTGTATATTTTTGTTTGATCCCATTCCCTATCCAGAATACTCACAACCAACTCTAGAGGTATATTCGTAAATAATGAAACTACATCCAAGGAGATTAATATGTAATTTTTTGGTAGCACAACGTTATATATATATATATATATATATATATATATATATATATATATATATATATATATATATATATATATATATATATATATATATATATATATATATATATATATAGGTATATATATATATATATATATATATATATATATATATATATATATATATATATATATATGTATATATATATATATATATATATACATATATATATATATATATATATATATATATATATATACATAAATTATATATATATATATATATATATATTATATATATATATATATACATATATGTATATATATTATATATATATATATATATATATATATATATATATATATATATATATATATATATACATATATATATATATATATATATATATATATATATATATATATATATATATATATATATATATATATATAATATATATATATATATATATATATATATATATATATATATATATATATATATATATATATATATATATATATATATATATATATATATATATATATATATATATATATATATATATATATATATATATATATATATATATTATATATATATATATATATATATATATATATATATATATATATATATATATATATATAATATATATATATATATATATATATATACATATATATATATATATATATATATATATATATATATATATATATATATATATATATATATATATATATACTATATATATAAAGCAAATATTTATCATCATTTGTGAGAGAATAATGTTGTAACATTCATTTTTTCCTGGATTTTAAGACCATGCAATGTTACTGATTCTTCACTTCAAATTGTATTTATTTTTATTTTAAAATATCGACCGGTATATTAAACAAAAGTTTCAGGACATTCAGTATATACTGTGTGGTGCGGGTTGCTGATCGAACCTACCGCCAGGCCGCGATTGGCGAAATGTTTGACCCGGAGTTTTGATTGGAGCGTCCGGATATTACCGGTAAAAATCGCACGATTATTTAAGGGCCTGAGAAACTACCAGCAAGGCTTTTTTCGATCGAGCCACAGACCAGGCAGTACCGTCTAGCCGAGAGGCTATTTTCCATCTAGCCGAAGTAGGCTAATTTTCTTCAGAACCCGCTAAGTAAAAGTACCAGTTTCGACCATAAAAGCTGTAGTGAGCTTTCTAAGTGTTAAGAAAAAGTGTGAAATCGGGCGAAGTCCATCACAGCAGGGCTGAAAAACAGTAAGTCAACAAAACTCCCTCCAATAGACTTATTTAAGAGCAGTGCATTAACAGCAATGAACAACAGACAAAAAAAGTGAAGTGTAAAACACGATGTCTCGCCTTCGGGGGTTGTAAAAGTTTAAAGTTTAAATGTAACAACTACTATTTAGGCTAGAATTTTTTGGTATAACTGTAAAGGTTAGAAACTTTTTATTTTCATTTTAAAAATATGAATAAATTCTTTTTTTGTGTTGATTAAAGCTAGTGTCTCACTGAATAGTTATTTTTCTTTTCAGGATCAGTTGTGCTAGACTAATTTCTTTTTAGTAATATCCATAAAACACTTCAGTTTTTTCTCATTTTTCTTAGCTGAAGTTAAATCCTTTCTATTTTAAAATGAGTGGTGCCCAAAAAAAAGTCGTACAACTGAGGTTTCTTTAGAAATAGAATTAAATTCCAAAAAGACGTACAAAAATTATCTCTTACCCATATCTCTCCACCAAGGAAAACTGAGCTAGTATTTCTTTAATTTCTTTAGTTCTTTTAAAATCAGGTTTCACTCAATTCATTATCAGAAATTAAAGCGGGGCTGCAAGAAAATTGTGCTCAAGCTTGGGGCGTCCAGTATTTAAAAATGTTACAAAATGACGCAGTCTACATGGGGCGAAAAATAAAGCAAAATTAGCACACCTTACAAAATTACGCCCAAGCTTGGGGAAACATTATTTCATAAGATACAAAATAGCGCTGTCAACGCGGGGCTTTTGGAATTTTATTTTTTTTAAAAAAGGGTTCAGTGTACTAGCTTTCGGAACAAAATAAAAGCTCTAACTTTGCAGATATTTTTATTTCATAATACTTATTAAACGAAACTACACTATAGCAGTAAGACAAAAGCAGGAAATTTGTGGAATTTTTTTATTTCAATTTATCTGATATAGATATTTGAATTTTGTTGTCGACTCTAAGATAAGAGATTCCTACTTTTTTCTTAAAAGCTAGTTCAGATTAGCAGATGTGCTGGTTTACTTTAATTTTTTGCAGTGTTAGATTTTGCGGATAGCCGAGGAAAAAACGGTACGTTTTTTTTCTCACCTATATTTTGCATGAATATTAAAAATACTTTGCTGATATGAAACGGTATTTAGAGATTTTTTATAAGAAATTCTTAAGATAAATTGGTAAAGGAATGTTAATAGAAGGCAATACTTAGAAATTTTTTTTTGAAATTGTCGAAGATTTTTTAAATGTTTGATAAAGAAGTTTACATATTTTAAGTGCCTTTACAGATTTTGTTATTTTTTTGACTATTGGGAGCACAGGAGAAATATTTTCACGGCTTTTTAAACAATTCTTTTAAATTTTATAGTATTCATTTATCATGGAAGCCTTCAATTTTAAAGTCAATCACCTATTGGAATATGAATTAGACTATGAACTAAAAATCCGTCGTACTTTCTCAGAACGTCCGGTCGCAGATAAAAGAAAGATTCTAACGAGGATCTTAAGTAAAGAAATTAATGAGCCGGGAAAAACGATAAAAATAGGGGATGACACCCTGTCTTTTACAGAAGAAACGGCTGGTATCGAAAAGAGTTTAAATTCAATCCAAAACTTAATCGATAGTTATGACGGTGATCCAAATGATTCACTTGTACACCGGGTTAAATCACGTTTTATCGCATGTAGCGGGTCGCGTACAAAGAATTCCCATGCCGGATGACGAAAGAGGAAGCGTCGAAGCTTTCCAAATATGTTCTAGAAACACGGTCGAACAAAAATATTCCAGTAGATCGGATTGGACTAAATGGTTACAAAAAGTTTCTGATTTTTTTAAGTCTAATAAAAATTATCCTTCTCAAGTTAAAACTCCTGCTTCTCCAAATGGTCACATGTCTCCTTTATTCGTGCATAAATATTTAGACAACAGACCGCATATCGAGATAAATCTATTAGGTGCCCATTTTTCGGCTTTATTTGACTCTGGTGCAAATGCCTCCGTTATAGGTCAGAATGGTATCAAAATTTTAAGTCGTTTAAGTATAAAAATATGCCACGTCAAAAATAGAAGTGTTACCACTGCAGATGGCAGCCGTCTAAAAGTTTTAGGTACGGTTGAGTTGCCGCTAGCCTGCAATGGTCATTATTTAGTAATTTCTGCTTTAGTAGTACCTTCTCTATCACATACTTTGGTTTTAGGATGTGATTTTGCACAAAAATTCGGAATTTTTGTAAATTTTAAAGATAATTCGTAGTATCCACAGTCCCTAGAAGTCAACTCTCAAACAAGTTTTAAAGATTGTTATTCAGAAAACTCTTTAGAAAACCTTTTCTCGCGTCTATGTACCCTAGATGATCTCTCGCGGACGGAACGCTTGAAGGCAGAAAAAGTAATAAGCTCTTTCAATGAAATAAGTAGTAAAGATAGGTTAGGCCGAACGAATAAAATCACCAGATGTCTATAGATACGGCTGATGCCAGTCCTGTAAAGACAAGGCCCTTCGCCATGTCTCCGTACATGTCAAAAGTATTAAATAAGGGGTTAGACGAAATGTTGACACTCGGAGTGACATCGTCTAAGCTATGACGGAAGAAAGCTCAACGAGGTCAGCAAATTTGATAACTATCCATTATCGAACATCGACAGAATTTTGTAAGGAGTTAGACGAAATGTTGACACTCGGAGTGACATCGTCTAAGCTATGACGGAAGAAAGCTCAACGAGGTCAGCAAATTTGATAACTATCCATTACCGAACATCGATAGGATTTTGACATCACTCAGGAATGCTAAGTATGTATCCTCGATAGACCTTAGAAAGGCATTCTGGCAAATTCCTTTGGACAAATCCTCTAAGGAAAAGACCGCTTTTGCAGTAGTAGGCGAGGTCTATTTCAGTTCGTCACTATGCCGTTTGGTCTAAAGAACGCTGCTCAAACTCAGCAACGTTTAGTGGACGCTATATTTGGTCCGAAATATGAGCCACATATTTTTACCTATCTAGATGATATTTTAGTAACATCGGAAGACTTCGAATCGCATATTCGCTTACTTAAGAAGTAAAAGATAAATTGAAAGAGGCCGGACTGACGATAAATTTGAGCAAATGTGATTTTTTTTAGAAAACTTCTCTAAAGTTTTTAGGCTATATTGTAGGCTCAAATTCCTTGCGTACCGATCCGGATAAAGTAGCAAGCATGGTTAACTTATGCGAGACCTACTAATACTACGGAAGTTAAGCGCTTCGTAGGAATGTGTTCATGGTATAGACGTTTTATCGAGAATTTTTCTACCTTGTTGTCGCCTATTAATGATCTTTTGAAAGGACGAAAAAAAGGACAATCGATAGATTGGACAAAGGCAGCCGAAGAATCTTTTATAAAGATTAAAGAACTATTGGTTTCAGCTCCCATTTTATCCCAACCAGACTTTTCCCAACAGTTTTATATTTCTAGTGATGCTTCTAATACTGGTTTAGGGGGCGTCCTAACACAGAAAATCAATGGTGAGGAAAGGGTGATAGCGTATGCCAGTAGAACTTTATCAAAGGCTGAACGTAACTATTCGGTTGTTGAAAAAGAATGTTTAGCAGTACTCTTTAACATCGAAAAGTTTCGACCTTACATAGAAGGTGTTCCTTTCACGGTCATAACAGATCATTATAGCTTATTGTGGCTTAATTCTATTAAAAACCCTAGTGGCAAACTAGCGCGTTGGGCGATTAGGTGAGACAACATACGTTTACTTTAATTCATAGAAAAGGAGTCCACAATGTTATTCCTGACGCTTTGTCAAGAATCCCAGATCATACAGTGGACGAAAACAGTCTTAATGCACAGTTTGGCGTAAGAATTGATACAGTAGATGTAGATCGCATTGACCCAGGTACGACAATATTAAAGAATCTCCTCAAAATTTTCCACAGTGGAAGGTGGAAAATGATTTCCAAAAAAAACCAGTTGCCTTTAAAAAATTAATTACCCGAGTGGAAAATACTAGTTCCTAAACCACAGAGAGAGGAAGTTATAGACATGTTCACACTCCTCCTACTTCTGGTCATTTTGGCTTTTATAAAAACTCTTCACAGGGTGGAACAGTATTATTGGCCAAAAATGCGTTTTGATATCGTAAAGTTTGTGAGGACTTGTGAAGTATGTGGAGCGCAGAAATCTCCAAATACACTACCTATGGGACTGATGGGAAAAGAGAAAACGGTTAATTACCCTTTCCAAGTCATAGCAGCTGATCTAGTAGGCCCATTTCCACGTTCAAAAAAGGGAAATAAATGGCTTCTCGTGGTTTCTTGCTGGTTTACAAAGTATACCATGTTATTTCCTTTGAAAAGCTCTAAAGCCGAATGGATATTTTGAAAATTTTGGAAAATAATATTTTTCTAATCCACGGTGTTTCCATCGCTTTGATATGCGATAACGGTACTCAGTTTACCTTAAGAGTTTTAAGAGCTTGAGTGAAACTTATGGTTTTAACATCCGTTTTAATCCCGTGTACTCTCCCCAATGTAATTTTGTGGAACGTAATAACCGAACAGTCGGGACCGCTTTAAGAAGTTACGTGGATTCACATGACACTTGGGATAGCAATATTTCCAAAATCCAACAAGCGATAAATACCGCGAGACACGAAGTAACAGGGTTCACACCGTCTTTCCTAGTTTACGGCAGACATATACCTCTATCTGGATCATATTATAAAAACTTAGACTTGGATGTCAATGCTGACAGCGAAATAATTCCGGGTAACAGGGGCGCGTACGCCGAAAATTTAAAGGGTTTAAAAGATATTTTCACTGACGTACGTAGTAGGATACATAAGGCTTATGAACGGAACAGTAAGTCTTACAACCTTAGAAAAAGGGATTTTTCCTTTAAGATAGGTGATCACGTTTGGCGAAAAAATAAAATTCTTTCCAGTGCAGCTGATAAATTCACATCTAAGTTGGTACCTAAGTATGTGCATTGCGTGATTAGAGAAAAGATTTCGGATTTAGTTTATGGTTTAGTTAATTTAGATGGGACTAAAGTAGGACGATGGCATATTAAAGACTTAAAACCATTCAATGAACCTAACCCTAATGAAAGTTTGTCAGAAGAAGAATAATTTATATTTACATTATCTTAATTGCTTTAATTTTTTTTTTTGATGTTGCTCTGTAGAGGTGACGACCTCGTTTTTTTGACTGTTATAAAAGTTGAGCTGAGGATAGCTTACTTTTATAGTTTTGTGCTAAGGTTTTGGGTATTGGCCATATCCCAAACTTAGGTTGATTGTGGTTGATGTTTAGCATCGACTCAGCTGTTGCGAGCTTGCGAAGGAGTCACACTCAGGATATATCATAAGACTGGTATGTCGGTGGTCGCGGGATTTGATTTGCTTATGACCCCAAATAATATCCAGTTCTTGGCACTTGGAAGCGAAATTTTGATTAGAGGCAATCCAAGGTGATCTTGAGTTAGGACAAGCGCAAGATGTAGCTCGTGTAGTATGATGTTGAGTCAAAAAATTTTTTTATGAGCAATTTCAAAGTTTGTTACCCGAGTGGGTGTATTTTTATTACCTTAATGGTATATTTTGGGTGCAATTAAGAGTAAATTGATTTTGGTTTATCCAGTAAGTCTAAGACTTGGATTATTTTGATTTAGATCTTCTTCTGAATTGACAAACTGAGGGTATTTTCTATTTTTTTTTCAGAGCCGTTTAAACGTTACCTTTGAGTCACTAATTTTTTTAAAATTTTTTTTTTGCATGGACTCATAGGCGTATGTTGAGTTTTTTCGGTTTACTATCAGATGGATAGAAAATTGAAGTTCTGCAGGAGAACTAAAGGCTGATCATTTACAGGAGATGAGAGCAGAGTAAGACAGTCGTTTCACAAAGAAATGATCAAAATCTGATACCGAGATGAGAACCTTGTCAAGAGAGGCTAAGCGCAGTGAAGGAAGATTCCTAACCGAATTTTTAGATTTCCAAGAGGTAATCTAGAAGTTTGGGCTGACAGAAAACGGTTATGCCTGATACCTGTAGCAGTTTCTTCTAGAGGCTATTGTCTAGGGAGACGATTAACACCATGATCGAATATTTTAGCTGTCAACGATGTTTTCTTCTTGTTTCTGATTAAGCTGGAAAAGCTCTTGTCGTCTTCAAAAGTTTTGTTGCGTTGCCACCAAAAATTTGAGAAATTTTTGCTTCATGTAGCTTTTTAAGCTCATTTTCGTTTTTTTTAAAATTTCGTTAGAAGCTTGGTTAAGTCAACCTTGTAAACCTTTTAGGTTGTATCCCATGAGTTATTTGTTTTTACAGGCTGTGATGCACCGGGTGCTAACAGATGCCGTTACGACGTTTGGCAGGGAGTTAGTCTTCCTGAGGAACAGACTGATTGGAAGGGTAGTCTATGGGGGGTGAACGTTTGACCTTTGGGACCTTTAGGGGTTTTGTTACCCAATGGTTATTTCTATTTGAACCAAAGGAGAGCCTAACTACTGTAGTCGACCTCAGCTCCAATTAGCCTATTAGTGGTGACAGGCTGTTGGCAGTAGTGTGTTTCGGAACACCCTATTGAAAAATTTTTTTTTGACTTATGGTAGTGTGGTAGACACCGTTTTAGTTTAGTGGATGCTATAATCTACTCCCTTTTGTTGGTGGACTCCAGGGTCACCATTCCGTATTTTATTGTCTCCACCTTTCGGTATATCGTGGTGAGGTGTTTGTCTCCTGTTATGTGGGATGGATTGAATGTTTTTCGTTGTTGTTCTAGGGCGAGACCAGTACACGAGGGTTCTTCATGCAACTTGGAGAAGCGCAATGCTGGTTAAGTTTTATATCTCTGTATAGCCACCCTGAAGAATGACGGAGAGCGTTTTTTTTTGGCTCATGTTTCTAGGCAGATTTGTCACTTTGGTGCGATGTGCCGAAGATTGGATTAGCTTTGCTAAGAGCTTTCACCAAGCTCAGTATGGAGTTATCATAACCAAGAGTTTGGGATTTGAACTCCTGTATATATGTCTGTATATATTTCTGTACATATATATTTCAGTGTATGTTGGTTGCCTGAGGGCATGTGCTCAAAATGCGAGATTTTGAGTCGTTTTGCTTATGGACTCCTATATATAGGATTATGACTTTAGGGAGGTCCTATTTCGAGACTTGCTGTCTCATATAGTTATGTTGGGAATGTTTCCTTGAATGTTAGTTGTGCGCAGGACTAATCATTCCGTTCTTAGTGAACGTTGCTTTTTGAAGCAGGATCATTCAGTTTGGTGAATTTTAGCTTTTATAGCTATTCACTGTGTTTAGAGTGAATTTTAGCTTTTATAGCTATTCACTGTGCCTATAGTGTTATTGTTAGCTTTTATAGCTGCTCACTATGTTAATGGCGAGATTGTTCTTTTAGAACGCAGACTTTGTGTAGTCGAGGACTATTTACAGAGTGTTTTCTTGGCGAGGAGCCGAGGTTTTTTCTGGCGATGTACCAGAATGTTTTCTTGGCGAGGAGCCGAGGTTTTTTTTTGCGATATACCAGAGCGTTTTGTTGGCGATGAGCTGACGTGTTTTCTGGCGATATACCAGAGTGTTTTGTTGGCGATGAGCTGACGTGTTTTTCTGGCGATCAACCAGAGCGTTTTCCCTGGCGATTTTTGCATGTCTGGATGTCTCAGGACGTCGACATTGCGCGATGTAGAGTTTTCCCTAGCGATTTTAGCATGTCTAGATGTCTTAGGACGTCGACATTGCGCGATAGAGTGCGATTATTTTCCGAGTGCGACTAGTAGTGATACTAGATTTAGAATGTTCTCTTAGTGATGAGCTAGAGCATGGATGGCGATTTTTCCCGAGCGTTTGTCTGGATATTTATCCAGATATTTTTTTTTTTTTTTGGCCTTGTGCTAAATGGTCTGACAAGACTTTTTCTTTTTAGTGTAAGTGTTTGCACTAGAATCATTTTTTTTTTTTTTTCTTTATTTAAGAATTTTTATAAATTTCTTTTGCTGAAATAGAAAATTTTCAGACAATCCTTAAAATATTTTAAGGGGGGTGTTCATATTTTATTTCAGTTCACTTTTTTTTGATTTAGACAAGAGTCTAGACAGTTATTTTTTTTGTTTTGGTAACAATAACAGAGCTGATTCTTTTATATAAGAAGACCGCGATTGTTACTTTGAACAGGTATTTCTTATGTTCATGCAAGGATTTTTATTTGCTTTTTGAAGTACTTAACCTTAGTGCTTAATTAAGTTAAGTCTAGTTATAAGATTCTTGTGTACATGCAAAAATTTTCATTTGGTTTTCATTGTACTTAATATTAGTGCTTAATAGAATTAAGTCTAGTAGTAAGGACCGAAGTTTGTAATTTTGTTTTAAGTTCTGACCTTAGTATTAAGTGATAGTGTACCACTTTGTACCTTTTCATAAGTAGCCTAAGTTTAATAGACTAGTGTAGTCTATTTCTTTTTGGAAGGGGGTAAATGTAACATTCATTTTTTCCTGGATTTTAAGACCATGCAATGTTACTGATTTTTCACTTCAAATAGTATTTATTTTTATTTTAAAACATCGACCGGTATATTAAACAAAAGTTTCAGGACATTCAGTATATACTGTGTGGTGCGGGTTGCTGATCGAACCTACCGCCAGGCCGCGATTGGCGAAATGTTTGACCCGGAGTTTTGATTGGAGCGTCCGGATATTACCGGCAAAAATCGCACGATTATTTAAGGGCCTGAGAAACTACCAGCGTGGCTTTTTTCGATCGAGCCGCAGACCAGGCAGTACCGTCTAGCCGAGAGGCTATTTTCCATCTAGCCGAAGTAGGCTAATTTTCTTCAGAAGCCGCTAAGTAAAAGTACCAGTTTCGACAATAAAAGCTGTAGTGAGCTTTCTAAGTGTTAAGAAAAAGTGTGAAATCGGGCGAAGTCCATCACAGCAGGACTGAAAAACAGTAAGTCAACAAAACTCCCTCCAATAGACTTATTTGAGAGTAGTGCATTAACAGCAACGTATAACAGACAAAAAAGTGAAGTGTAAAACACGATGTCTCGCCTTCGGGGGTTGTAAAGGTTTAAAATTTAAATGTAACAACTACTATTTAGGCTAGAATTTTTTGGTATAACTGTAAAGGTTAGAACTTTTTATTTTCATTTTAAAAACATGAATAAATTCTTTTTTTGTTGATTAAAGCTAGTGTCTCACTGAATATTTATTTTTCTTTTCAGGATCAGTTGTGCTAGACTAATTTCTTTTTAGTAATATCCATAAAACACTTCAGTTTTTTCTCATTTTTCTTAGCTGAAGTTAAACCGTTTCTATTTTAAAATGAGTGGTGCCCAAAAAAAAGTCGTACAACTGAGGTTTCTTTAAAAATAGAATTAAATTCCAAAAAGACGTACAAAAATTATCTCTTACCCATATCTCTCTACCAAGGAAAACTGAGCTAGTATTTCTTTAATTTCTTTAGTTCTTTTAAAATCAGGTCTCACTCAATTCATTATCAGAAATTAAAAGCGGGGTTGCAAGAAAATTGTGCTCAAGCTTGGGGCGTCCAGTATTTAAAAATGTTACAAAATGACGCAGTCTACATGGGGCGAAAAATAAAGCAAAATTAGCACACCTTACAAAATTGCGCTCAAGCGTGGGACAAACAACTTCTCACAGGGTACGGAAAAAGATGCCTCAAACTGAGGACAGTTTAGCATGACATAAAACGACGTAACAATATATATATATATATATATATATATATATATATATATATATATATATATATATATATATATATATATATATATATATATGTATATATATATATATATATATATATATATATATATATATATACATATATATATATATATATATATATTATATATATATATAATATATATATATATATATATATATATATATATATATATATATATGTATATATTTACTCGTGTTTTCACAAGCTTTCATTGGACATCACACTCGATGACCTAGTAAAAAAAAATGTTTTTCACTTCCGATTTTACCCCTCAAAACTAACCCCTTAAGTCAAAATTTATGTTACGGTGGTATAAAATGATCAGTGACTTCACAAAACACACCTCAAATGAGTTTTCAACAAAGTTTGTTTCCAATCTTTACTGAAATCTGATGACCTTGAAATTTTGGTTTTTTTATATACCATATAAATTATTAAAGGTAATGCACTCGTGATAATTTTCGTTCAATCTACACCCCGTGGAGAATATTCCAGAATTTTTTCGAAATTTTTTGATAAGTACTTTTCGAGATAAGGCCCGGGACAGCGATTTTTCGCGAATTTTTAAAAATAATACAAAGAAAAGTGCGCGCAAGTATAATATTATATATATATTTTTTACTCGTGTTTTCACAAGCTTTCATTTGACACCACACTCGATGACCTAGTAAAAAAATTTTTTTTTTCACTTCCGACTTCACCCCCCAAAACTAACCCCTTAAGTCAAAATTTAATTCTCAAAACTACATGGCTCTGATGAGGCCATCAATTCCTATATTATTACCAAACTTCACCTTTCTATGTCAAATAGTTTCGGAGAAAATCGGGTGTGACAGACAGACAGACAGACAGACAGACAGACAGACAGACAGACAGACAGACACCGAAGTGATCTTATAAGTGTTCCGTACGGAACACTAAAAAGAATCTCTTAAGTATGACAATAAGAAAAGACCAGCTAGTTTTATCGCTTTTCAGATTTTACTTGCAAACAGACCCTAACACTTCTAAGACAATTATTTTTAAGTATATAAACACAAAATCTTACATGTCTAATAAAATGGATAATTCTTGGATAAAAAAATGGTACAATATATAGTTTCTTAGTCATAAAATAATAATATATCAGTCAGTGATCGATGAAATTCGTCGCCCTTTTTTATGTTTGTTAGAGATGCCTATCATGAATGTTTTCAGTAATTTATTTTAATTTAATAACTTACTGACTTTAAACTCTTAAATTATTTACGTATTGTATTAAAAATGATAATAATAAGCGACTTATATTATTAGAACTTTATGGAGAAATAGTAGTTCTTAGTTATATTAAAACACACACAGTAAAATTACTGTGAATACATTGCAAACTGTGGCGTAGCCGGAAGGGATGGTCGCAGATGACCTCTCCCATGCCTCCATGAATGTAGAAACTACTCTCCTCAGTAAAAGAACCTTCTTTTATTTACTTAAATTTTGAAGAAATAAGATCAAACCCTAGTGTGAATTGTTTTCAAAACAGAAAAAAGACTTCCTTTTAGTAACTATGACATGATTTTGTCACCATTGCTTTCTTACCCTTGTTGCCATATCTCTGCAGATATACTGAGACATATTGACGGAAATATCATGATATCCTTCAACGTTGCTCAAGTATCAAAGCGAATATTTGTATTACATGACATTTTTAAGATAAAAGCGGCAGTGCTGCCACAGACGTTCTTGTATTTCTACATTAACTAGTTATTATAGTACTGGACTTCTTTAAACCAAATAAAGGCTCATTTTTAAAGGTCCAGAAGATTTATACCTCCGCTAATACGCAAATACTTGTGCCCTAGCAAAGAAGAGCCTATAGAAAACAGTGCCTTTTGAAAAACAGCATTTTTTTATTATGAGAATCATTTAAAGCTTCATTGTATCGTTCATTTTTTGAAAACTTTTTTGACCCGGTTATCAATTTTCATATTATGTTTACACTTTCAGAGTTCAACTATATAAAATGATTATTTTCTGTGAAAAATCGCTACCACCAGTAATTGATTTTTAAATTGGTTATTAGTTGTTAGAGTTCTACTATAGGTAAGATTCTCTCTGATGAAAAACTTTCCCGCCACTCGTTAATCCATTTTTAGTTTACTGTGTTGGAAAGGGTCTAATCTTTTAGTGTTCCAGTGTCGGAGGGTCTTCATTTTTCCTACCCTCCTGTAATCATTTGGCGCCACTTTGCTTCTCGATTGACTTCCCCCCTATAGATAGCTCGATATGCCACAGCGCCTCTTGAATATGTCTACGCTACTGTTTATAACGAAAATTAAAAACATAATTATTTTGTAGTTTCTTTTTTATAGTGAGATTATTCACAAAAATTTCTATAATTTG
>CM032446.1:107311611-107424405 GCA_019049505.1 Pachyrhynchus sulphureomaculatus | reverse complement strand
TATATATATATATATATATATATATATATATATATATATAATAAGAAAGAGGAAGGACAGTAACAGCAGTTAAACTTAGGATTGTATATATTATATATATATATTATATATATTATATATATATATATATATATATATATATTATATATATATATATAATATTTTTTTTTTTTTTCTGACCATCACTTTATGTACAGGTGAGTCAACGAATAGAGTAAAGATCCATTATCTCATTTGTTTTTGGAATGACGAAAAAATCTTAAATACGATAGTTTTAGAGAATGTTAAGGTGCACAGTTTAAAATTATTTTTGAGTATACAAGGTACTTCAAAAAAGTGTGGTCGATATAATATATGTTTTTTTAAATGGAACATCCTATTTTCTAATTTATTTTTAAATTATGCGTAAAATTTTATAACTTTTTTATTAATAATAATATATACTTAAACCTAGCAGTTTTTCTAATATTTAAATTTTTTTAAAAAAATACTAGTTTTCAGTTTTTTAAAAAATTGCTAGTAGAGCCATTGTTTCTAAAGGTGGAATATACATAATTGGTGCGAGCGTTCTATGGAGTTAAAAAAAGGGTATATGTAAAGAAATTTTGAGTTATATGCTACAGAGTGTTCAAAATAAATTTAAACATTTCGACTATTTTAAATTGAAAAATCTCAAATTTTTTAAATGGCACACACTGTATATTATTATTTTTCTGATAGATTTTACAAAACCCTCCACTTTTATTAACTATGTCATATACCTATTTCTAATAGTTTTGGATTTATTTTGAATTTTTCAATTTTTACGCTTGTTTTTAATACACTTACGCTATAACATCATAGTTGCCAAGACAAAACAAAAATGTAGGTATTGTCAAATTTTGACATGTCTATTAAGCAAGTAAAAATAGTTTAATTTGTTGTAGTAAGTTATGTATAAAAGTAATAGTTATGGATTTCCCTAAAAATGAATTAATTGATATGGTTTATATACTGTGCGAGGCGGGAAAAAATTGTCTTTTGGCAGTAAGGCTTTACGGAGCGAAGTACCCTCATAGACGTATACCATCTAGATCTTTTTCAGTGCTTAATGGAACGGTTTGATGGTAGTAGTAGCGTTGAGTATACGAAACGGAAAGTAGTAAACCAGAATGCTACCAATGATCCCCAGCTCAGCAGCCGTCAACTAGCTGACTTCTCTGACACATCCCAATCTACGGCTAATCGCACCACGAGAAAATACACCCTTTCATATGGAACTACACCAAGAACTTCAAGAACGTGATTTTAAATGACGAGTAAACTTTTGTATCACCATGAATGGAGCAATAGAGGCCGATCCAAAATTTTTTATCCAAAATAATGTTTTTGATGAAGCTACTTTTCGCAGTAATGGAGCAGTTAACAGCCATTTATTTTTCTCATGTTTGTGACTTTTAATTCCATCATCTAACTGTTGATAAGTTGGACCGATATATACGATATTATAATGTAATTTCAAACACCATACTGCTTTTTTTGGGTTTAGGAATTTTTGTATTTAGTTTTAATAAGTTACTCGATAATAAGTTACGTACCCCATGGAGTATTTTATATATTTATTATTTGTATTTATTTGTTTTTAATTTCCGAATCAATCATAAAATATATATATATGCGGCTTTTAGAGATTTTATTAATTAATTCCATGCAATAGTTATTAGGTTTTAAGGTGTTTTTGCTAATGGCACTTTCTCGAAATTCCGAATCCGAGAGTCGTGTTGCGCGGTCTGCTAATATTATAATTACATTTTTGTTTAGATTTATTGGGTGGTGTGAAACATAATTTAGGTATTTTCCCTTCACTTTCGAATTTTCCATTATTATGGTCTGAAGTTATATCTAAAATTTGACATTTTTATCTACCTCAAGTGTAAATTATATCGGTATTCATTGAATTTTTTAATATATTTTCAATTCACCTAACTGAAGAAAAACAAAATCTCAAAATTAAATTCAGAGGCAAAGGTCGTTTTAAGATCATCTATCACAATTCGAATCACTGCTCTGGATATGGATGCTCCCTTTACATAGTTTTCGATTTATTTGTATAAATTTTGTTCATAGAAATAATAAGTATCGCTTAAGGTTTATTCGATTGAGATAAATACCTATTCTACAGGAATATCCGTATACATTATAACTTCAAGTCACTTTTTCCTTATTATTTTAGTAGCTAATGCGATCGGTCATTAGTGTACATTGATAAGACGTGCAGTGAAATCAGTAACTAGTTATTTCGAATTTTTATGTCTTTAATTTTTTCGTTGAAGTGAATGAATCTTTATAGTATTCTTTACTGCAAATTATGTTGTTAAACATGTTTTTTTAAAAATTTAGATAGAAGATCATAGAGTGATGGAAGGCAAGAATCTATTGAGCGGCAATGGAGTATTCTCTTTGTGCATTTTTGAAAGGTCATATACGAGGCTGGTTTGAAAAGTCCGTGCAAAGTCCGAGAGATGGCACCACCGGCGCGTATCGAGGTCATGTTTAGTTAGTAGCATCTCTGGAATGAACGCTCACCAAGTTTCAGCCATATTGGTCTATTTCTTTGTGTTTGGCATTCGTGTGAATCAAGGAAGTCGAGCGATTTTCAAGAAATGGACGAAAAAGAATTTCGTGTGGTGATTAAACATTACTTTATGAAAGGCAAGACGCCTCAGGAGACTAAAGAGAAGCTTGATAAACATTATGGTGACTCTGCACCTTCGATTAGAACAGTTTTTAAGTGGTTTCAAAATTTTCGGACTGGCCATATGGGCACAAGTGACGCTGAATGTTCTGGACGGCCTGTGGAGGTTACGATTCCAGAAATCATTGATCAAATCCATGATATGGTGATGGACGACAGAAGAGTTAAGGTGCGTGAGATTGCTAGTGCTGTGGGCATCTCGACTGAACGGGTACATAATATTTTGCATAAACATTTGGACATGAGAAAGCTATCCGCAAGATGGGTGCCGCGATTGCTCACGCTTGACCAAAAACGGAATCGTGTGAAGTGTTGCAAGGATGGTTTGCAGCTGTTTCAGAAGAATCCGGAGGACTTTAAGCGTCGTTTTCGTCACTGTGGATGAAACATGGATGCATTACTATACTCCTGAGACCAAACAACAATCTAAACAATGGGTTACCAAGGGGGAATCTGCACCAAAGGCGAAGACCGTTCCTTCGGCCGGAAAGGTTATGGCGACTGTCTTTTGGGATTCGCAAGGGATAATCCTCATCGACTATCTGGAAAAGGGTAAAACTGTTACAGGTGAATATTGTTCATCGTTATTGGACCGTTTGAAAACCGAGCTGCAAGAAAAAACGCCCGTGATTGGCCAACAAGAAAGTCCTTTTCCATCACGACAACGCACCAGCACACACCTCAGCAGTTGTGGTCGCAAAATTAATGGAAATAGGATTCCAACTCGTTTCACATCCCCCCTATTCTCCAGAATTGGCTCCCTCGGACTACTATTTGTTCCCCAATTTGAAGAAATGGCTGGCGGGACAAAGATTTTATTCAAACGAGCAGGTGATTGCAGACACTAATGGATATTTTTGCAGACTTGGACAAATCCTATTATTCGGAAGGGATCAACAAACTAGAACATCGTTGGACGAAGTGTATAAGCCTAAAAGGAGACTATGTCGAAAAATAAAAAAGGTTTACCCCAAACACATAAGTAGTTTTTATTTTTGCACGGACTTTTCAAACCAGCCTCGTATTTGGGACAAGGCATTGTGAATTTGGAACTTTTTAGAAAAATATACTGTTCGTTTTCACATTTGCCATTGTTCTTTTTTCTCTGATATGGGTTAGATTGATATTGTTTAATTTGCTTCTATGTTTTTTTTGTTTTTTAATAATTGTTTTATTTTACTGACATACTCATTTGATGTTATAATAGCCGTTTCATTAGTTTTATCAGCTTTTAGGACTTGTAATGAAGATTATCTTTAATTTATTGAATATTGTTAGTTGCTCTTATAATTGTTCAATTTATATATATATATATATATATATATATATATATATATATATATATATATATATATATATTTAGAAGAAAAGATAACGACATTTGTAATAATATAACTAAAAGATTATCGGGGATTCTGTCAATAGTAATGGAAATGTCACACATGTTTAGGACTATATGGTCCTCAGTACTATTACGCACCAAGCTAAAAGATAGTAAAACTTGGGAGTTAGAAAACACAAAAAGCTTACAAACTACGGCCTGTAAGCATTTTTATCGTTAAGGTTAGAAAACCAATTATTTTGTTCGCATCAACCGACGTGTTCATGGAGGCCACGATACCAACCTACACGAGATTCCATATTTAATTAATCATTTTCATATAACTTTGGGAATTTTTTTTTATTGATACTAGAATTAACTTGTTTCGATGTATTAAACTAGTTTCATAACTCTGTATAAATTTTATCTGGAGTAGAGTTTTTAGAAGTTCATTTAAAGTACTAATTTTTATAACCTTATCGATTAGACTCTGTGTCGTGTGACCACGATTTTCAGCATCATTAAATTAGAAATTTCTCTTCTTCAGTACATTAACAAACACATGTTACAGGAAAAAACCTAAGCTTAATTTGTATCCGGTACCTCAGGGAGCCATTAATTTGTAAAAACAATTAGTAAATAGTAACCCCCAGGGATACTAAAACGATTTATTTCCACCTACCCAAGAACATCGATTTAGGGGAACTGGTAAAAATAGGTTAAATTTTGCAACTGGATTTTTAGCATCGTCAAGTACCCTAAGCACATCTTAAAAAAAGCTAACACATTTAACGAAATATCTTTTCAAATTTTAATTTAATAACAAAATGATTTTACTGCTTTATATTTATTACCTAATTTTGCATAATTTTTAAATTAAATATCCGATTCAAAAATTACTGAGGTACCTCTTCTTCAAGAGCGTACTATTCTAAGAAGGGTGTTCGCAATCATCCGGGATATTGCCGTTCTAAATAATTGGGCAGATGTTAACGCATACCAATCTCTCAGGGGGGGCGATGTCCCTCGATTTTGCCCTGCAGTCTAATTGCAGTAAGCAATACTTGGTATTTCGCATTTTGTGACCTAGGTATTGTAAGTTTCGTTTTTGAAAAGTATCAATGCATTTTGTTGTTTTTTTGTATTTGTTCAAGGACAGTCTTATTGATCACTCTATCTACCCATCTATGTTCATATTTCAAAGTCTCTATTCTTCAATGTCCATGTCTCGGCCCTATAAAACAACACCAAAAAAACACATATGCATTGTAACAGCCTTGTTCTTATTTTAAAGTGTATTTGTGTGCGTGCCATTCCTATCCTTTTGATTTGTTGGAGGCAGTCACTTTGATTGTTTAACATCGATTTCAGTAGAGAAATTGGGATACGTTTTCTACAGTTTAGTTGTTAAGCTATAAAGCTAACTGAGGGATGAGTTGGTTTCCAGGTATTAACATTGACTTTTTTTTATTTATTGTGAGCCCGTATTCGTTACTAATTATCGCTACAAAATTCAGCATCTCTTGTGCTTATTGTTCTGACGTTGCTTACAATACTGTGTCGTCTGCGTATCGAATCGGTGCAATTATCTCCCCGTTTATCACTGTGCCCATGTCAGAATGTTCAAAAGTTGTTTTAAATTTGTGCTCCGAATACATATTAAATAATAACGGAGAAAGAACTCTCTTCCCTCGAAGTATCTCATTTTCTTGCGTGTTCTGTCCATCAATTCGAACATATGCTTTCTGGTTCTTGTATAGATTCATTATGATGCGAATATCTGCTGGATTAATTTGCGCCAATATAAGTATTTCAAAAAGTTTAGTACTGAGGTATATATATATATATATATATATATATATATATATATATATATATACATATATATATATATATATATATATATATATATATATATATATATATACATACATATATATATATATATATATATATATATATATATATATATATATATATATATATATACATATATATATATATATATATATATATATATATATATATATATATATATATATATATATATATATATATATGTATATATATAAACATATGAGCTTAATGAAGTTATGTATTTTCTATATTATGGGTTGCAAGTAAGTTAGTACCAATAACAGCATTTTTCTTTTTGATTTAAAAGTTGAAATTTTTCCATATTTAACTTATCAAGGGCTTAATAAATGCAAATTGAATCAATGTGTTATAACCATTGTCGTAGCTGTGTTCAAGGGGAAGAAGGGGCACATGAATACAAAGGGAGTTTTTTAATGAAAAAAAAAGAACTGTAAAGGCAGAACTGCTTATACAAGTTGGAGCGCTAATTGTCATACGAGAAGCGCCAAAAGACAACCAGAGGGCGAAGTCTCTGAATAAAAAAAAACTTTCCTGCACTGGCTTAAATCCTTTCTAATACAAAAAACTATACATCGATGAGCGGTGGCATGGCATGCATTACATGCATGACATGCAGTAAAACTTTAAATTCTTACATTTAATTTGAAAATCATTGATTTTTGAAAAAAATAACACTTTCATACAATAAAACTTAAACACGACTCAAATCAATTAAAGTCAAGATTTTTACAAAAAATAGCCATAATAATTAAACACACTCATTTTACATAAGGGCAGGAGGCATATGTCATCCTTGCCCCCTTCCTTGGCTACGCCACAGATTGTAACTATTATATTATACCATCAGACGATTATCTTCTTTACAAAACCACAAGGATAAAACAAAAAAAAATATATTTTTAATCAAATTCTAGGAAATGATCACCGGACGGTTCGAGCAAAAATAAATTTTAACACAAGGATGGAACGAAGAAAAATGATGAATCAAAAGATGAAAATGATAGATAGAACACAACTTAAACACAAGAAAAATGAGTATATACGTAAACTCAGAGAACATGAAATCAAAGAGGATACTCCATCCCTCAACGAAATTAATAGAAAAATCGTTCACCGTATAGTAGAATCTGCGAAAGAAGTAGCTCTAACGAGAAATATCAAAGAGAAAAAGCTCTCGAAAGAAACGGTAAAACTAACATAAAATTGAAAATCCATGGAACAAGACAAGGTGGCATGTGAAAATAAGTTAAAAACTTTCAATAATGATATAAGGAAATGTATTAGACGAAATATAAGAAACTATAACAATGTGAAAATTGAAAAAACTCTGGCGAACAAGAAGGGTATAAAACTTTTACAAAGATCATTAAATTAAGAACAATTAGTAGATAAGAACAATCAAATAATAACCCAAACGAATGAACTATGAATGAATATAGAGAAATTCTACAAGGACCTTTATGAGAGTAAAGTTGAACCACCACCAGACAAAAGCGAGTCCGTTCGAATACGAGTAATGAATAAAGGATCTGAAGATATTCCCAACATCACTAAATATGAAATACAAGATTCTTTAAATAAAATGGCAAGAGGAAGAGCAGCAGATGAAGACGGCGTACTTGTCGAAATGTTGCAACTGGGCGGAGAGTTCATATTACGAATGCTAGCTATATGGTATAATAAATGTCTCGATATGTGCAGTGTACCTCGAGACTGGGATAATGCTGTGGTGGTCTTGCTCTTCAAAAAGGGAGATAAGTGTAAATTAACCAACTATAGACCAATCAGCCTACTATCCGTAATGTACAAGTTATTTATGAAAATAATAACTGCGAGACTCACATAGAATTTAGAGAATAAGAGGGATTTAGAAAAGGCTGTAGTACACTGGACCACCTTCAAGTATTAAGAACCTTAATAGAAAAGTCAAACGAGTATAATTTTAAGATTTGGGTGGCCTTTGTGGATTACGAGAAGGCGTTTGACTTCCTTGAAACCTGGGCAACATTAAATAGTCTAAGTAACTGTAGAATTGACAGCAGGTACTCGCAGATTATTCAAAATATATAAAAAAATGCAACATTTCAGATAATATTAAAAGAAAACACCAACAGAAATAAAAAAAGGGGTACGTCAAGGGGACACCATCTCGCCGAAATTGTTCAGGTTGGCGCTAGACGATGTTTTCAAACAACTTCCATGGACAAGTAAGGGTGTAAATATAAGAGGGGAGCAACTTAATCATTTGTGATTCGAGGATGATATTGTGCCTATATCTAACAACAAAGAAGAACATTTGATCGATGCGTGTTGCCAGCATTGAGATACGGAACGGAAAAGTGAGCTTTGAATCAAGATATTATAAATCGCCTACAAGTAGCTCAACGAGCGACGGAAAGAAGGATGTTGGGAATGTCGTTGAGAGATAGGCTGAATAATGAAGACATTCGAGGAAGGTCTAGGATAACTGATGTAGCTGAGATGGTAAGTAGATTAAAGTGGAGATGGGCGGGTCATATTGCAAGACTCTCTGATAATCGATGGACGCATAAGGGAATCAACTGGGGGGCCTGGGATGAGAAAAGAAGTAGAGGACGCCCGCAAACCCCTGACGATATCAAAAGAGTAGTGGGATACAACTGGATAAACAAGGCCCAAAACCGAAGAAGATGGACGTACTTAGAGGGGTCCTACTATGGACTGCATGACTAAATCAATGAAAGGAAAATTATGTTTTTTTTTTTCATTTCCCGATGTTCTTGGAAAAAATGATAATCACAGGAGTGCATAAAAGACTCTCAGTTTTTTTAGTTTTCAGGTAGAGTAATGAGTGTTAAAATTTTGTATGTATTTTCAATGTGTAAATAATACCTTTATATATATATATATATATATATATATATATATATATATATATATATATATATATATATATATATGTATATATAAACTCGGTCCATATTCCGATGAATTGGACAACGAGCCATTTGTAACCAAGCATCTTCAATGGTTTACAACTGCTGTCATTACCACAATCATTGCTTAAATATTCTTCTATATCTTCTGCAAATGCAGACGAAAGAAAAGTCCAAGAATTTGATTATTATTGTCAGCGACGACTCTCCACCAGTACCATCTACAGTGTTCAAATTGAGAGGATATGCCTATTACAATCATCAGAGGTCGAGAGAGAAGACTCGGTAGCCGTTCCACCAGTAAAATTCTCCAAGAAGAGGAGATGAAATTAAAGCTGAACCAACAACTTTAAAAAGTTATTGAAAGACATCAACTTGGTATTTATAAGGGCAGCTCTCCCCACGTGCCGACTAGGAAAGCGGTCAACCGGCGCGGCGTCAGCCATTTCATTGTCAGCAGGCGTATATGCTGATATGAGTAAAATTGTGTACAGGCGATTCCCAATACTAAAAATTAATGTGTCAAAAGAATCACCGCAGTGAAAAGTTTATTTTTAGTAATCAAAGGCCTGAAATTTAAAAGAAATACTAAGAATCTTAGGGGATGACTTTTTTACGAACATAATCATTTTATTTGCAAGTACATTAAAAAGGTTTAAGAATTTACTAAACTCCTTAAAAATTCACAAAACAGGAGTGTATTTACAGTACGTAGCAATTACCAGAAACCATAACTTTAGTATAATCTTGAATTAAACCCTAAGCTTAAACGACTTTGTAATTAAATGGCTTAACCAACATAATATAATTATTAGGGAAGAATTTTCTCTTGCCTCACTTAAGCCAAAATATAATTATTTTAAGGATACACTATAATTATTCCAACTAGACCTTTAACTTTCAGTGGTTTTAATATTTATCAAGGAGAACTTCAGAAACTGTTTAATAGATAAACAATGTGCTATACTTACAGGAGAATTGAAAAATATAGTAACAATTTCTTTAATCAAAAATCTAATTGACTTTTTGAAAAAAATTGATTTCCAATCATGCAGTTTTTCCCTGCCTAAGGGATATACATATATATATAGGGTGCCCCACTCAGTATTCTTTATCTTCTAACCTGCAAAATGATACTCATAATCATCATTTTCCATTTCTTTTATAATCTATAATATATAAAATGCAACGTCGCTCTATCTGCCTGTCTGTCTATCCGTTAGTGAGCTTTTTACTCGAGAAGCCCTTATCCGATTTACGCGTTTTTTTTTTTAATCTATACATATGTTCTCTGGCCAGGTTATAGGATATATTTTATTACGTTAGGTAACATAAGGAATAAGCAGCGACGATAATAGTAACTTGAGTCGGAAAAAAGTTTGCCGTTAGCGAGCTCTCTTGCAATACGCTGTTTAAACCGTTAACTATAGAACAATATCATATAGCAAAGAATATAATATATATAAAATGCAACGTCTCTCTGTTTGTCCGTCCGTTAGTGCGCTTATCACTCGAGAACCACTTATATATATATATATATATATATATATATATATATATATATATATATATATATATTTATATATATAAATATATATAAATATATATAAAATATATATATATATATATATATATATATATATATATATATATATATATATATACATATATATATATATATATATATATATATATATATATATATATATATATATATACATATGTATGTATATATATATATATATATATATATATATATATATATATATATATATATGTATATATATATATATATATATATGTATATATAAATAAATAATATTTAATTCCAAAAGAGAGCTATTAAGAAAGGTAATATTTGCAAATTGAAAGTGCACAAAATTGTGTAACAGAAATTACCCTACTTGAAAACTAACAAAATTTAGAGTCTTTTGTACACTCTTTTGATTGTCATTCCAAAAACGTCGGGAAATGGAAAACAAATTTTTTTCTTTCATTTATTTAGTCATGCGATGTATTTACCCAAATTTGATTAAATATATTCTTTTTTTATGTAAGATCAGGTTTCACTCAATTCATTATCAGAAATTAAAGCGGGGCTGCAAGAAAATTGTGCTCAAGCTTGGGGCGTCCAGTATTTAAAAATGTTACAAAATGACGCAGTCTACATGGGGCGAAAAATAAAGCAAAATTAACACACCTTACAAAATTGCGCTCAAGCGTGGGACAAACAACTTCTCACAGGGTACGGAAAAAGATGCCTCAAACTGAGGACAGTTTAGCATGTCATAAAAGGACGTCACATAAAAATAGCGCTGTCAACGCGGGGCTTTTGGAATTTTATTTTTTAAAAAAAGGGTTCAGTGTACTAGCTTTCGAACAAAATAAAAGCTCTAACTTTGCAGATATTTTATTTCATAATATTTATTAAACGAAACTACACTATAGCAGTAAGACAAAAGCAGGGAATTTGTAGAATTTTTTTTATTTCAATATTTGAATTTTGTTGTTGACTCTAAGATAAGAGATTCCTACTTTTTTTCTTAAAAGCTGACTTTATAATTCAGATTAGCAGATGTGTTGGTCGACTTTAATTTTGCATTGTGATTTATTTTGCGGATAACCGAACAAAAAACTGTTCTTTTTTCTCACCTATATTTTGCATGAATATTAAAAATACTTTGCTGATATACGAAACGATATTTAGAGATTTTTTTTATAGGAAATTCTTAAGATATCTTGATAAAAGGATTTTAATACGAGGCAATACTTAGAAATTTTTTTTTGAAATTGTTGAAGATTTTTTTTAAAGTTTGGTAAAGAAGTTTACATATTTTAAGTGCCTTTACAGATTTTGTTATTTTTTTTTGACTATTGGGAGCACAGGAGAAATATTTTCACGGCTTTTTAAACAATTCTTTTAAATTTTATAGTATTCATTTATCATGGAAGCCTTCAATTTTAAAGTCAATCACCTATTGGAATATGAATTAGACTATGAACTAAAAATCCGTCGTACTTTCTCAGAACGTCCGGTCGCAGATAAAAGAAAGATTCTAACGAGGATCTTAAGTAAAGAAATTAATGAGCCGGGAAAAACGATAAAAAATAGGGGATGACACCCTGTCTTTTACAGAAGAAACGGCTGGTATCGAAAAGAGTTTAAATTCAATCCAAAACTTAATCGATAGTTATGACGGTGATCCAAATGATTCACTTGTACACCGGGTTAAATCACGTTTATCGCATGTAGCGGGTCGCGTACAAAGAATTCCCATGCCGGATGACGAAGAGGAAGCGTCGAAGTTTTCCAAATATGTTCAGGAAACGATAGCTACGTGTGTGCTCATGGAAGCAAATCTTGCAGAAAAGATAGCTCCTGGCCATGAGTTACCACAGCTGCCTATTACAACCCCAGTCATAAACGTACCAGCTCCAATCGTGAATTGCGCAGCCAGAAATATACCTGTCAGCGAATGGCAATTGAAATTTAATGGAGACTCAAGGAGACTCTATCCTTTTTTGGAGAGGCTGACTGAAATAGCTCAAGCTAGGAAAGTATCGGAAGATGAACTTTTCAGCTCTGCTGTTGAATTTTTCACTGGCGATGCCTTCATTTGGTATAGAAGCATAAAATCAAGTGTCAACGACTGGCATTCCTTGGTAGATAGGCTAAAGAAGGACTTCTTGCACTGTGACGATGATGAAGAATTGTGGTCAGAAATAAAGAGGAGGCTACAAAAGAAGAATGAGTCCACTGTGATTTTTATTGCCCACATGGAATCTTTATTTGGTAGGTTATCCACCAAGCCTTCGGAAAGTACCAAAGTTAAATTTATACGTAGGAATATTCTGCCTAGTTTCGTCAATCGGTTAGCTCTACTAGATATTAATTCGGTAGCCGAACTCGCCGGGTTATGTAGAAAACTTGAAGAGTCCGATTATTTGTTAGGAAAGAGCAGACCAAAAAGCGAAACTAATATACATCAGGTAAGGTATAATCCAAATGGCCGAAGTGGAGTCTCGACAAATAAAGTTGGGAATGTAAATCGGAACCCTAGGAGTAACCAGAAAACGGGTAAAGGAAAAGATAAGGATTCTAAAATTAGCGACACTGCAGCTAAAGTGAATGACAAGTCGGTTTTACCTAAGGCAATTTCCACGTGTTGGAATTGCGAAGGTCCGAATCACACTTACCAAAGTTGTACAGCACCTAAGGGGTATTTTGTTTCAAATGTGGAACAACTGGTGTGAGACTAGCATCATGCCCCAAATGTACAAAAAACGAGTAAGGACGGTATATTACCGAGGCGGATATACTAAGTCCAACAAAAAAGCCTCTAATCATTCGGCTAAGTCACAAGCTCACGTTCGCAGTAAAGCCCCTAATCCAAAACGTTCTAGAAACACGGATGAACAAAAATATTCCAATAGATCAGATTGGACTAAATGGTTACAAAAAGTTTCAGATTTTTTAAAGTCTAATAAAAATTATCCTTCTCAAGTTAAAACTCCTGCTTCTCCAAATGGTCACATGTCTCCTTTATTCGTGCATAAATATTTAGACAACAGACCGCATATCGAGATAAATCTATTAGGTGCCCATTTCTCGGCTTTATTTGACTCTGGTGCAAATGCCTCCGTTGTAGGTCAGAATGGTATAAAGATTTTAAGTCGTTTAAGTATAAAAATATGCCACGTCAAAAATAGAAGTGTTACCACTGCAGATGGCAGCCGTCTAAAAGTTTTAGGTACGGTTGAGTTGCCGCTAGTCTGCAATGGTCATTGTTTAGTAATTTCTGCTTTAGTAGTACCTTCTCTATCACATACTTTGGTTTTAGGATGTGATTTTGCACAAAAATTCGGAATACTAGTAAATTTTAAAAATAATTCGTGGTATCCACAGTCCTAGAAGTCAATTCTCAGACAAGTTTTAAAGATTGTTATTCAGAAAGTTCTTTTGAAAACCTTTTCTCGCGTCTATGTACTCTAGATGATCTCTCGCGGACGGAACGCTTAAAAGCAGAAAAAGTAATAAGCTCTTTCAATGAAATAAGTAGTAAAGATAGGTTAGGCCGAACGAATAAAATCAAGATGTCTATAGATACGGCTGATGCCAGTCCTGTAAAGACAAGGCCCTTCGCCATGTCTCCTTATATGTCAAAAGTATTAAATAAAGAGTTAGACGAAATGTTGAAACTCGGAGTGATTGAAGAATCAAACAGTCCTTGGTGTTCTCCAATCTTATTGGTGAAAAAAGGCCGATGGACAGTATCGTCTGTGCTTTGACGGAAGAAAGCTCAACGAGGTCAGCAAATTTGATAACTACCCATTACCGAACATCGACAGAATTTTGACATCACTCAGGAATGCTAAGTATGTATCTTCGATAGACCTTAGAAAGGCTTTCTGGCAAATTCCTTTAGACAAATCCTCTAAGGAAAAGACCGCGTTTGCAGTAGTAGGCCGAGGTCTATTTCAGTTCGTCACTATGCCGTTTGGTCTAAAGAACGCTGCTCAAACTCAGCAACGTTTAGTAGACGCTATATTTGGCCCGAAATATGAGCCACATATTTTTACCTATCTCGATGATATTTTAGTAACATCGGAAGACTTCGAATCGCATATTCGCTTACTTAAGGAAGTAAAAGATAAATTGAAAGAGGCCGGACTGACGATAAATTTGAGCAAATGTGATTTTTTCAAAACTTCTCTAAAGTTTTTAGGCTATATTGTAGGCTCAAATTCCTTGCGTACCGATCCGGATAAAGTAGCAAGCATGGTTAATTATGCGAGACCTACTAATACTACGGAAGTTAAGCGCTTCGTAGGAATGTGTTCATGGTATAGACGTTTAATCGAGAATTTTTCTACCTTGTTGTCACCTATTAATGATCTTTTGAAAGGACGGAAAAAAGGACAATCGATAGATTGGACAAAGGCAGCCGAAGAATCTTTTATAAAGATTAAAGAACTATTGGTTTCAGCTCCCATTTTATCCCAACCAGACTTTTCCCAACAGTTTTATATCTCTAGTGATGCTTCTAATACTGGTTTAGGGGGCGTCCTAACACAGAAAATCAATGGTGAGGAAAGGGTGATAGCGTATGCCAGTAGAACTTTATCAAAGGCTGAACGTAACTATTCGGTTGTTGAAAAAGAATGTTTAGCAGTACTCTTTAACATCGAAAAGTTTCGACCTTACATAGAAGGTGTTCCTTTCACGGTCATAACAGATCATTATAGCTTATTGTGGCTTAATTCTATTAAAAACCCTAGTGGCAAACTAGCGCGTTGGGCGATTAGGCTGAGACAACACACGTTTACTTTAATTCATAGAAAAGGAGTCCACAATGTTATTCCTGACGCTTTGTCAAGAATCCCAGATCATACAGCGGACGAAAACAGTCTTAATGCACAGTTTGGCGTAAGAATTGATACAGTAGATGTAGATCGCATTGACCCATGGTACGACAATTTACGGCAGCAAATTAAAGAATCTCCTCAAAATTTTCCACAGTGGAAGGTGGAAAATGATTTCGTGTACAAATTTATCCCAAACCAGTTGCCTTTAAAAATTAATGTACCCGAGTGGAAAATACTAGTTCCTAAACCACAGAGAGAGGAAGTTATAGACATGTGTCACACTCCTCCTACTTCTGGTCATTTTGGCTTTTATAAAACTCTTCACAGGGTTCAGGAACAGTATTATTGGCCAAAAAACGCGTTTTGACATCGTAAAGTTTGTGAGGACTTGTGAAGTATGTGGAGCGCAGAAATCTCCAAATACACTACCTATGGGACTGATGGGAAAAGAGGGAAAACGGTTAATTACCCTTTTCAAGTCATAGCAGCTGATCTAGTAGGCCCATTCCCACGTTCAAAAAAGGGAAATAAATGGCTTCTCGTGGTTTCTTGCTGGTTTACAAAGTATACCATGCTATTTCCTTTGAAAAGCTCTAAAGCTGGATATATAGAGAGAATTTTGGAAAATAATGTCTTTCTAATCCACGGTGTTCCATCGCTCTTAATATGCGATAACGGTACTCAGTTTACCTCTAAAAGTTTTAAGAGCTTAAGTGAAACTTATGGTTTTAACATCCGTTTTAATCCCGTGTACTCTCCCCAATGTAATTTTGTGGAACGTAATAACCGAACAGTCGGGACCGCTTTAAGAAGTTACGTGGATTCACATGACACTTGGGATAGCAATATTTCCAAAATCCAACAAGCGATAAATACCGCGAGACACGAAGTAACAGGGTTCACACCGTCTTTCCTAGTTTACGGCAGACATATACCTCTATCTGGATCATATTATAAAAACTTAGACTTGGATGTCAATACTGACAGCGAAATAATTCCGGGTAACAGGGGCGCGTACGCCGAAAATTTAAAGGGTTTAAAAGATATTTTCACCGACGTGCGTAGTAGGATACATAAGGCTTATGAGCGGAACAGTAAGTCTTACAACCTTAGAAAAAGGGATTTTTCCTTTAAGATAGGTGATCACGTTTGGCGAAAAAATAAAATTCTTTCCAGTGCAGCTGATAAATTCACATCTAAGTTGGTACCTAAGTATGTGCATTGCGTGATTAGAGAAAAGATTTCGGATTTGGTTTATGGTTTAGTTAATTTAGATGGGACTAAAGTAGGACGATGGCATATTAAAGATTTAAAACCATTCAATGAACCTAACCCTAATGAAAGTTTGTCAGAAGAAGAATAATTTATATTTACACTATCTTAATTGCTTTAGTTTATTTTTTTTTGATGTTGCTCTGTAGAGGTGACGACCTCGTCTTTTTTGACTGTTATAAAAGTTGAGCTGAGGATATCTTACTTTTATAGTTTTTGCTAAGGTTTTGGGTATTGGCCATATCCCAAACTTAGGTTGATTGTAGTTGATGATTAGCATCGACTCAGCTGTTGCGAGCTTGCGAAAGAGTCACACTCAGGATATATCATAAGACTGGTATGTCGGTGGTCGCGGGATTTGATTTGCTTATGACCCCAAATAATATCCAGTTCTTGACACTTGGAAGCGAAATTTTGATTAGAGGCAATCCAAGGTGATCTTGAGTTAGGACAAGCGCAGGATGAAGCTCGTGTTGTATGATGTAGAGTCAAAATGTAATAAGAGCAATTTCAAAGTTTGCTACCCGAGAGGGTGTATTTTTATTACCTTAGTGGTATATTTTGGGTGCAATTAAGTGTAAATTGATTTTGGTTTATCCAGTAAGTCTAAGACTTGGATTATTTTGATTGAGATCTTCTTCTGAATTGACAAACTAAGGGTAATTTTTTTTTCTTTTCAGAGCCGTTTAAACGTTACCTTTGAGTCACAAATTTTTTTTAAAATTTTTTTTGCAGAGGCTCATAGGCGTCTGATGAGTTTTTTCGGTTTACTATCAGATTGATAGAAAATTGAAGTTCTGCAGGAGAACTAAAGGCTGATCATTTACAGGAGATGAGAGCAGAGTAAGACAGTCGTTTCACAAAGAAATGATCAAAATCTGATACCGAGATGAGAACCTTGTCAAGAGAGGCTAAGCGCAGTGAAGGAAGATTCCTAACCGAATTTTTAGATTTCCAAGAGGTAATCTAGAAGTTTGGGCTGACAGAAAACGGTTATGCCTGATACCTGTAGCAGTTTCTTCTAGAGGCTATTGTTTAGGGAGACGATTAACACCATGATCGAATATTTTAGCTGTCAACGATGTTTTCTTCTTGTTCCTGATTAAGCTGGGAAAGCTCTTGTCGTCTTCAAAAGTTTTGTTGCGTTGCCACCGGAAAATTGAGCAATTTTTGTTTCATGTAGCTTTTTTAAGCTCATTTTCGCTTTTAAAATTTTGTTAGAAGCTTGGTTAAGTCAACCTTGTAAACCTTTTAGGTTGTATCCCATGAGTTATCTGTTTTTACAGGCTGTGATGCACCGGGTGCTAACAGATGCCGTTACGACGTTTGGCAGGGAGTTAGTCTTCCTGAGGAACAGACTGATTGGAAGGGTAGTCTATGGGGGGTGAACGTTTGACCTTTGGGACCTTTAAAGGTTTTGTTACCCAATGGTTATTTCTATTTGAACCAAAGGAGAGCCTAACTACTGTAGTCGACCTCAGCTCCAATTAGCCTATTAGAGTGGTGACAGGCTGTTGGCAGTAGTGTATTTCGGAACACCCTAATGATTAATTTTTTTGACTTATGGTGGTGTGGTAGACACCGTTTTAGTTTAGTGGATGCTATAATCTACTCCCTTTTGTTGGTGGACTCCAGGGTCACCAATTCTGTATTTTTTTTGTCTCCACCTTTCAGTATATCGTGGTGAAGTATTTGTCTCCTGTTATGTGGGATGGATTGAATGTTTTTCGTTGTTGTTCTAGGGCGAGACCAGTACACGAGGGTTCTTCATGCAACTTGAAGAGGCGCAATGCTGGTTAAGTTTTATTT
Organism: Pachyrhynchus sulphureomaculatus; assembly: GCA_019049505.1. Taxonomy (NCBI): domain Eukaryota; kingdom Metazoa; phylum Arthropoda; class Insecta; order Coleoptera; family Curculionidae; genus Pachyrhynchus; species Pachyrhynchus sulphureomaculatus. The sequence continues at coordinate 107,406,110 of CM032446.1, read as the reverse complement.
CTCTGGGTAGCCACCCTGAAGAATGACGGAGAGCGTTTTTTTCTGGCTCATGTTTCTAGGCAGATTTGTCACTTTGGTGCGATGTGCCGAAGATTTGATTAGCTTTGCTGAGAGCTTTCACCAAGCTCAGTATGGAGTAATCATCACCTAGAGTTAGGGATTTGAACTCCTGTATATATTTCTGTATATATTACTGTACATATTTCTGTATATATTTCGGTGTATGTTGGTTGCCTGAGGGCATGTGCTCAAAATGCGAGATTTTGAGTTGTTTTGCTTATGGACTCCTATATAGGATTATGACTTTAGGGAGGTCCTATTTCGAGACTTGCTGTCTCATATAGTTATGTTGGGAATGTTTCCTAGAACGTTAGTTGCGCGCGGACTAATCATTCTGTTCTTAGTGAACATTGCTTTTTGAAGCAGGATCATTCAGTTTAGTGAATTTTAGCTTTTATAGCTATTCACGGTGTTTAGAGTGAATTTTAGCTTTTATAGCTATCCACTGTGTTAAGAGTGAATTTTAGCTTTTGTAGCTATTCACTGCGCTTATAGTGATTTAGTTAGCTTTTATAGCTGCTCACTATGATCATGGCGAGTTTGTTCTTTTAGAACGCAGACTTTGTGTAGTCGAGGACTATTTACAGAGTGTTTTCTTGGCGAGGAGCCGAGCTTTTTCTGGTGATATACCAGAGTGTTTTGTTGGCGATAAGCTGACGTGTTTTCTGGCGATCAACCAGAGCGTTTTCCCTAGCGATTTTAGCATGTCTAGATGTCTTAGGACGTCGACATTGCGATATAGAGTGCGATTATTTTCTGAGTGCGACTAGTAGTGATACTAGATTTAGAATGTTCTCTTAGCGATGAGCTAGAGCATGGATAGCGATTTTTCCCGAGCGTTTGTCTGGATATTTATCCAGATATTTTTTTTTTTTTGGCCTAGTGCTAAATGGTCTGACAAGACTTTTTCTTTTTAGTGTAAGTGTTTGCACTAGAATCATTTTTTTATTTTTTTTCTTTATTTAAGAATTTTATAAATTTCTTTTGCTGAAATAAAAAATTTTCAGACAATCCTTAAAAGATTTTAAGGGGGGTGTTCATATTTTATTTCAGTTCACTTTTTTTTTTTTGATTTAGACAAGTCTAGACAGTTATTTTTTTGTTTTGGTAACAATAACAGAGCTGATTCTTTTATATAAGAAGACCGCGATTGTTACTTTGAACAGGTATTTCTTATGTTCATGCAAGGATTTTTATTTGCTTTTTGATGTACTTAACCTTAGTGCTTAATTAAGTTAAGTCTAGTTATAAGATTCTTGTGTACATGCAAAAATTTTCATTTGGTTGTCATTGTACTTAATATTAGTGCTTAATAGAATTAAGTCTAGTAGTAAGGACCGAAGTTTGTAATTTTGTTTTAAGTTCTGACCTTAGTATTAAGTGATAGTGTACCACTTTGTACCTTTTCATCAGTAGCCTTAGTTTAATAGACTAGTGTAGTCTATTTCTTTTTGGAAGGGGGTAAATGTAACATTCATTTTTTCCTGGATTTTAAGACCATGCAATGTTACTGATTCTTCACTTCAAATTGTATTTATTTTTATTTTAAAATATCGACCGGTATATTAAACAAAAGTTTCAGGACATTCAGTATATACTGTGTGGTGCGGGTTGCTGATCGAACCTACCGCCAGGCCGCGATTGGCGAAATGTTTGACCCGGAGTTTTGATTGGAGCATCCGGATATTACCGGTAAAAATCGCACGATTATTTAAGGGCCTGAGAAACTACCAGTAGGGCTTTTTTCGATCGAGCCACAGACCAGGCAGTACCGTCTAGCCGAGAGGCTATTTTCCATCTAGCCGAAGTAGGCTAATTTTCTTCAGAACCCGCTAAGTAAAAGTACCAGTTTCGACCATAAAAGCTGTAGTGAGCTTTCTAAGTGTTAAGAAAAAGTGTGAAATCGGGCGAAGTCCATCACAGCAGGACTGAAAAACAGTAAGTCAACAAAACTCCCTCCAATAGACTTATTTAAGAGCAGTGCATTAACAGCAATGAATAACAGACAAAAAAGTGAAGTGTAAAACACGATGTCTCGCCTTCGGGGGTTGTAAAAGTTTAAAGTTTAAATGTAACAACTACTATTTAGGCTAGAATTTTTTGGTATCACTGTAAAGGTTAGAACTTTTTATTTTCATTTTAAAAATATGAATAAATTCTTTTTTTGTGTTGATTAAAGCTAGTGTCTCACTGAATAGTTATTTTTCTTTTCAGGATCAGTTGTGCTAGACTAATTTCTTTTTAGTAATATCCATAAAACACTTCAGTTTTTTCTCATTTTTCTTAGCTGAAGTTAAATCCTTTCTATTTTAAAATGAGTGGTGCCCAAAAAAAAGTCGTACAACTGAGGTTTCTTTAGAAATAGAATTAAATTCCAAAAAGACGTACAAAAATTATCTCTTACCCATATCTCTCCACCAAGGAAAACTGAGCTAGTATTTCTTTAATTTCTTTAGTTCTTTTAAAATCAGGTTTCACTCAATTCATTATCAGAAATTAAAGCGGGGCTGCAAGAAAATTGTGCTCAAGCTTGGGGCGTCCAGTATTTAAAAATGTTACAAAATGACGCAGTCTACATGGGGCGAAAAATAAAGCAAAATTAACACACCTTACAAAATTGCGCTCAAGCGTGGGACAAACAACTTCTCACAGGGTACGGAAAAAGATGCCCCAAACTGAGGACAGTTTAGCATGTCATAAAAAGACCCCACAGTATTTCTTGGGAGGAATTAAGCGGGCTACATCCTTCGAACACTTTCCATGAAAATACTTGTAGAACAGACTTAAGTCGCCAACCATTCTTCGATGTTCCAGCGAATCAAGGCCCCCGGTCAGTTCCGGATCTCCAATCAGACGGACAGCTCTTCTCTGAACAGAATCCAACAAATGTAGTGTATGTTTGGGAGCGGAGCCCCAAACATTGGAGCAGTATTCCATAGTTGGTCGAATTTGACCTTTGTAAAGAATTAACAGTTGTTGTGAGGTGTAAAGCTTTCTGGTTCGAAATAATATTCCCAACTTTTGAGAAACTCTCCTTGCTATGCCTGCAACATGTTCATGCCAGGATATATTTGCTTCCAAACCAACGTGCAACAAATTGAGCGACGATGTAGCGTTAAATTCCACGTGGTTACTGTCACCCTAAGATAGAATTTCTTCCAGGTCTTTGTTAAGTTGAACGACTTCCTGCTGTCTGCGGATATTCGCCTGAGCAGCCGATGTCCGAGCGTTCAAGGTGAATGAAGAGACAAGTGTACCGTCATCTGCAAAGCTGTAGATTGGATTCCCGGTCTTTTCCAGCAGATCGTTAATGTAAAAGAAAAAGAGAGTAGGAGACAGTATGGGGCCCTGGGGCACACCGGCGTTTATAGTGAAGGTGTTAGAAAGAAATCCGTTGACCGCCACTCGTAAAGAACGCTCTCTGAGGAAACATGAGAGCCACGAACAGAATATTTCAGACATACCACAAGAGCGTAGCTTAGCCAACAGTCCATCGAGCCAAACACGGTCGAATGCCTTGGATATGTCAAGAGCAACCGCTCGAGATTCTCCAAAGTGTTCAATTGCGTTGTTCCAAACATGTGTTACATAAGTCAGAAGATCTCTTGTTGATCTGTGTTTACGAAAACCATACTGGTGATCGCTAATAATATTGAATCGTTCAAGATACTTTAAAAGATGTTGATTGATAACCTTTTCCATGACTTTCGATATTATTGTAAGCAGTGCGACTGGTCGGTGGTTATTTGGCAAGGTCTTCTTGCCTTTTTTAGGTATCGGCTGAACCGTGGCACATTTCCAGCAGGACGGAAATATTCCCTTTCTGTAGGATAGGTTAAAAAGTCTACAGAAAACTGTTGTCAGTTTCCTTGCACAGTTTTTGAGAACAATGGCAGGTATTCCGTCAGCTCCAGAAGCCTAGCTTCATTAAAATACGCTTTATGATACGCTGTCTGAAGACAACATCGGGCATCTTTGACTGCAATATGGGAATAGTAGGTGGTGGTTTTCCTTGGAAATCAACAATAGAATGTGAAGCAGTTCAGCCAACAAGTTCGCTCTCTCAACATTTGTGGTTGCAATGGAATTATCTGGCTGTGTGCCCAAAAGGACCTGGAATTGTTGGGACAAGCGAGAAGTTTGTTTCTAATTCGTTGATTGTGTGCCCCCTTGGTTTCGTCGATAATTCCTTCCTGTTCCGGGCACGAACAAAGGTGTTACGATTTATGGTGTTAGGATTTTCACTCATTGCAATATGTTTAGAAGGAACAGCTTCTTTGCATTTTCAGTCAAACCAAGGCTTGCCGTTGGAGGGGCATTTCTTCGAAAAAGGGATGTAAGCTTCCATACCAGCTAAAATAACATCAGAGACCTCCCCGGCGCAGTCAGATGGGTTATCGGATTGAAAACAAACGTCTATCTAAGGGAAAGTTCAAAAATATTCGATGAGATCTTCCCATTTAGCAGATTTGTAGTGCCAAATCTTGCGCGGCCTAGGCGCCTCTCTCTCACTGATTGGCAGGATACTCGATGTCGAAAGCAGTTTATGGTCTGAAGAACCTAACGGCGGATTTACGGTGACCGTGTAAATCTCCGGATTGGTGGACAGACACACAGAGACACAAACAGATCAAGAAGACTGGCGAACTCCTCGTCTCAATCAGGGATCTGTGTTGGTTCGTCAGTAAGCTGAGTTAAGCCACAACTGACTGAGAATTATTCAGCTTCACGACCTTGTTCGTCGGTAGTTTTTGAATATTTAAGCCAGTTGATATTGTGGACATTAAAGTCGCCCAGGATGGCAATTTCGGTACTTGGATACTTTATTTGTAAATGATCGATGGTGTCTGCAAGAGAAGCGAAAAGTGTTCGAAAATTGGTATCACTTGGTGGTCGACACAGGATACAGATGAACCTTGTGGTTTGTTGAGTCGTTATTTTTAACCACATAACATCAAAGTTTGGGGGCTCCAGAGCCTCTTCTGACAAAAAGACAGATTCCAAAGTTGACCGTGCTGGTCGATGGACTGACCTTGGTTTCACATAGAGCGAGTACATGGGGTTTATTTGATTGCAGGTGTTGATGCACTGAATTTATGTTCGAGTTTAAACGTCGTATGTTGCAAAAATCTATTTTAAAATTACGATGTCTGCATGTCGACGTCCCCGAACCAGCCCCCACCCGGAAATCCGAACGGGGGGCCATTCCACCTCCGGAACTCTTTACATCCAGGGGCCTCATCATGCTTTTTCGGTCGTCATCGTGTGAAACCATTTCCCAAACAGGAATAAGGATAGAAACAAGATCGAAACAGATCAATATACTCCACGTTCACCAAGCAGAATCAAACTGTCCAAACCACATAAACTGGCCACGTGGAAGATCAAGAGTAAAAAGCTGGCAAAACACATAATACAAATAAAAATATCAAAAGATGAGGTATAAGCATTTTAGGAATAAGTAAAATGCGGTAGCACAGCTCTAAACAGACAATAATTGATGATCACACTGTTTACTATACGGGAAGAGACATCGACAACCATAGAAATGGCGTCATGATAACTCTTTCTAAAAAAGTGATCAGAGCTGTTAGTAGTATCATTCAACACTCAGGCAGAATAATAATGATATACTTAAAAACTTATAAAGAAGTATTATTCAAGTCTATGCTGCAACGACAGGATGAGGTACTAGAGGAATTCTAATGGGATCTTGAAGATGTCCTGACCTTGAAAAGACATGAAATAATAAAAGTATTTTTATTATTTCATGCCTTTCAAGTCATAATTCACAAACAAATTGGCTGCAAAGAACACAATTTGTATTCACAAACGCACTCAAATTTTGACACAGAGATGTCGAGACGTTAACCACAACGTGTATACTAGTAACTGGATTTAGAGAGGGCGTTTGATCGGGTAGAACCTGACAAAATGATGTAGATTTTAAGAACGACTGAAGTAGATGACAAGGATATCCGAATACTGGCATCAGTCAGTGAATGTTCGAGTGAGAAACCAGACCACAGATGAGATAGAAATTAAAAGAGGCGTAAGATAGGATTGCATTTTATCTCCGCTACTGTTTTACTTATACTCTGTACAAATCTGTGAAGAAGCTTTTACTAATACTGACGTTGGAATAATAATCAATGGACAATTGATTAATAACATCCGATACTCGGATGATAAGTTAATTCTGGTAAATTCTGCTAAGCAGCTACAATATTAATGGACAAAGTAACGAGCTCACGTAAATACTATGAGCTGAGACTCAACACCAGCAAAACTACATACATCATCATAAGCAAACAAAGTGTTGCTCAGGATGATGGAATAAAAGTTGAGGGTATGAACCTCAAACGAGTTAATAAATTAATATATCTCGGAACTATAATTAACGATCAATGGGACGTAAGTTTTGAAGTTAAAAGGAGAATAGCGAAGGTACGAGCAACTTTTGTAAAAATGAGACTAGTACTATGTAGCTGCGACCTAAACATAGACCTTCGACTGAGGATGATTAGATGTTATGTTTTTCCTGTATTATTGTACGGAATAGAAGTGTGGCATGCTACTTAGATGCTTAAAGCCCTTTGAAATCTGGACTTATTGACGGATGTTAAAAATCAAGTGGATTGACCGACAAACCAATGAATTAGTTTTACAGCGCCTAAATAAAACGGTAGAAATAGTAAAAACAATAAAGAGCAGAAAACTGGAAGACCTAGGACACATAGTGAGGAACTCTGAAAAATACACTACCTTACACCTAACAATTCAAGGGAAAATACAGGGGAAAAGAAGGGTGGAAAGAAGGATGACTTCATGGCTAAAAAACCTAAGGTAATGGTTTGAAAAACAAGCCGGCAACTATTCCGAGCAGCCGTAGGTAAAACTATGATAATCAATATGTTAACCAATATGAGAGTCCATGACCGATAGCGGTCACGGCAATAGAAGAACGAAGATACTGCGTATATACTGCATATATTGGAAAAGTAAAAGATATATAACGTGCTCTTAGACTACTGTCAAAAATGTATGTTTTTAAAACCAATGGACTTATTTTTTTTTCTTAAACTTATTTTAAAGGGGAGGTTAAACGAAATTCAAAAATAAGTTTGTAAGATTCTCTTAAAGACTCAACTCTTAAATATTTAAAATTTGAGAAACATATAAAAATTGCGCTTTCTGCTACTCTGAACTAATTAAAGTACTGTTTTTGCAATACTGTCAGTTTAGCAGACAGAAAATTGTTAAAGATATATTTTGATACATGTAAAGGCTCCTTTTTTCATAACGTGAGATAAAAGGAGCAAACAGTAAACCAAATTTACCGAATCTATTAAAACGACTTGACCTTGAACACTGGAAAATCGACATTTTCAATTTGATTCAAACACCTTTTCCTTGGTAAAAGTTCGTAACTAATTTAAGGTAAAATAAAACTATTTTTACTTAAAATTTCCATTATATTTGATTGTAACGTCCGTACTATATTCCAATCTACGGTCTTTTCTTCAGATGTTATATATAAAGTGATCTCATACTAACAACTGAATACTATCTAAAAGGTATACTAAAATATCTGGGTTCTTACCATAATTTGAATTTTAAGTTCTAATACAATTTATTCTTAAGATGGTGTATTATAAAGCTTTCAGGTCATGAAACTTGTACGCTTTTTCGGAAATTAATAATGCTAATGAAATAATCCAAATCTATTTGGCCATTAAGAAAACTTTGATATGTTACTGACCTACATAATTGAAAAAAAAACTAGGTCCAATTCAGAAAAAGTGTTTAAAATTGTCACATCTTCGTAGTAGTAGTCGACCTTTAGTCGTGAGTTTTAGAATTTTTTTTTTTTTGCAAAACCATATCTAAACGAACTTAAAAGAGAAGTGTTTTAACAGTATCGAGTTTTATCACAAAAAGAAATGGCATATTTAAGTTTTTCAGGTCCAAAGATAAAAATCTAGTCTACTGTTTCGATTTCCCGCTTTAGTGTTTTGGTTGTGATCCCATACCTCATCTGTAATCCGATAGCGGACTACGCGTTATTGATAATATAGTCAACTTACGGTAGAGAAGTTAGTAGAAGTATCTAGAAAATGAAAAATGATTTGGACAAATCGGAGAGGATATTTCTATTTTCCGAAAATAATTTGAACGGAAAGTTAGAATTTTTAATTAGTTATACTCATATTTTGACGTGTTATAATAATTAATATATAAATAGATATATGGAATGTTTCTGACTGCCTTATAATTTATCGTATAACAGAAATAAGAAATGATAGAAGATAAGAGATCTTTATTTTTAAAGCTAATAATTAAACATATAAAAAGGTTATATAAGGTTTAATTCGGAAAAATCAGTTTATAAAGCGAGTGATATCTTTTAGGTTTAAAGTGCTTTTATTTTATACCGTAGCAACAATAGGCTGGCGGACTTTTTCTACTAATTTTTCTAAACTGATAAACGAAATAAGTACGGTTGGCCAAACGATCGTTTCATATAAAGTAATATAAAATTTCAAGGAAAATAATTGCTATTAAATATAGAGGATAGCACGCTTACTACTTTTATTTTAGTAGTTATGTGTACATAACATATTAAAACATGTTGAAACAAGCAGTAGTTTCTTTCTTCTAACATACTTTATTAGTAGTTACATGTTTATCTAATATTATTTTTAAACATATTTCCACTCTCTACTTAAATAAAAAACAAAATTAAAAGGATGAGAAAAGAGTAGGTCGTAACAGAAATAAGAAAACCGGTCAAGTGCAAGTTGAACTTGCACAATTAGTGTTCCGTACGTTGATTGTTTTTAAAATAAAAATTTTTGTTAGGGTGGTATAAAATGATCAGTAACTTCACAAAACACACCCCAAATGAGTTTTCAATAAAGTTTGTTTCCAATCTTTACTGAAAACTGGTGACCACGAAATTTTGTTTTTTTTTTATATACCAGATAAATTATTAAAGGTAATGCACTCTTGATAATTTTCGTTCAATCTATACACCGTGGAGAATATTCCAGAATTTTTTCAAAATTTTTTGATCAGTACTTTTTGAGATAAGGTAGGGGACAGCGATTTTTTAAAAGTAATACGAAGAAAAGTGTGCGCAAGTATTGCATTATATATATATTTTTCACTCGTGTTTTCACAAGCTTTCATTTGACACCACACTCGATGACCTAGTAAAAAAAAAATTTTTTCACTTCCGATTTCACCCCTCAAAACGAACCCCTTAAGTCAAAATTTATGTTACGGTGGTATGAAATGATCAGTGACTTCACAAAACACACCCCAAATGTGCTTCCAACAAAGTTTGTTTCCAATCTTTACTGAAATCTGATGACCTTGAAATTTTTGTTTTTTTTATATACCATATAAATTATTAAAGGTAATGCACTCGTGATAATTTTCGTTCAATCTACACCCCGTGGAGAATATTCTAGAATTTTTTCGAAATTTTTTGATAAGTACTTTTCGAGATAAGGCCCAGGACAGCGATTTTTTCGCGAATTTTTAAAAATAATACAAAGAAAAGTGCGCGCAAGAATAATATTATATATATATTTTTTACTCGTGTTTTCACAAGCTTTCAATTGACACCACACTCGATGACCTAGTAAAAAAATTTTTTTTTCACTTCCGACTTCACCCCCCAAAACTAACCCCTTAAGTCAAAATTTAATTCTCAAAACTACATGGCTCTGATGAGGCCATCAATTCCTATATTATTACCAAATTTCACCTTTCTATGTCAAATAGTTTCGGAGAAAATCGGGTGTGACAGACAGACAGACAGACAGGCAGACAGACAGACCGACAGACAGACAGACACCGAAGTGATCTTATAAGTGTTCCGTACGGAACACTAAAAACTAACTAGCAGTAACAAACAAGATCCGTTAATATCTTTGTAGTGGAATAAAGCGTTTTTTCAATGTTTTTTTGCACGTACATTTGGGTGCAGCAATTTCAACGTTCCTTCCCCCTTCTTGGGGGCGGTAATATATGACGTACAGTCTTAGTTAACGAATTGAACACACAACAGTTTACAGTCTGGCAGTACATTTATGAATTTCTAGCATAGTTTCGATTTTAGACTGTGAACAATATTTAACATCTTTGTGACCACGACTGTACATCTGAAACCAATATCTAATAGTAATTCATAAAAAATTTTATTTTGACACCGACAGACTTCTTCTTATCGGTATACAATACCTCTAATACTACCCCGCGAGACTAGAGAGAAAATTTGGATCCTGGGAAAATTCAATTTTTTGGCCCACACATCGGTAAGGATTAGACAATATACAAGTACGGATGCTGCTCAAAAATATAAGCGGAATTTCAAAATATAACTTTTCTAAAAAAGTTTTCCCTTGCAATAAAACTTTACCCTCTTCAGTTGATGACCAAGGGGAGGACGAAGGGAAAAAACTTCTCCTAGCACAGGGATGAACAGAAACGATTTTCCTAAAAAAAATCCCTTTTATTTAAAAATATTACAATCTTCAAAAATCGATGATAAGGCGAAAGATTTCCGAAAAAGAAATCCGCACTTATGATAAAACTTTATTTATTCAAAATTCGATAGCCCGACGAGGGAGGCTTTTCTCCTTATATTAAAACGTCACCACCTTCACAAATCAATGACTAGGGGGGAGCTTTTTGAAGACAGGATTGTGTTTTACCATCTCATAATAACAAAAATAAACTTTTCGAAAAAATAAACCGCCGCTATAATAAATTTTCCACTTCAAAAATCGATGACCGGATGGAGCTTTTCGAAAAAAACCTTCTTCCACTAAAAGTTTTCAGTTTAAAATAATAGACTGGGGAGCAAAAAAATCGACTCAAACTATTTGGCTTCATTTAATACGGATCCTAGATTTTAGTATATTTTTATGGATTTTAGTATCATTTTAAAGACCATTCTGTTCTCTTTCTAATGATACCAAATTCCATATGCTTTTTACTGATTAAAATGGTTAAAAGGGGAAACAAGGAGAAGAGGGATTGAAAATAGGGGTAATAGAAAGGAAAAAATTAAACAAATTTTAAGTTTAACACATTTTACAAATTTATTGATAAAAACCAAAATCAATATTTTGTATCACATCCCCAAGGCCTTTATTACTGCTTCCAGCCGGTTTTTCCTGGAGCGGGTGAACTTTTTCACCACTGTCTGTAGGATTGGGGCCGGATTTCGGGCTTGAACTATTTTTTTGAGCTCGTCTCACCTGTGCTCGATTGGATTGAGGACAGAACTCCACACAAGCCAGTCAAATATGGGTATTTTCACTTCTGCCAGGTATTGCCGCACCGATGCAGTAGCATGTGGCCACACATTGTCGTGCATTAGCACGATGTTATCGCCAACAAACCCAGCATAAGAAACGACGTGTTCCGGCAGGATCTCCTCGATGTGCAGTTAATCCACCGCTACGAGTCTCATCAGTCACGAAAACAAAATCAGTTTTCGCATCCAGTGAGATGCCTCCCCACTCCATGACAGAACCTCCTCCGTAGGCGAGCGTTTCAGTAATACAGCACTACGCATAGTGCTTCCCGGGTTCCCTATAGACTCGTCTTCTTCCATCATTGCCACATAGCCACATTCGAGACTCATCGGGGAATAAAACGGAGTGCCATTGCTCTAAGGTTGAGTCGACATGTTCTCAGGCAAATCTGAGTCGTGCTTGTCGATGGGCTGATGTCAATTTAGGTCTGTTAGCTGGTCTCTTCAGAGTTAGGTTAGCTTCTTTAAGTTTTCTTCTGACTGTTCAGTGACTGACAGCAGGACCACGAACTCCGTGTAAAGACGCCAGTCACTTGGTAACGTCTGTAGACTCTCGAGACTGCTGACTGGCTCAGGTGCAGTTGCGCAGCGAGTACATGTTGGTTAAGCCCATCTTCTAATAGGGCAATGATTTGTGCCGTTTTTTCCGAGCTGGTATCCATTTTCCGATGGCGTAATTAGCGAGCAGGTATAACAGAGATGTTGACGGTTCAAGTTCCGATAAAGGAATGATAGGAAAATACAGTTGCATGTGTTGTTGTAGGGATAAATAGTGCGCAACGAGTACCTTGCTGAGCGAGCAAAAACGATTTTATTGAGTAAAACTGTTATAATCAGTAAAACTTTTTGGAAATCCAAATATTTTCGGTATTATTGGAAAGAGTAAAAAATCAGCATTCTAATGATACCAAAAATAATACAACTGTTTGAAAATTAAATTGAGGGATCAGTGTTAAATGAAGCAAAATCGTTGGAGTACATTTTTTTGTTAACTAAATTTTAGATCAAGGAAGAGAATACACAAATAAGGATCCTTTACGGAAAAACCGAGCCCCCTCTGGAAAGATGTCATGGGGAGAATTCCTCGTACCGCTCTTGTCTGCCCTACTTCTCCGCTAATTTACTCATTGTTCATTGATTGTTTTACCGTCCTTAAAGTATAGTTGATTAAATGCTCTTATCGTACGACTGCACAGAAAATATTTTTTGCGTTTTTGAGTTGTCTTGTTGTCAACTTAGAAAACTTAAAGAGATCACTAATATAAAAATCGTTATTATCTTGGTTACAAACCTTCATTTTAAATCTGCTATAAACAGAAAACTTTACTTTGTATTTTCGTAAAATTTTTTAATAATTGTAATTTCTCACTCTTTAAACTTAAAATAAAATTTAGTAAAAAATAGGATACATATTTTTTAATTCACATCTTTATTTAACTATCTTATAAGATATTTTTATGCAGAAAAAAACTTACTTTATACAAAGCACTATTAAATTAAAAAATGAAATTTTATTATTAACTAAATATCTTATAAATAAATAAACTTGGAGGAACAAATTTTACATAATTTTAATTACTAAGTTAAACATATATCAGTTAATAAACTTTTTTCAACAAATTTAGGCAAGACATCAATCAATAACTACATTAGTTCCGGAAAACTCCGCGGAAGGAGCCGCTGTACTGACATCGGGATCATCCTTTCCCACATTAAGCAAAACATCTGCGAATCAGCCGCTTATTAACCTTACGAAAGACATGATAAAAGCTAAAATTTTAAAGTGTAACCTAAAAATGAGAAAAAGTAAAAACAAAAATTAATTAAAAAAGAGTTAAACTATAAAATTAAAATATCAAATAATACAATGTAAAAAAATCTAACAAAAAAATAATAAGTTTAAACATATCAACTGAGTTATCACAATTATCAAAGGAGAGTATAAAGTTTTATTTTTGATACTAGAATTTGGGGGCCACACACCTACTGTTATATATAAGTAGTCAAGTAAATGTTAGGCTGTTGATGTTATATTTTTTAGATAGCCTAGACCTCAATGTGCTCAACTAGATTGTAATTATTAATGTATATATGTGTCTAGGTGTACCACCAAACGTATAAAAATTTTACGTGGGGCCACACGACAAAAAAAGATGTGTATTTTCAATATATTACTCTACATTAAAAAAAATAATATCTATTAATATTTTGTAATGTACGTCTTCACTTTTTATGGTATTTGAGCTATTGTCCTCAATATATATGAATAACTGTATTTTCCTATTTAAAAACAATGTCCTAAAACTTAAAAAAAATGTTCTAAACTTTTTCCAACTTTAAATAAAAACAAAGTCATTGCTAAGAGGTGACTTAATGTTTAATTCATCTTGATGAGTATGGCAAATGCTGTTCCTCAAATTAAACCTGTGATTTCCACTGTAAGCACAATAAATCCACTACCAGAAGGAGAAATGGATGCACTTTTACTGGGTAGAACTCGGGTAAGTGTATATATGTTGTGTGGCTAGTTTTCGTTCAAGGTAAAATTAATGACACTATTTTTAGAATCAGTTAGGGGTTTGTAAATAATTGTACAGATAAATAATGCAATTTTTAAATATAATAATTTCACTCAGCTATATGCAAATATACTGCTGATTAAAATATTCTCGTAATGATCATTTCTTGCCTAATTTTAATATTATATACTTCCACTGTTATGTAGCTAATTAAATGGATTTCTTTTTAGAATAATGATCGATCAATCTTTTGACTAAAATCTGCTGTGAGCAAAGTATTAGAGAAAATTTAAATACTACTTATAGGGTGCTTTTTGCAATTACCGTGCTAGATCTAAAAATTGTTACTCACCTCAGGTCCAATTCTTTTTCTTCGTTTCATTTGGTAACATTTATCTTTATTCTTCATAAATTGTATACGTTTTTAAGGTTATCATCAACATCGGTATACCTACCGCCTAGTTAAAAAAAAGTTGGTAATAATCATTTAATATACAATATATTTAAATCTTTTTACGTATTTTTTGAATTATCATTTTTTCGGAACACCTTAATTGAATACGATTTACGATGATTTTGCTGAATATTTAACTGGAAATTTTTTGAGAGGTTTTATTCCTTCTTGAAGGTATAGAGGGGCAAACATTTTAATATATTATATATTTTGAGACCTGGTTTATAACATTTTATTAAGGTAAAGAAGTATAGGAATTGTAAAATACAATCTACTCTTTTTTGGAATGTCCCATATAAGACAAACTATAAATGATATTTCTACTTGCCAAAATATAGTTTAAAAATTAATATTTTTCTCTATCAAAATACCATTTTTTCTACATAATTATAGCCATAAAGGCATTATTTGTACAGCGAGAGTGAAACCAGGTGCCTAATGAAAGTAATTTAGAAGATATGACTTTATATAGAATTCCGATCTTGAAGTTGTCAAGTATGTTGTTTCAGATTAAAGTAAATTTTATTAATTCGAAATTTGAGAAATTAGGATCAAATATAAAAATTATTTCCTTTCAAATCTTATTATTTCGAAAATTTTAGCAGTATCTCGTATTATATTTCTTTCAGAAGGATGATAGATTCAATTACTTAAAGTAATTTTGTAATTGACAAGACTAAAATTGTGGTAACACTGACTTAAAATATCCAATCGTCTGACATGTAAAATCCTGTACTAAGCATCGTTAAGTACTTTGTAACTCTTATATATGTGAAAACAATATTATTCTATTATTATCAGCATATATTTTCCCTTGCATTGTGACGATGAAATCAGTGTTACACTGAATAAAACGTTAAAAAGAGGTGCACAAATATAAAGCTTACAAAAATAATCTACTATCGCTAAGAAAGAGTATTCAATGTAAATATTGTCTGATGAAAGTCTTAAAAAATTTTAATTTTAAAAATATAAAAATCTACAAGATAACTTTTCCTTGTGCTTATTTTTTTTACACTAGTAACCTTTCAGCCATCCTATACATAAAATTTTCTAATAATTTTCAATTAGTAGTGGGTCCTTTTTCTGACTGAACCACGTCATTCCAATAGCGCTCCAAAATAACCATTTTTCCTAAATAAACTGTCAGGACCTTAACCAAGGACGCAAGCAAATTCTGGATGCTGCTAGAATTACGTCAATAATTGCAGTCAAAAATAAAATTCAGCATCTGTGAAACGCTGTAACAAAAAATATACATGGGGAGATTAAAAGTCAAAGAAATCCTTGAATATGTTACTTTACACAAAGAAAAAAAAATCAAATTCTCAGTTTAGGGGAGTATGTGCAAACGATAAATCCGGTATAATATACATTTCAATTCATTCTAATAACTTAGCAGGTCGTTGGCAAAACTTTAAGCTTTGACTGCGTTTCAATTAATGGACTATTAGTAATAAAGTTAGACAAAAATATCTCTAAGGTGAGTATTACTATCAGTATTGTGGCTGGCCGTGGCTCGGTGGCGTAGTACTTTGCTACTGTGCAGAAGGTCCAGGGCTCAATCCCGCAGGTCGGTATTCTTATTTATTAATTTATTTAAGTATATTTGGCCTGGCCACGTACATAGATAGTAGTTGTTTGCAGAAATGCAAATAACGTCCGTGGCAGCACTACCGCGTTGTTTAAAAGGTGCCGTGAAATACAAAAATGTATGTTTCGGCACTTGGACAACGTTGACTGCTGCTACTGAGGCGGGGAGGTGACCGGTAAAAAAAAGCAGTTTAGTTACATAGTCAGTTAACTTTAGCATATTACAAATACATACAGTATACATGAGAAGCCCTTAAAAAATTAGAACTTCTCTGTTTAACATTTAGTTATTATAAATACAGTGTTTTCAGCTCAATGTATTATTACCAATGTATTACGTTACATAATACGTGATAAGACATACGAGGCTGGTTTGAAAAGTCCGTGCAAAGTCCGAGAGATGGCACCACCGGCGCGTATCGAGGTCATGTTTAGTTAGTAGCATCTCTTGAATGAACGCACACTAAGTTTGAGCCATATTGGTCTATTTCTTTGTGTTTGGCATTCGTGTGAATCAAGGAAGTCGAGTGATTTTCAAGAAATGGACGAAAAAGAATTTCGTGTGGTGATTAAACATTACTTTATAAAAAGGCAAAACGCCTCAGGAGACTAAAGAGAAGCTTGATAAACATTACGGTGACTCTGCACCTTCGATTAGAACAGTTTATAAGTGGTTTCAAAATTTTCGGACTGGATATATGAGCACAAGTGACGCTGAACGTTCTGGACGCGGCCTGTGGAGGTTACGACTCCAGAAATCATTGATCAAATCCATGATGACAGAAGAGTTAAGGTGCGTGAGATTGCTAGTGCTGTGGGCATCTCGACTGAACGGGTACATAATATTTTGCATAAACATTTGGACATGAGAAAGCTATCCGCAAGATGGGTGCCGCGATTGCTCACGCTTGACCGAAAACGGAATCGTGTGAAGTGTTGCAAGGATGGTTTGCAGCTGTTCCAGAAGAATCCGGAGGACTTTAAGCGTCGTTTCGTCACTGTGGATGAAACATGGATACATTACTATACTCCTGAGACCAAACAACAATCTAAACAATGGGTTACCAAGGGGGAATCTGCACCAAAAAATGCGAAGACCGTTCCTTCGGCCGGAAAGGTTATGGCGACTGTCTTTTGGGATTCGCAAGGGATAATCCTCATCGATTATCTGGAAAAGGGTAAAACTATTACAGGTGAATATTATTCATCGTTATTGGACCGTTTGAAAACCGAGCTGCAAGAAAAACGCCCGCGATTGGCCCACAAGAAAGTCCTTTTCCATCACGACAACGCACCAGCACACACCTCAGCAGTTGTGGTCGCAAAATTAATGGAAATAGGATTCCAACTGGTTTCACATCCCCCTATTCTCCAGACTTGGCTCCCTCGGACAACTATTTGTTCCTCAATTTGAAGAAATGGCTGGCGGACAAAGATTTTATTCAAACGAGGAGGTGAGTGCAGACACTAATGGATATTTTGCAGACTTGGACAAATCCTATTATTCGGAAGGGATCAACAAACTAGAACATCGTTGGACGAAGTGTATAAGCCTAAAAGGAGACTATGTCCAAAAATAAAAAAGGTTTACCCCAAACACATAAGTAGTTTTTATTTTTGCACGGACTTTTCAAACCTGCCGCGTATATGATATAACATTTTTGTGTATCATTCTGATGGTTTTTTACGATTGTTTTAAAACTATTCACATGGACAGGAATATTTTGTTTTAGTGTCACCTAATTTATCATTTGCCTATTCCAAATACTAAGACAATTATTTCATTACTAAACTTAGTTTTTTATTAGGAAGCCAAATTGATAACACAAAAATCGTTACTTGTCAGATTTGACAGTTTACAAAGCCAACTAGATTTTTTTTTTAATCGCATATAACACTTAATATTTATTTTTAGTCGTTACCAATATACAGCGCATTCAAGTTATTGAACTAATTTAACTTAACAATTTGCTCTTTTCCTATTTGGGGTATCAAAAAAATTCTTTTACCAATAAAATTGGTTTTTTATAAGAAGCCATGATAACACAAGATTTGTTACTTGTCAAATTTGACAGATTACAAAGCCAACTAGGATTTTTTTTAAATAGCCCTTCTACGTATGATCACACTTTTAAATAGAATTTTTCAGTCTGTCTATAAAAATATATAATTCTTGATATTTATTTTCAGTCGTCACCCATATAGAGGACATTCAAATTATTGAACTGACTTTTAACTTTTAAGTGGCTTACCCGATTTACTATTTTCCTATTTGGGATATCAAAAAAAATCGTTTACTAATAAACTTAGCTTTTTGCGAGACACTCAAATATGGTAACACAAATTTGTCACTTGTCAAATTTGTCAGTTTACAAAGCCAACTAGATTTTTGTAAAGGGCTTCCTCTATATATGAGAACACCATTTAATAGTTTCGCAAAATTATATAATACTTAATATTTATTTTCAGTCGTTACCGTTATACAGGGCATTCAAGTTGAACGAAATTTTAACCATTGCGGTTTACTCGATCTAGTATTTGACACAACCAAAAATTAGTTTACTTATATAAGTTATCTTTCTGAGAGGAAGCTAAATATGATTGGAAGAACTTTTCAAATCATATATGGAGGATGCCTTTTAAAAAAACCTAGTTAACAATCTATCAAATTTGATAAGTTTAGCTGCTAATGGAATTTTTTGATATTCTAAATAGGAGAACAGTAAATCGAGTGAGCCACTTAAAAGTTAAAAAGATTCAATAAATTGAATAACCTGTATATTATAACTGAAAATAAATATAAAGAGTTATATATTTTTGTAAAGGGACTCAAAAATGGTATTTAACGATGTCCTTACATAGAGAAGTTGCCATATAAAAAAAATCATAGTTGCCTTTGTAATCTGTCCAATTTGAAAAGTGATCAATTTTTTGTTATCATATTTGGCTTTCTCATAAAAAATTAAATTTAGTGGTGAAAGAAATTTTTCGAGACGATATGGTGGCAAATTTTTTGTTTCATATTTGGCTTCCTAACAAAAAACTAAGAGTATTAGTAAAAGAATTTTTTTGATTCTCCAAATAGGAAAACAGGAAATAGAAGTGAGCCACTTAAAAGTTAAAATTCAGTTCAATAACTTAAATGCCCTGTATAGCGGTAAGGACTGAAAATAAATATCAAGTTTTATATATTTTTGTAAATGGATTGAAAAAGTTTATGTAATGCTATGCTCATATGTGGAAGATACCACTTCAAAAAATCCTGGTTCGCTTTGAAGTCGGTCAAATTTGATAAGTGACATATTTTTGTATATTATATTTTGCTTCTTCATAAAAAACTAAGTTTTTTATGGAAGAATTTTCTTAGTATGTAAAACAGTGAATTTAGTGAGACACTTTAAAAAAATGTCCCCGACAAAAAAAAATCTTAATTTATAACCAAAAAAAAATTCACATTAACTCGTGTCGACTAGTGGTTTAACTGTACTTAATAATACGGGTTCTGACCGTTTCTTTTCTAAGCTGTACGCTTTAGAATTACAGCCTGTATTAAAAATGTCAATTTTGACATGTGGCTGTCTTGAAAATAATTTATTATAGGTTACATTTTTTTACAACTAACATTTTAATAGTTATTAATGCAAAAAATATATTTTTTAAATGGTACACCCTGTATATTTTTCCTTATCCGAATAGAGCTTTAAATTGCCATTCTAAAAATATAGCATACTTTATATTTTGCTTAAATCTACTTCAAAATATAAAGGTTTTCAGTTTTTTACGCTAGTTTTAAATGCACATTTTGTCAAGTAAGCTTTGGAGGGAACGGCAATATCAATTGTTTACCGATAGCAGTCAAATCGTAAAAAAAATCCCAGAAGTAACTTTAAGAGTCGTAACTACAATGAAATTTACTAAGTGCTATAGTACTTTAAGCTATGTAGAAAATAAAACAAAACAACAATAAAACAATTTATTCCGAGTAGAGTAAACTAAAATAAAAAATTTTCTATAAGAGATGTTCGTAATGTCGATCAGTTTCATTTACACATAAGCGGCACCTTTTCTGGACACTTCTTACCGAGTTGATTTGTTCAAGATGAGTGATCTACACAAAGGATGCCAATAAAATGGAATTTAAATATGTAATTAGACATGGGATTATTCATTGGAAATTTGAAAATATTTCGAAAATTAGAAAATCACTGTTTATTCCGACAACTAAAGAGCTACTTAGTTCGATGCAGCGTGTATTTTATTGTTTGTTAAGTTTTTGCTTTAAATAAGGTTTTTTTTCACGATTGGTCAATTATGGTTAGACCAGGGCTGCTATATTTTAATTTTTTTTCGTTGAAACACTGACTTAAATAATGAATGTTAGACTCAAATTTGACATCTCATGATACTTATTATTATAAAAAATAATTCTCATTATATATACTGTCCAGGATTGCATTGGTCTCTATTGCTAAGTTATACAATCAAAATAAATCAGCCATTATGAAAAGTATTGTTCTGAAAAAAAGTGGAATGCGGTTCACCTGTATATTATTCCGCGTCTTATACTCAAAAATCTTCAAATTATAAATGCATAACTTTATCATCATAAGTATAACTATCTGGTTTGTAGCCGATGTTTCTTTCTATAACTAAAGAATCCACGAAATATTCTTAGCTATTAACCTATCTTACTTAAATTATTTCTTAGTATTATTGATTAAAAAACTTCTTAAATATATACTCTAATTTTGATATATTATTTGATGTATTAATGAAACATGAGTTGTAAAGCAATAATTCCATTAGATACCCTTTCCACATATAGATTTTTTAGAATAATATATTAATCAAATATGAAAGAATATCCTTATATTTATCCGCTACTGCACCACGTAACTCCCTAGTCAGGTTTAGTGACAAAAATGGTATATTAAGTATTTTCCATCATTAATTATTATTTGTAGTCACATGGTCTCTAATATTACTATTACTAAGCTTCCAAATTATCTAGGTTGGATACAGAGCGAGCATATTTTCTGACATAGATGTTTTACTTATTTTCTCCATTTTAAGATTAACTATACACTATACTATATATAACTCGATACATACATTACCTTATGTAATACCTACAATTAACATAATTAACATTGTGATATTTTTTCGAAGTCTCACTTCTTTTTATAGGAACTTTTTCTTATATGACTTGGTTATTTTGTAAACCAGGCTGGTAGGTAGACATATAAAAAGTAATCAAAAAGAAATCTCATACGGTATTTGAAAATATAAGTTTAATGTGTCTTAAGAAGTACTTTAAGTTAAGTTAAGCAGTTATCAGTTATTCCCAAAAGTTATATAAAAAATAAAGTATCAATTACTAGGTATTTGAAAACAGTAATTAAATAACCATTACTAACACAAATTAATTCATTCCAAAATGAATTATTCTAGTTGAATTACTGTTGGTATATGTAGTTCAATTATTTTATAAAAATGCAAATATTTTTATAGCAATTTTATCACTTTTATGCTAATTTAATTACATTAGAGTAATTTAATTGCCTTTATAGTAATTCAATTACTTTTTTATAATAATTTATTACTTTCATTGTAATACGTGAATATTTTATTAATGTTATATTATTGAAATTACTTTCATGCTAATTTAGTTATATTAAAACTAATTTAGTTACTTTATAAAGTAATTCGAAAATTTTAATAGTAAGTAAATTACTTCAGGATTTGTTAAATTACCGCTATGGTAATTCACTTACCGTGAAAGTTATTCAATTACTTGGAAAGACTTACTAGTAACTTTAATCTTAGCGATGGAAAATAAATTACAATTACTCTTTAAAGATCGTATTAAAATAAATTTTATTAATTGAATTATCAAAAATATTTCAAATAAGTACATTTTCTAAATTACTTTATAAAATTACCGACAGCTCTGGCTTGGTTATATTTTATATCAGTCAAAAGGTTCTAGATACAAAAGGACACACGAAACCGAAACATTAAATTATGAAATGGAAAAGTTGTTCTTTCCAACAAAAATAGTGCTGGTATAGCAGAAAAAAGTTCGGAGAATCAAAGGGCGCGACTCTATAAAATTGCCGAGTAAATTGGTTTTCCTGGTAATAAAGATTCCAAGTTATCACCCTAAACTTTTGATTTTACTAATACTACTTTTTCACTGGCAAAATTTTTTTCACGAAATTTGATTTTTTTTTTTCGATAAAATATTACATAATAATCTGTATTCTTCTGCTATAACAAATAACCTTGAAGTCGAATTATACCTACAGGCTCATTACAATATAAGTATATGTTTAAAGATATTAGTTAACATTTTAATTTTGATGGATATCGATATCATTTTTTTACACCTATCATTAAAATTAAATCGCAATCACATCATAAATATGACATACAACGTATAACGTAAATATTTTAATTTTGACGGTCAAAACTCTTTCTGGCCAATTTTATATCTACCGTTGAAATTTTACTGAAATCTACCTATAAATATATATATATATATATATATATATATATATATATATATATATATATATATATATATATATGTGTGTGTATATATATATATATATATATATATATATATATATATATATATATATATATATATATAAGCATTATAATTTTATATCATACAATGCTTTCCAGCTAGTAGTAACCAATTCGAATAAAACTTGTTTGAAGTTCGTAAAAAAAATAATATGTTTGGCTTGATCCCAAGGCGATACTTTATATGGAGCTTTTCTGTCAAGAGTAACAAACTCAAATCGAAAACAGATTGTTTCCCAAAGAAACGAGAATATATGTCAAGGGATTCTCATAGGGGGGCATATTTGTATTGCAGATTGCTTTGAAACGCTATATGTATTTTCATTTGAAGGAATGGAACCTTTCAATAAAATTTGAGTGATTTAGGGAACGATGAGTGTAACAAACATTCAACAAAAACGGTACCTTCCAACTAAGAACGAGTAACTGTTGATCAATTAATTTCCAGACAAAAATATTGCTCTCTATATTATTATTATTTGACATTATTGTATGATATCAATAAAGTGTATACCTGTCAGAGGCTGATTAATTTAATTTATATTAAAAAGCGCTGTCTGTTAATTGGAACGCCAATATAATTTTACCTTGTGGTAGAAGTAGAAAGAAATATATGTGTAGTATACTGCTGGATGAGAAAAGGTCTTTTAAGACTTAATGTTTCTAAAACATAATATTGTTGATAAACCAAAAATTGAAATTATTCATTATAATCATAGATGGTAAAAAAAAAACAAAACTATAACTGTCCAACTATTATAACGACAGATAAAACAATTAATGTTCTAAAGTCATATATTATCAACTAGTGGCTTCATCTGTAAAATGAACATGTTATTTGAAAGCAGTAGTCTCAATTTTGACTTTAAATTTTAACGCGAAATATTGACTTAAACGAGATACAATATTCTATTAAACATTCAAAAAATTTCATTGCAGAAATTATAACAGGAGCAAACAACAAAAACTTTACACCAAACTTTTCACACATCAATATTCATGATGAAAAAGAAATGCGTGCGTATCAAGAAAGTCTTTGAACAGCATTAGGGATCTTTGAATGGAAGAGGAAAACCTGAAGACGACAAATACACAGAAAGAACAATATCAATTAAAAGACGACAAGTAATTCATGAATTTGGAATAGACGATAGTAATACATGATTGCCAATGATGGCTGAAGCATTAAACATCAATAGGATTTTAAACGGAGATCTAGAGAAAATAAGTGTTTGCGCAAATTTATTCCACAGACCTTAAATGAAGATCAAAAGTTATAAAGAGGGCAACATTTCAAGGAAATCGTACAAGTTTCTTGATACTATCCACCCTTCTTGAAGTTCATTGTTACTACGATGAGATAGTTTCCAATATAAACCACAAACAAAGTGTCAACCTTCAGAATAAAAGTCAAAATAATTACAGTAATTAAAAAAAACAGTCTAGAAAATTATTTGTCGTATAGTATATATTCTTTTAATGCAGTAAAATTTAAAAAAAGAAATGAATTACTTTAACTCAGAGAAATACCACCTTGAGCTGAATCCATTTTAACATATTTTGTAATTGTATGGGGAAGTGCCTATGACATAACATCTTGCAAATTTATTAAAATACTGTTCTTAAAATATTAAAGTTTAGGGTAGTTCAAGCTCACTCATATTAAATTTAAGGAATCTTATCGTTTATTCGAGTATGTCGTATCAAAAGTTATGAAGAGAGCAACATTTCAAGGAAATCGTACAAGTTTCTTGATACTATCACCCTTCTTGAAGTTCATTGTTATTACGATGAGATAGTTTCCAATATAAACCACAAACAAAGTGTCAACCTTCAGAATAAAAGTCAAAATAATTACAGTAATTAAAAAAAAAACAGTCTGGAAAATTATTTGTCGTATAGTATATATTCTTTTAATGCAGTAAAATTAAAAAAAAGAAATGAATTACTTTAACTCGGAAAAATACCATCTTGAGCTGAATCCATTTTAAAATATTTTGTAATTGTATGGGGAAGTACCTATGACATAACATCTTGCAGATTTATTAAAATACTGTTCTTAAAATATTAAAGTTTAGGGTAGTTCAAGCTGACTCATATTAAATTTAAGGAATCTTATCGTTTATTCGAGTATGTCGTATTTTATAAAAATTAATTAACTTTCCAAATATGTCATCTAAATATCAAAGAGAAAATACGAATGTAAACCTACGGATTTCACTTGTATATAGTTTGAGATATCAAAAACTTTTAATATATTGAATACCAAAAGTGTGTAATATAATCTTCTTCGTCATCTGCCATACCTATATGCGCTTTTCCATTAGGTCTAGAATATCTGTCTTTATTCATCACTTCCTCCGTATTCTTGTATTAACTTCTAAGTAGGTGTCACAGGCGCCTTTCAGTTAGCACATTTTTATAAGGTACATTGATATTGATATTATCTGTTGTATGTTTAAATTGCCTATTGATTTCTTGCTAAACGTGTTATTTAATATGTGCTTTCTTTAGTTATCATATATCTAACCTTCGTTTCTATGTTTCTCTTTATCTCTCTCCTTTGAGTCATTGTGGCATTGTAAATAGTTTTCGATGAGATGTGTCGAAATTATACAGATTTGAGAGTTAGAGAGAGAGAAACAATAGAGATGGTACGATATTTCAACAATGGGCACTGGTATGTATCTCATCTCGTAACGTTTTACTAAGTCCGCAGTACTATAGAAAGAAAACGCACACACATAATCTGCCCCTTGTTCTAAATAAAACAATATCCAAATGACGGGTTTAAGTACGCAGTTATATGATGATTTTTGCAAAAGAGTCTTAAATTTCTAAACCAGTTATAATTTGATATTGTATACATTATCATGATTGTTTTACACTTTGCCTGCTTTTACAAGTATAGAGCTATTTTTTATATTATTTCGCACCAAATAAATATTTTATAATATCTATTTGCTTTTATTAAAGATGCAAACGTCAATTACAACAATTCATTTTACAAAAATAGACAGTGTCCAGCCCTAGAAGAGAAATGCATAAGTTCGGAGAAGCAATCTGCTTAGATTTTTTTTTTAATTGGGATGTAAAAAATCGCCGAAAATCTTAAATAAAAAGGAAGTTGCTCGTATTCTTAAATCAACTTTCTAAACGGATTAAAACACATATTTGTCTCGTTTATACAATAGTTAACGGCTTCAGCTTTCTCCCCAATTCCGGCACAATAGTGGAAATATACCACGACGTCCACGACAATACTTTCCCTTTACCAGTAAAAGTTATGTATAGATAAGTTTTATTAATGCAAGGATATCAAAAATCCCAGTAAATGAAAATAAATTAAGAAGAATGGGTTATAAGATCAAAATTTCATTTTAAAAATTGTAACTTTCCGAAAATCACGCACACAACGTGTACTTATTATTATAATAGAAATGAATATAAATAACGTTTTTTATGGGAATGTAATAACGTATTTTGGACATTGTTGCGACGACTAAAGTCTAAAAAAACATTACGTGTCATAAAACTAATTAACAAATGCATTTTTTAATGTAAACCACTATACTGTTTGGCTAACCCATAAATGATCTGAATGACGCTTTGAATGTTCTCATGTAATTTTAATTGTTTTTATCTTAACAAATACCTACTCAGATGCCTAATAAATGTAGAAACTAAGTAATATCATATTGTAATGAATAAACTTGGTTGGTTGATTCTAGGCGGGGTAGGCGATTGTGCCTGTTTCTGTACTGAAGCCTCTTGGCCTACTGTGCTCCCCGAACCTGGTTGCAAGAGCGGTCTCTCTTTAAGAAGGATTATTAGCTTCCTTTAAAGTCCTTTATCTGGTAATTTATCGCCACGATCCAGATCTCCGAACAGTTTATGCCTGTTCCGAATTAAAGCCACACATTCATATAGGATGTGTGCAGGAGTTTCTTGCTCTTCTCCACATAGGTACGTTGTAGGACCTTTGTGGATACCTATTTTCTCTAAATATTTCCTCAGGGGCAGTCAATTACGTCCATCGCATGTCTTTGACCAGAAGTTGCAAGTCAATGATCTAGACAGTGCTAATATTATCTTCTATGGATTGTGGTTTTTACCAGACCAAAGGCTGGTTCTGGACCCCTGTATTGTTTTGTAGCTTCGAATCTTGCTAATTCGCCCGCTTTTTCATTACCTTTTATTCCCGAATGTTCTTGAACCCACACTGATTTAATCCCGTCATTCTTGGGGGATAGTTCTAACAGATCACGTTTACTCTACATCGTGTGTAGTTGACCTAATAGGCATCTAAAGCCTTTAGAGTAACTTAACTATAGATAGAAAAAACATTTGTTGGTTGCGGTAGTCCCGTTTAATATTCTTGTAAATCCATGCATGTACTGCACGAATTTCTACCTGAGATATTGTTGTACTTCCTAGTGCAATGCTAAATCTTCGACTCAAAGTTTTGGATCCGTTTGTGTAATAGACCAGACCATACCATCGTTGGAGTCTTCACCTCCATCCATGGATTTGGATCGCACTCATTCTACATGATTTTTCGAAATCATATCGCGTTATCATATAAACACATTGCATATCCAACATTTTGTATTCAGTTATATCCATAACTCTGGTATGCCCAAATTGTACAGGTTGTGGTTTCCGTTCCCCATTTATCCTCATTTGAAAGGCGCTGTTGATAGATTTACTTTTATGCATATGTCTAGGGTTATTAATTCTAGAATTGTTGTTCTAAAGATATCCACAGAACCCTAAATCGTAAAGAAATATAAAAATTTCAGAGTGCAACTATTTCACAAACATAATGCTGCAAGAGAAACATAATTTTCAGATTCCTTAACTACAAAAGCCATGATAAGACGTATTATACGATATATTTAAAGCATTTCCTCCATCCCTCTCTTATTATTAAATTATTCAACTAAAAATTCTCAGAACCCTAATGAGACTATCTAAAATTGCTCTACCTCCTTGTCCTAGAGTGATGTCGCTCAAAAATTACAATTTTTATTTCTATTTTACTTACACAGCCCCACAAAAAAAATATAAGTTCATTACCACGAACCAAAATACATAGAACTAGTGTATTTTTCGACGCTGAATGTTTAAATAACATGTACAAAGGACAAATTTTTGTAGCTCTTAAGACAAAATATCTGAATATGATGTGACAACCACACATTACTCTTAAAGGATTGAGACTCACCCCTATAGGATGTAAAAACCACCCTTAACTACGGAGGTATCTCATAAGTTTCAATAACGACGAAAAAGTTCAGGCTTTTGTAGTTTTAGGCAGGGTGAACAAATGTGGAGTAGATTCGCTTGAACCAACCAAACACGACTATAAACTACCCTTAAGGGGTGATAGAAACTACCTCTTGCACTTATGATACACGTGGATTTTATTAAAATTCGGAAAGGATCAAGTACTTTCATCTCATTCTTCTAAACATTCAAAACAACTAGATCATCTTCCTAATAAGATCGAAAATCAGCCCTAGGAGAAAGAGAAACTACCCCATGGGACTGATGAATCTTAGAACTTCTAGCATCTGAGAAAAAAAATACAGGCTGTATTTGTCCATCTTGCCTGAGGCTACGAAAGCCTATATTTTTTTTCTCAGATGCTAGAACTTCTAAGATCCATCAATCCTAGAGAGTATTTCCCCCTCCTAGGGATGATTTTCGACCTTATTAGGAAGATGATCTAGTTGTCTTGAATATTTGGCACAATGAGATAAAAGTACTTGATCCTTTCCGAATTTCAGTAACATCTATGTGCATCATTAGAGCGTAGGGTAGTTTCTACCATTCTCTAAGGGTAGTCGTGTATCGCTAGTTCAAGTGACTTTACTCCGTATTTGTTTATCCTGCCTAAAACTAGAATAGCCTGAACTTTTTTCGTCGTTATTGAAACTTATGAGATATCTCCGTAGCTGTGGGTGGTTTTTACACCTTATAGGTTTGAGTCTCAACCCTTTAAGAGTAATGTCTGGTTGTCAAACCAAATTTAAATATTTTGTTCTAAGAGCTACAAGAATTTGTCTTTTGTACATTTTATGTAAACTCACGTGCAGTTTTAGAGGTACTTTTCACCCCCTATAAGGTTGGATTTTGGTTTAATTAATAGAAATAGCTTGCTGTGGTTTGAATGCATATTCTCTTCTCTAGACTATAAAATATCTACCATTTTTCACACTTCATTAAGAGTCATTACATTATTACTATAGTTTTAGCCCATTTCAAGGGATGTTTTTGGAAAAAAAAAACTATAAAATCCTTTTTTTAACTACGGATTCGAATTCAACGTCCAAAAATACGCTAGATTTGGTTCGTGGTAATGAACTTTTTTTTTGTGTTGTTATGTTATTATACGGATACCAAATTTGAAATCTCATTTTGTTTAAGCGTTAGCACAATAACTCTGATTAGAGAAATAGGCCGACAGATAGACAGGCACTCTGACGGACCGACAGTTCAACGAAAACTGGAGACTTCTTTACGTATAGTTATTCGTGGAGAATGATGAAATTGGGGAAGACCGAATCTACAATGTAATTAGCACAGCTCACGCATTCATCATATATTTTTATGGTTATACCTGATAAAAAAATTTTCGAGACCTAAGGAATGTGAAATGTGGAGAAAACGAAAAATTTTGGATTGTGATTTTTTCACGAATCAAATTGGTTAGCAAGGAAAGTAGAAAAATTATGTTACCAATTTAGCTATGTAAAATTGTTATTAATAAGGAGTAGAAATACTAAGGTGCCCACTATTAGCCCATGAACGCTATTTCCCAACTAACTTATTTTGAAACTAATGCAAAAATTGACAAAATTATCGACAAGTAATTTTCCAGGGTTTCATGTTACTCTAGACTATACCAACATTTTTCTATAAAAGGTACACGGCGTATAATAACCTCTAACGATATAACTCCATTTCAGGAAAATATGTTCCTTTTTCACACAATAGAAAATTCATTTGTAATATTAATAAAATACTAACAAGTGTCATTATCATAATCGCTGATGACTTAATTATCCGCTATTCAGGGTTTCAAAGAAATTAGGCGAGTATTTTTAGTGTTCCGTACGGAACACTTATAAGATCACTTCGGTGTCTGTCTGTCTGTCACACCCGATTTTCTCCGAAACTATTTGACATAGAAAGGTGAAATTTGGTAATAATATAGGAATTGATGGCCTCATCAGAGCCATGTAGTTTTGAAAATTAAATTTTGACTTTTGGGGGGTGAAGTCGGAAGTGAAAAAAAAAATTTTTTACTAGGTCATCGAGTGTGGTGTCAAATGAAAGCTTGTGAAAAAACACGAGTAAAAAAATATATATATAATATTATACTTGCGCGCACTTTTCTTTGTATTATTTTTAAAAATTCGCGAAAAATCGCTGTCCCGGGCCTTATCTCGAAAAGAACTTATCAAAAAATTTCGAAAAAATTCTGGAATATTCTCCACGGTATAGATTGAACGAAAATTATCACGAGTGCATTATCTTTAATAATTTATATGGTCATCAGATTTCAGTAAAGATTGGAAACAAACTTTGTTGTAAACACATTTGGGGTGTGTTTTGTCAAGTCACTGATCATTTTATACCACCGTAACATAAATTTTGACTTAAGGGGTTCGTTTTGAGGGGTGAAATCGGAAGTGAAAAAATTTTTTTTTACTAGGTCATCGAGTGTGTTGTCAAATGAAAGCTTGTGAAAACATGAGTAAAAATATATATATATAACGTAATACTTGAGCACACTTTTCTTCGTATTACTTTTAAAAAATCGCTGTCCCCTACCTTATCTCGAAGAGTACTGATCAAAAAATTTTGAAAAAATTCTGGAATATTCTCCACGGTGTATAGATTGAACAAAAATGATCACGAGTACATTACCTTTAATAATTTATCTGGTATATAAAAAAAAAACAAAATTTCAAGGTCACCAGTTTTCAGTAAAGATTGGAAACAAACTTTGTTGAAAACTCATTTGGGGTGTGTTTTGTGAAGTCACTGATCATTTTATACCACCTTAAGAAAAATTTTTATTTTAAAAACAATCAACGTACGGAACACTAATTGTGCAAGCTCAACTTGCACTTGACCGGTTTTTTTTTTAAATAATTTCTAGACTGATTATTTATGGAGCGCAATATTATCGTTTATTAATTGAATTGTTAGAAGGCAATTAAACTATATTATTTTCTTATTAAAATGTAAGTTATACGAAAGCAGTTTTTAAATTTCTGAAATTTGTTAACATGAGCAATTTTTTCACGAGTTTGGATTTGTGGTGTATGATTGACAATTAAGGCAAATTAGTTGTGTAACCAACAAATAAATCCATTCCTAACTGTTATATTTCTATAGTTTACAAATTCTTGTAAGCTAAGCCTTGAAAATAATCTTTGGAACCGACATAAGCCATATAGATATTATATCTTATCCAAACTTAATCAGTTTTTTTCCAAGTCTTTCTTTATTTTTTCTAGGATATCATTTAGGTGGCTGTAAAATCATGGATTTGTGATAAAAAATATTTTTGGAATTAAAAACATGTTTTTCTTGCATCTTTTGACCAAAACTCTATCGACATATAAAAAGAGGTATTACCAATGTGTTAATTTCATAGGAACTAAATATCTATGTTAGTATTAAAACTGGTTAAAGTCAGTATGAAGTAACGTTGGATCAGTTTATTAATAGTTAGAGCTATTATTCCAGAAAGTTTGATTAGTGTAGAAATTTTAATAAAATAGAGGTGATTATTTGTGTGAACATTTTTCCAATACAATTCTTTTTAATATTGACGAACTGATTTTTGAAAGTATTCTATTAACTTCCCAACTAAAGGTAAATGATATGTTTATATACTGTTTATAAGTGTACTTATTTTTTTTTTTCTTTTTTTGACGCGTTCAGCCTATGAAATATCCAAAATTATTTTTTGGTTCTTAATATTTCTGGAATCATTTGCCTTTCAGTAAAATGATATATAATAATAGATTTTTGAAACTATATACCATAGATAGTTTGAAAAAGTTTGGTTTTTCTTAGATCATGTATAAAAGTTAAAGTTACTTCTATTTGAATGAACATGCAAATGTTGTCTATTGTGGAAGTTTCCGTTAGTTTTCTTGAAACCGGTTTAACTTCTCTGAATTTCCTGAAACAACAAGCCGTCCTGATTCCATGCATTAGTGTTAATTTGCTCGTTGACACAAGAAATTCTAATTTAAATGTTATCTTCGTGATCGCAGAAAGTTAACTTAGGATCCATTCTTAGAATCAGGATTAGAATGATATTTCAAAGTCACCCTTTTCTTAGGAAAAAGTACATAACATTTTCTTGATAATAAATGTTTTTCGTTTATACTTTCGCTCAATATGGCCACTTTAAAATTATTTACCTCTCCTCTATGGAATATTTTACTTGAAAATATTAGTGTAAAACAAGGTTTGTAGTAGATGTTGCCTTAAGTCTTAAAGCTAAGTATTATCTTATTACTTGCCTATAGTCACAAAATTTAAGTAATAAAAAAGAAAATATCAATATTTATATGGTATATCTAATTATATTATATGTGTACGTATAATAAGAAATCGATGCTCTATAGTGCATAAAATATTTTAATTAACGATGTGTTCATGGTAATGCATATTAGATGCTAGTTTCTCAAAGATAATAAACATGTTATGGTAAATAGACTTCTGATAATAAAAAATAGCCGGTCAAGTGCAAGTTGAACTTGCGCAATTAGTGTTCCGTACGTTGATTGCTTTTAAAATAAAAAATGTTGTTACCGAGGTATAGAATGATCAATGACTTCACAAAACACACCAAATGAGTTTTCAACAAAGTTTGTTTCCAATCTTTACTGAAAACTGATGACCTTGAAATTTTTGTTTTTTTTTTTTTTTATATACCAGATAAATTATTATACTTTTCGAGATAAGGCGGAAGGGACCGCGATTTTTTGCGATTTTTTTAAAATAATACAAAGAAAAGTGCGCGCAAGTATATATTTTTCATTCGTGTTTTCACAAGCTTTCATTTGACAGCACACTCGATGACCTAGTAAAAATTTTTTTTTTTACTTCCGATTTCACCCCCCAAAACTAACCTCTTAAGTCAAAATTTAACTTTCAAAACTACATGACTCTGATTAGGCCATGAATTCCTATATTATTACCAAATTTCTTTCTTTCTATGACAAATAGTTTCGGAGAAAATCGGGTGTGACAGACAGACGGCCAGACACTGAAGTCATCTTATAAGTGTTAAGTACGGAACACTAAAAATGTTGATCATATATCAAAGTAGGTTTTTTTTTCATCGCCAAATTAATAATGGCATTAAAACTCCAAGCAAAATTTGCCCTGTGCATGGATTAAGGCAACGATATTAAATATATACATTACCACAGTTATGTTACCAGTTCAAAAATTACTAATTTTGTTTACCAAATATGTATGTCTATAATGTCAATAATAAAAAAAATAATATTTTTTTTTTGGGAAGAATAATCTTAGTTAATTAAAAAATATGAGATTTTGTTGTTTATTATTTTTTTTATTGATATTAGATTTTTATAATAGTCCGTATACAAATCTTTTAAAATGAGTTATTAAGGTAAGAAATACTTAAGATTTGAAATTAGTTGGCACTAACTTTTAATCGTACCTGACAATTTTGATAAATCGGTGAATCCTCCAGCTTAAAATACAATTTTTTTCAGTACCGCTAGAAGTATGCATTTATAATCAAAACATATTTTTTTTTACTATTACGTGGAAATCCTTCCTTATTTCTTTTACAGAAAAAAATTTCCTTTATGATATGACCATATAAATATAAGAACTTCCAAGTAGGAAATAAGTTTAACAGTTCATCACCGGTTAGGAAATATATATCATTTTTCATATTATAGAAATTTGGAAACAGAACAGTCTTTTGTTTGTGACCTTAACTTTCAGATACAAATGACTTCATGCATCATTTTTATTTGACCGTTTTACATTTGGATCTAGTTATTTATCAACTATTAATACTACCTTATTTTATCAGCAGCTAAACCGATTCTAATGGTAATAATAAAATATGCTATTCTTCAAACGATATTTTAGTAGTATTTTTGGGGACAGTCAAACTTATAAATAGACTTTTTTCACTATTTTCGTTCTTTTGTCTAGCAAAGCAGTTTTTTGAAATTTGACCTAACCTTCCACCAGGAGCTATTTTTTTTAGTGCCCTGAGTGTATGCAAAAATTTCCTAAAACTGGGAGAAAACGTAACACTACAGTTACTTTCTTAGAGGCGTCTTCTTGTCCAATTGAAAGACAAGCGTCACATTTGTATTTCGAGTGCGACTTTTGAAGAAATATAAAAAAAATTAACAATAAAAATATCAATGGTACAGACCAAAAAGATTGTCAAAACGTTAACGTCGTTATTTCAGTTTGTTGATGTTAGTTGTTAATACCAGTTGCACGCAAAAATTTTCTCAAAATCATTTGTCCAAAAAATCTGAAAATTGATGAAACTGTTCACCACTATGAAGTGCTTATAATGAACCATCATCTTTTGAATAGCCTTACGAATTTCAAGCTATGCGCTATTACATTGTAAGACAAATCATAAAATTTTCAAAAAAGGTTAAAAATTAGGAAAATAAATATAATATATAATTGGTTTACATTAAAAATAACAGTCCAATTTAGTTCTATAACCTTAAAACTAAATAAAAACTTTAATAACTTATCATCAGTTTGGTTAAAAAAGCTTGTGTAAATATACTAATCTGTTTTTAAAGGTTTTTGTACTGGATAAGTTCTTCACTCTTTTACAACAAAAAACTAAACAAGAAAACTATACTAAATCTAGTCCTCTTCTAATGTTTTCCCTAACTCCAATAACGATAACGATATGGGTTCCTAAAATACCAATCCATACTCCCCTTTGCCGAGTGAAACTACTCCCTAAAGTATTTCTCTTGCATAACTTTAATGGTATTTTATTAAATTATGTATTATAATGTTCCGAAATCAATACAATTACACTAATAAAGTAAAATTTTATAGTTGACAATTATGTCAAGAAATATCATATTTATTAAAACTTCAAGAACAAATTATTTTTAAAACTAATCTTTTTATAATAATCCAAAAATATCAAGTAATTAAAAAAATATATATTAATTTTATTCAAATATTTTTAACTCCAAACAAACCTACGTTTATGTATTGTAAATTATCCTGTACAAAAAAACCTTTTTTTTACATTTGAATGAACAGGCACTCTTGTCTCTAAAGTCTTTCTTCGGGTTAATTTTTTTCAATGAATTATTTATGATTCGGTCTGACTGGATTTAAATTTTAATTTTTCGGGTGAAATCAATAACGAGTACCTAGATAAAGCATAAAATTAACAATTTAAGTTAATATTTGGTGTCTTGGCTGCTTAAATTAATAAAGGCGTTTTAACCATAGAGATACTAGAATAGGTGTTCTCGCGAGAAGCGTGGTGGTCATAGAAAGAGAAAGAAATAATGTGAGTCATTCTGTCTCTCTTACTTGTCACACACCCACAACACTTAGTTAAAGTGCGTGCCTGTCCGAGAATGTTAGTCGTAATTCGTCCGGAGCCAAAGAAAAACAAGGAAAATCCTTTGTTCTTTGCTCGCTCTGAGTGAAGTACGAGTAACATTCTGGCACGGGTAATGTTTAAATAGGAATTGAAGTAGGGAAGAATTTTAAAAGATGAATAAATTAATAATAATATTTTTTTAAAAAAACTTTGTTTATTATACATTATAACTTGGCTCATGTAACATAGAAACTCTGACATATGAATAAAAGTAACAAATTATATTAACGTATACAATTATATTATATTATATAAACGTATACAATTATTTTATATTATACTAAAGCATATATATATCCCAACCGAAACTTACTTATTTTATCTGAGTATATCGAGGATTCTAAAACATTTAAAAATTAAATATCTAGTTAGGTTTATAGTTTTTTCTGATTGAGTAAAAAAACGAATAAATTTCTGAAAATCTGAATAATTTTTTTAAATATCGTTTAAAATAATGACTTCTCCAATAAATATAAAATAACATCTTAAAGCGAAAAAATGTTTACCCGACAACTAAGTAAACATTTGATATAGCTTGTATATTCTTATAAATTTAATATAAATACTGACAGATGAAAACTTAAAGGATTAGTAGGAGTGGAGTCCTTTTTGCATAGAATCCAAAATTCTAACCATTTTGTAAATATTTTATAAAATCAATCCAAAAACTACTTAAATAAACAAACTGAAACGAAATATATTGTCGAATAGTCACATGATGCCTTTTTACATCGCAGGCGCCGAAATTCGGCGCTCAAGCAAGAAAAATTGACTCATATTATTTCCTTCTCTTTTTAACGACCATACGCTTTTGCTTACAGTAGGCTATATACTTTCTATCCTCTATTCTAATATCTTTAAGGTTTTTAACAAAATATGCTGTCATTTGGTTTGAATTTTGTATTACCAGTGACGATACATGCTATAGTAAATCGTTTTAGTGGTTGGTTTCAAAGTTTAACATAGGTTTATAAATGTTCCAAATCTGTATAAACGTACGCGTATTGGCTGTCTCATAAAAATAGATCGCCATCTAAATTTTAAAAGTCAAACATTCAAATAAAAATTTTTATGTAAAAGAATGCCTAAGTGAAATAATATATTTGTATCATAATGAAGAAAATTGATCATGCATTTATGGCGTAGGACACCAAATAAATGGTTTTCAAATTTTGTCCTAGACGAATTGGAATCCTCATGTCAATTAGTAAACAATTTTCCGAATTGGAATCCTCATGTCAATTAATAATCAATTTTCTTGTGTCCATTGCTAGCATAAAAAAAATATAAATTGTATGTGTAATTCAGTAATAAAGAATAGTTTTTATTATTTTATAGATCAATGCTACATAATGCAATAAAAATGTCAATAAAATATATTTTAAATAGGCCCAATCCAATAATAAATGAAAAAATAGGTTTGTTAAATCATCTAACAACATATATAATTGTTATGTTAGAGTATAGAAGTTTTTATTAGGCAGAGTATTATTCTTCTTTATCAGCCTTCATCAATCCACTCTTGGATATAGGCCTTTTCCATAGTCCTCCATCTATGTGCTTTTTCACATCTACGACACGATACCGACACGATACCGACACAGCAAAGACAACGATGCTGGTTGACTAGAAATAACATTTAAATAAATGGGAGCGGTTTCACACTTAACGACGTGTCGGTGCCGTGTCGTTGCAGTCGCCGGCTGTCGTCGAGGAGCAGTCTCTCCACTCGTGTCGTCCAGATTTTTATAAATTTAATTGAAGTGCTAAGTGCTCTCGAAGCTGATACCATGGCCTTCAAGTTTCATATTGTCACGTTAATTGAACTTATGGAAGCTAAACCACGTTTTTGGGATAAAATCAACGAAAATAATAAAAATAAAATTCTACGAGAAAAAAATTAGCAGGCTTTGACTACATTTCAGCCTTTTCCGTCTAAGATGTAACAAATAACTCAAATATATTTTATTAACAGCTGCCATGGCACTCACCGGCCTAGTAAAAAATGTTTTTCCTCGGTTTTATAACACTTTGTCGGTGTCGTACAAGTGTGAAAACGTTTCCCCGGTGTCGTGTCGGGGCCGGAGTCGTGTCGGTGTCGTTGCCGGTCCTATTATTGTCCTGAGTTACCTGGCACCATTTTCTTACAGACGACCTTTTTAGATCATTCGACCTTCTTTTTTGTACGTGCCCGCTAATGAATAAGTTTATTTGTCCATCTGTTGTGTACTTGTCTTGCTATATGCCCCGCACATCTCCATTTTTGGTTTAAAATTGTTCTGGCGATATCAGTGATTTTGGTCTGTCGTGCCTTATCCTATCCCTAAACCTTAGTCCGAGCATTGCACGCTCCATTGCTCTTTGCATAATTTTGAGACGTTGCATGCTTTTGTTGGTTAGTGTGATGGTTTCCATGCCATAGGTCGTTACTGGCATAATACATGTTTCGTAGACTTTCTGTCTTAAATTTATTGGAATCTGTCTGTTCTTAAGATTGTATGACTTTTTTTAAGGCGATCCAGGGACTACATACTCCTCAAATTTTCAAAAATTCGATTTCTTTTTTTTACGGATTTTTATTCTCTATACTTCTAAGAATTATTCAAAAAAATAATAAAATTTCCATTACAAAGTTATAGCGTAGGATTGGGACCGCTACCTGTTTTTAGACACTGTCTGCAACATTACTCAGTAATTTTTTAATGTTTTTTAACTTTCTTTTAAATTCTAATAATTACTTTTTCTACAAAGAGTAGAGAGGTTTTTTTTAATTTTTCTAATGGACAGTTTTTTATAAATAATTACCATAAACATAAATTTTTTGGGCGAAAATTAGATACTAAAGTTTGAAACACCCTAAACTTTTTATTTTTGAAAAAAAAACTCGTTCGACAATTTTCAACTACTTACATGATTAATTTTTATTTTTGCATACTGGATTCTTTTTTTGTGAAGTTCTCCTGCAGATAAGCAATAGTTTTCTTCAGTGGTCTATTTAACTCGATAAAAAATAATTTAAAACGTATTTAAAAAAGTAGTTAAAGGACAATAAAAATATGTAATCGTCATTCCTTTGTATTATTCACTTAATAACTTTTGAAATATATTTTTTTTTAAAATATACATACTTTTTTTAGCACCCAGCCCTTAGCCTGTGTATAATTTCTGCTGTTTGATTCTCTTTTCCCATCGTTAGTAAATGCCCTAAATATATGTACTTGTCGACGTTTTCAATGTCGGTGTTATTAATCTGAACAATCTTGGCTCATGATTTTTGTTATCGCCATATTCATTTGCAACCCTATTTTTTTCGATGCATTTGAAAGTTGTGTTAGCATATTCTGCAGTTCGTCTGGGCTGCTACTTATGACTACAATATCGTCAGCGTATGACTCAGGCAGGTATCATCGATGTTCATTCCTCTCCAGAGTAAATAGTTTGAGGGTATTTTTATCTATTTGTACTTGTGAAGTTGTGTTGTTACATATGTACTTAATTAAGCTGGTATATCTGGCGTCTATACGTGCTGCGTTTATTGATTCGATGATTGTGAGCATTTCCAAAGTGTCGAAGGTTTTATGATAGTCTATAAATGCAAGATAAATGGGGATATTGTATCTGGTACATTTTACCAGCAAATTTCGAATGGTTTGTAGATGATCTATGGTGCTGGAGCCTGCTCGAAATCCTGCTTGTTCAAACGGCTGAAGCAAATCAAATTTGTGAGTCGACTAATTTTTGACAGTAGTTTATAAAGTTGAGAACTTATGAGTCAATAGTTTTCAATGTTCGAATAGTCGCCCTTCTTAAACATTAAGATTATTGTCTCGTCTTGATATGCATCTGGAATTTTGCCTTCTTCTATACATATAGTAAATATTGGCATTTCTATATAACATATTATTTTTTAAAATTTTTTTATTTTTTTTTTAAATTTCTACACTGTTTGTTACAATTATTATAATATTGATGTAACCAGAAAGTATTAACGTTTAATTTACACAATACCTACCTTTCGGAAATAAAATAGTTTTATCCATCCGTTGTTAAATGTTTGTATAGGCAACATTTCACAATTTTTATTCTATTCGGTTCTCTTTTAGGCTTTTTCTTTTCCTTCTATATGTTACCCAACAATATGAACCTAACATTTACAGTTGTTTTTTTCTTTAGGCCATATGGTCTAAATTGCTTAGTTCCCTTAAAAGGATTATTTATTTCGTACCTGTTTCTAGACACTTTTCAGGAAAAGGAAAATCGCCAAACATACAACTAATTTTCTCACATGCGAAAATAAAAAGTATACTTTACAGGCTAGCAAGAAGGCAATTGTACAAAAATAAAAATAATACTTTATTTGCAAAAAATTGTTATTTAAATTGGGAATTTAATTATCCCGATATTATTTTGTACGCCATTTTATTTGAAATTAAGTGTTAAAATTCCTGCCGGTAATTGGATTATGATCTTTAAACTGTAAATGTAATAACTGGTAATTGATAATTCTTTCCGGATAATTCAATTATTTTCGCAGTCACTGAATTAGTTTCACAATTTCGCCATAATTGATTTCATACAGTGATTTCCTTCATAGTAATTACTATCAGAGCAATTAAATGACTTTGGAAGTTATTGAATTACTAAAGCGGTAATTTATTTACTTTCGTAGTAACTGATTTACTATAAAGTATGGTAAACGATGTACTATGTAATGCAACGGAATATTATGAATGTAATTAAGATACTACAAAGGTAATTATTATAAAATGAAATCGACATATAACAAAAGTAATTGCATTACTAGAAGAGTAATTTAATTTATTCTCTTAGAATAATTAGATAACGCAAATAGTTAATGTATTGTAGATTCATTTAAATTGTACAATTAATGAACAACTGAACTACGTTTCTCAAATCACCAGTAATTGATAACTTATCTTTCCATTATATTTTGGAAGTAATATATTATAACTATCGATATATCGATATTTTTTGATATATCGATAGTTATTACTATATCGATATTTATCAGTATGTCGATATCTATCGACATATGAATATATTGATGGATATTATTCAAAATTCTAAGACCACACCCTGAGGAAGGTTCTTACAAAAAAAACCTCTCTAAATTTTCTAAAAAAATTATTGCATAGAATTTATGACTGGGGTGAGATGATAAGTGATAAGTACCGACATAAAGACACATATTGATGTCTTGATAGAAATCGACATTTCTTAGTATATAGAGAATGATGGATATTTCGATAATTATCCATATGTTGATAGTTATAGATATCTCGATAATCTTTGCATTCATTATATTGATCACATGTTGAGATATGGACAACTAGCAGGGCAATATTTTAATATCAAAACTATATTGATATCTCACAGTTTATACACGTATTTTAAAGAATATCCAAATAATTTCTCATCTAAAAATATTTAATTTTAACATACGCACACTTTCAATTTACTTTCGATTGAATCAGATTATAAGTTGATTCGGTTGGTCAAATATCTCAAAAATTGTTAATACTTGTCATGCCTTCTTTCATATAAAAGAAACTCAAAACTAGTAGTTTTCGTGACCTAAGAAGATAGGGAATTTGGCAAGCGCGATAGCTACATATTACAAATGAGTATTTAAAACTGTTTTAATCCCCAAATAACTGTAACTTTAAAACTGGTATAATTTAGGGGTTAAAATTCACAAAATCAGCAATAAGCCAACTAAAGTAGGATATAAAACTGGAATTATTTTTTTACGACTAATAAACTTAAAAATCACTTTCAAAATCTATCAACTCTTAATTTTGATATTTCTTTCAAGGTCCCAATTCCTAATTTTTATTTAAAACTCTACGACAACTGAGTTAAATCTAGGTGTTCGTTTTAGTGAATGTGACTATAAAAGTTTTACGTAAAATTTTGTGATTTTAGACTTGGGACTACTTATAATTTAGTATTCACTAAAATTTTGCCAATTATAACCTGTATAATAGATTGCAAAAAATCTTTGCCTAAAATTGTACTTAATATGTCTAACGAGATACTGTTTAGAAATATAACAACCTGTTGTTTCCAGTTGGTATATCGGCGTCCCAGCGTATTTATATTGTATCAACAGAACTTTTATTGGATTTGTAAATAACATTTAAAAGGGAAATGTCTTACAACAACGAAAAATTTCCCTGAATTACCTATTAATACAGTTACGATAATACCATTTTATAATACCCAACTTAAAAATTTCAAAATGTTGCTTTTTCTTTGTTATTTAATATATTCAGTAAACTATTTTTTATACTACAGCGTGTAAAAAACAAGTCTTGGTATAGCCAAGAAGAAGAGCATCTTTATATATTTTTTTTGCAGTTTTTAGAATAAAAATATATGACAATCTTTTAGAACATTATTACAATCTTTTAGTATATGACATTAGTGTCATCTAGTGTAGTACGAGTGAAGTTAAAAGCAAATTATAATATCACATAAATCGATCTTATTCTCTTCACTTAGATTTTACCATATTTCGCTAGATGGCGCAAATCAACTTTAAATCGATGAATATAAGCATCAAAAGAAAATCTTTAAGAATATAAAAGGTTGGTTAATAGATGGCACGATTAATATTTATTTCAAACCGGATAAATTGACAAGAATATTAACCTACAAACATACGAGTTAAAACGTTATTATGTATGCTAAAAATAAAAAACAAACATTACGAGTTAAAACGTTATTATAATAAAACCATAAATAAACCAAACATTTAATTTTGAGAGTGGCTACCATAACACTTTCAATTGGGACCGAACATGTACTAACAATAGTTGTATCATTGAGCGATAGAATGCGTTGTTAGTTATAAAGATCTAACGATAAAAACAAAAATGTTTATCATCCGCGTTACCTGACGATGTATTAAACTTGTTAAATAAAATATAAATGTTCCGCCGCTTGATTTAACGTGTTCGTAAAAACATAAATCTAATAGTAATAAAATTATCGGACTTGTTATATATAAAAATTAAACTAAGGCTAGTTTCACACTGGAACCGACTACGTGCGACTTTTAGTCGTACGTAGTAGCATCAAGTTTCTTAAGTTTGGGACTACTACGCTCGCAGTCGCACGACTAAGTCAGTTCCAGTGTGAGAGCGCTGATTATATTCCCAAGGTCCGGAAACTTTGTGCGTAGACGTGCGACTGCGTAAGACCAAAAATCGCCCGTAGTCGGTTCCGGTGTGAGACCAGCCTAATGTGAATGATAAATTATTTAAACTATTAGGCGGCAAAAAATAATAAAGCTAATTTGTGTCAGTGTGGGCAACGAATAAAAGACATTTGTTATAAAATTCATACTGTATGTCTTAATTGGAACAGTACCACCATTTTTGTTCATAAAAATTAGTTTATCATTTTCTTTCTCAGCCCTACCAAGGAAGGTTTAATGAAGATGGCACAGATTCTGATATTGTGAAAAAAAGATAATCGAAAGGCTAAATTAAAAAAGGTTTATGTTGCTATTGTATATCTACTTTATTGGTTTTTATTTTCAGAAACTCACGAATTTGGTGGAGTTTGTATTTGATATAATTATCTGATGGTATACAAAATTTGCTTCTTCAAAAGCGTTATATAATAAATCTTGTCAAAAGTAATCTCATATGAGATACAAGATGGAAATTACATAACTTGGTTAGTTTTCTAGAATTCCAAAAGGGAGACCAGGACTTTAGGTAAACGTAAAATGGTCTCGTTAAAATATAACGTTTCCAGCTGTAGATTTTGTTGGACGAACTATATCAATATGAATATGTTCGTTACTGTGAAATAATAGAATTGCATATTTTAGATTTCGTGTTTTGACAAATTTCTAAATTCGACAGTTTAGGTGCGATCGAGTAAACTTTGTAACACCTATAAGCTCATGAGTGCCCAATAATTTTCTTTTGCTTGTATTAAATTAAGTATTTCAATATTGCTTTGTGGGTGTCTTATAGAAAGTCAATATCCAAGTGATTGGTTAGCAACAATATTCAATATGTTCTTTATATGATTTATGTCTTACGTAAACTTCAAAATGTATTCCATGTTGTCCAATTTGTTGCATATTTTTGTCTGATTTAGAAAATAATGTATATGTTACTGTAAATTTTATCTTCTAAAATATTTCTACGATATTTAAAAGCGTCGTTTCTAAAAATTCTTTGTTAAAAACAAAATAGCGTCAGAAAAGAATACAAAAACGTTTAAATAAGTTATAAAAATATTTCTCGAGGGACGCAATTTTATGTTAGCAATATTTGATGTATAAGTGTAAAGTTTTGGATGTGTTAATAAATTCAAAGTCGAGATTTTAATTTAAATAAGCACAATGTGTGTATTCAATGTTGTACAACAAATATATATATATATATATGATATATAATATATATATATATATATATAACATATATATGTATATATATATATATATATATATATATATATATATATATATATATATATATATATATATACTCGTACGTATATATATATATATATATATATATATATATATATATATATATATATATATATATATATATATATATATATATATATATATATATATATAGGTTTAATATGGAAAAATGGAAAGTGGAAATATTTTAAAGGCTAAGGTTTATGGTAATAAGATAAAGTCACCAATAATTAGAATTATTACTTAATTATAAGCAAATATTTACGTTTATAAAAATATAAAGAAAAAAGGATTTGTTACCGGATTAAGACCTTCTGTGTGTGTTAAAAAGATAAATATAATGACAGGAGAAACAATTATTAGAATCACGAGAGCTAAGTCATCAGTAGGTGATAAAAATAACCATCAATAAATGGTCACATCAGCAACATCTAGATCGTTTGCTCGCAGCATATGGCCAAAGGCGTGCGAGAGACGTAATTGGCGGCTACTCAAAGAAACGCTTGACGAGACAAGGACCTAGAGCAAACTAGTGGTGGAACTGATCACCGGCTACATGATCTACATCGTGATAATAAATTATCACATGAAGGGCTTCAAAAGAAGCTAATAAACCTTCTTAAAGGGATCATGCTCATGTAACCAAGAGAGCGAACACAACGACATTTGAGCGGCAACACTTCCAATTTAAGATAGA
This sequence comes from Pachyrhynchus sulphureomaculatus, assembly GCA_019049505.1. Classification (NCBI taxonomy): domain Eukaryota; kingdom Metazoa; phylum Arthropoda; class Insecta; order Coleoptera; family Curculionidae; genus Pachyrhynchus; species Pachyrhynchus sulphureomaculatus. The sequence continues at coordinate 107,361,700 of CM032446.1, read as the reverse complement.
TAAAGTAGGTACTATACAGTCAATTTTGCATTCACAAAGGAAGAAGGAACACTGGAAAAAATATTAGTGGTAATGAAAAAAACACTAGAAACTTGACAAAATAATTGTTTCAGATTTTCAACTAGACTCAAAAAATACGATCATATATCATTAAAATATAATCAAAATAACTTGATAAAACTAGAGTATAGATGCATTTAATTTATTTTATATCTGAGACAATTTTAACCCAACTTGACTACTTATTGAATAGTTTTAAAATAATATTGATACTCTTTACGTAAGAATTCAAAATAATTTGGAAATCAAACTGAGAAGTGTGAAACTTTATTTAAATATTCAATATTTTAATTAGTTTAATTATGTATATTAATATATCATTGGAAGAATTATTGATTATTATTCAAAATGTCATCCACCCCGTTGTACAGAAGAGTATTATACTATTGTTCGTTTTCTTTACTATTAATTTACCTGTTATTTTTATTGGAACCAATAAAATGTATTATTAGTATCCCTTTTTACTCCATTTTAGGTTTTTTCTGCAATATGTTAACTTTCGCCATTTTGCACTGCTTTACCTTTGTCATCTAGAAACTGTCTGACTATGTAACAAATAATCAAAATGACCACCTCTTGCAGTTTCACGCTTAATTTAGGATCGAGGCCGATAGTATTTAGGTTTCCTTTAGAGATATTGGGTACTACCCCCGTAGTTCATATGATAGGAGGGACAATGTGTACATTCCCATTTTTCTTAACCCCATTAATTTATATTTCAGGAATATTTTTGCAAGTTTTCCTAAAAAGTGGTTTTAATATTCTGAGTGTTGGAAACAGCCACATCTATCAAAAAGGTACTTGGTTGTTTTTTCTTCCAATACAATATCTGTACAGTTTTGAATGTTATTATTGAGTGATCGTACTACATTTTGTAGTTGTTTTTTTTTCTGTTATCGCTTCACGATGATACTTGTAATACTGCACTTCTTTCTGTGAGATTCCTGTGGTTCTGGTGGATTTTATTTACAACGTGATTATGCCTATGTATATAGTCATTTTGACTGAGCAAAGCGCATCCTCTCGTTACGTTTTGAATGGTTTCCTGTTTTAGATTACATTTTCTGCACAGGTCACTCAGAATGCCGAGTCTTTTAAAATGTATTTTCCATAATTGCTAATGTTAATTTCTTGATAGCCATCGTAAAGTCAATGATTTATGGAAAAATTCCCTCGTCTGTAGCCATGCGTTCGATACAATTCTGTCGATTTCTTGATTGTCCAAATCATGAGCATGGCTCTCATGTAGCGCATTCGCATACCACATTTGTATTTTTTTCATTTTGTCATTTAAGTTTAAGAGTTTGTATCATTCGTATATCGGTGGTGTCCTGTAAATGGCAATCATATTTTTTTTGATGGAAACACTTGTTATTTTGTTTATTGTGTATCCCATTTTTTGGCAAGATAATCCTTGTAAAACTTAAATTCTTTTGTTGTTTATGAAATTCTGTCATTTTTATTCTGATTATGCGGTTAAAGGCCTGTATCCGACCACTTTATAGTTCCAAAGTTTTATGTTAGGGATGGAATAACATATGTGTTTATGGACTTTATCATATTTTTTGTGCTTAATATTGTATTTAATATTAGTTTTAGCCGTGAAACATTTGATTTTGTTTTCTTCTCTTTTCAGTTTTCTTGTATATCTTAAGTTTTTATAATTATTATTATTTTTAGTTATTTTATATTATGAGTATAAATGACATTAGATGATATTTAAAAAAAAGTTGTTCCAAAAATACTGAAGAACCTTAATTTAATATATTTAAGTTTAAGGTATATGTGGCAATCTATGGTGGCTCAACAGGCCCTTTCAAAATTGAAGTGTAAAAATACCCCCAATACTTGGCTTATAGTGGTTTAACTATTGCCTCTAAGGTTACGTAGTTGCCTGTGGGACCAAGTAGTTAACTCTATGATTAAGTGATTGCCGGTATGGCTAATAATTTTAAACTTTATGACTTGAACTTTAAGTGGCTACCAGTGTAACCCTTAGGAAAGCTAAGGTGATTATTCGTGTAGCTAATAGCCATCTCTATCTCAGTAATGCAAGAGTTGGGTTGTTATAGGTGTGGCTATTTTTAGAGATTAGAATCCTAGCCAAGAGAGTTAAGTAGTTGCCTCGATGGCTATTGGATTAATAATCATAATATGGGAAAATCTTAATGTTAGATGCTAACGTGGTAGTAACTAGTTGTTTTAAATTAAGAATACAAGGAAATAGGCTTTTAAAATATATAACTGTTAGGATGTTACTAGTAGTTGATCACGAAGTATTCTTATGTCGAAACAAATATATAAAAGGTTGGTACCAAATGAAGTTTATTATATATTTGATACAGTGAGACAAATCTGATCAAATATTAGTCAATATGTTAATTTAAATATTTTATCTTGTAAGAGTAATTTTAGTATTAACTTGTTTAGTTTTGCCAAGGACTACTGACCGATTATTATCTCTTATAAAAAAAAAACTAGAAAATTCTGAGTATTCCAAGTTTGGCTCGGCCTAATTATTGTTAGTCCGGAAATAGAAGATTTGTTTGGTGTATTTTATATACAAAACATAGTTGAAGGCTTAGTACGTCAGATATATGAATCAATTAGGTATATGCTAAACTGTTAAGTTAAAAGGAGGTATGTGATGATTAAAAGATTTACAGACTATGAAAAATTTTATCAGAATTACTTAGAAAATACAACTGAACATGATAGAAGATTGCATTTTAGGGTTAGCACTTTACTAACAAACTCTTTATGAGTGAATTTTACGAAAGCGGAGACTTAAGTCGTACAAAAATAAATTAAACAGAAATATTAAACTAAGAAATGATTATAGTTGGTGTAATCAAGCTGATACAGAATAAGGCTACATGTGGGAAGTTGCTTAAAATATTATAGTGAGAAAAATAGCTATAATATGACACCTCATAAAAGTAGTAGTTTTACGATGTGTCGATATTCAGTTCATTTGCCGATTTGGGGCTATCACTATATAAGGTACAATTTAGGGATTCTATTGTGCAAGCGATATTTTTATAAGTGTGTAACGAATGTGTCTAAAATGTATAAACATATTTATCCCAGATGATTGAAACTGCTAGGAAGGGGACTGTCACTTACGGACTTAGTTTGCGGCACCCTGCTTATTACAAGTAGCTACATCGATTTGTATGAATAATTTATTCTAGATGGTATCATTAAATCATTACAATACAAATCATTTGGGGGATGGCCTGTGGACTTTCTTAGAACTAATTAAAGAATTGCTTTATAAATTTAGTCAAGATCCGTTACCTGGAATTTTGTTTAACGTCTTCTGAAAAAAAACATTCAATGAATTGTGTTAACAGAAATTTTCTAAACTTTCAAAGACAAAGCATAACAACAAAGTTTATCAGTATTTTTGCTTATTTTCTAGTGTATGAAAAATGTTTTTGAGCATATCGTATATCCGTCTTAAATTTACAATATTTCTGTCAGAGATTACGAAATTATATTCGTTAAAATTTGACAAAAGGAAATTATAGATACTATTCATACTGCAGCCGGTATTAAATTATTTACAGCAACTAAGGAATAGAAATTAATTTGTTCGTCTCTCACTATATTTTCTATTTTACTAGAAGGTATATAATATATTATAATATTAAATATCTATTATACTAAATTACTTCAAGAATATGTTTCTAGATTTTTTTATGTGAACTTCCTATTATAAATACGAAAGATACTTAAGCATGTCATTTGTTGTGAATATGTTTTAATTGAACTATATGATGTTAGCATTAGTTCAGAAAAAAAGTATGGTAGTTTATGCTAGAATACTATTTTTGGTTTGTTCTAAATCTTGGAAAAATAATTTTATTGATTTCAATTACCTATCGATAATGGCGAGAAAATCCTAACGTCATAAATCGAAACGTCTTCGTTCGTACCCCGAACAGATGCAAAGAAATTATCGACGAAATCAAGAAGGCACACAATCAAAGAATTAGAAACAAACTTGTTGTCTGCCCCAAGAATTCCAGGTTCTTTTGGTCAGTCGCTAAGGCCATTAGTCAAAATTTCACTAAATCTATATCACCACTCACACTGCCAAATAATACTATTGCAGAAACACCAGTTGAGAAACCGAACTTGTTAGCTGAATTTCTTGCTTCATATTCTACTGTCAATTTCCAAGGAAAAACACTACCAACTATTCCTGTAGTGCAGTCAAGGATACCCTATATTGTCTTCTTCATCATTAAAGGTATCTTAATGAAGCTGGATACCAAAAAAGCTTTTGCCGCTGACGGAATATCTGCCATACTACCCAAAAAATTGGGGACAGAACTAATACGTTTTCTGTGGACTTTTCAACCTATTCTAGAAAAAGGGAAATGTGCTACAGTTCAGCCGATAGCCAAAAGGTATTTTAATGAAGCTGGATTCAAAAAAAGCTTTTGTTGTTGACAGAATACCTGCCATAGTCCCCAAAAAATGTGCGACAGAACTAATATGTTTTTGGTGAACTTTTCTTGCTTCACATTCTATTGTCAATTTCCAAGGAAAAACATTACCAACTATTCCTGTAGTACAGTCAAGGATACCCTATATTGTCTTCTTCATCATAAAAGGTATTTTAATGAAGCTGGATACCAAAAAAGCTTTTGTCTCTGACGGAATACCTGCCATAGTACCCACGGAACTAATACGTTGTCTGTGGACTTTTCAACTTATCCTAGAAAAAGGGAAATGTGCTATAGTTCAGCCGATACCCAGAAAGGCAAGAAGGCCTTGCCAAACAACTACAGACTAGTCGTACTGCTTTCAGTAACAGCTATCTATCAGCTTCTTCTAAAATATATTGAAGGATTGGATATTATTAGCGACCATCAATAGGGCTTTCATAAACAGAAGAACTTCTAACTTGTGTAACACATGTGTGAAGCAATTAAACACTTTGGAGAACCTTGAACGGTTGCACTTAAGATATCCAAGACATTCGACCGTGTTTGGCACGATGGATTGTTTGCTAAGCTGTGGTCTTATGGTATGTCTGAAAAGTTTTCTTTATTGCTCTTGTGTTTCCTTAGAGAGCGTTCTTTACGAGTAATAGTCGACGGATTTCTTTCTAACACATTCACTAACAACGCCGGTGTGCCCCAAGGCGCTCCATACTGTTTCCTACTATCTTTCTCATTTATATTAACGATCTGCTGGAAAGGAGGAATCCAATCAAATATCCGCAGACAGTAGGAAGTAATTTAACCTAACAAAGGCCTGGAAGAAGCTCTATCTTGGGGTGACAGTAATTAAGTAGAATTTAATGCTACAAAAACCCAGGCGGAAGCTTTTCCTAAAAAAAAACCTTGCTGGATCCGACGTAGTTATGGCGGCGCACTCCATTTGCCTAGCATCGTCACTCATTTTGCTGGGCGTAAATTTGGGAGCAAATATGTATTGTCATGAACATGTTGCAAGCATAGAAAAGAGGACTTCTTAAAACCTGGGAATATCATTTCGAACTGGAAAGTTTTACACTTCACAGCAACTGTTAATTCCGTAGAAAGCTCCGTCTCATCAATCTTTGACATCAGCAGCTTTGATATCGAAGAATGATTGGAGAGTTGCGTCTATTCTACAAGTATTTTTATGGAAAGTGTTTGAGGAATGTAGCCAGCTTAAGTTTCCCCAAAGCGGTCCATGCTAAGAATACACGTCGTACAACCCTTTTCAAGCAGTCGTACAACCCTTTTCAAGCAGTTTTTCAACACGCAGGCTGAAAAGTTTTTGGTCTAGCTATTTAAAACAATTTTTTTTGCAAAATTCGACTTTATTCATCAATATAGTCTCCTTTAGAGCGATGCAATCGTCCAACGCTTTTTTAACCTTTCTTTACCTTTCTTGTAGAAAAATTTGTCTTCGCTTTCAAAATAGGTTTCAGTTTCGGCGATAACTTCTTCATTGAATAGATAATAGTCGCTGGGGGGGCCAAATCTGGAGAATAAGGTTGATGAGGAAACAATTTGAACTTCAATTCATGCAATTTTGCCATCGTAACCATTGACTTGTGTCACGGTGCATTGTCTTGATGAAAGAGTACTTTTTTTCTTGTTCATTTGGAGCCATTTCTTTGCGATTTCTGCCTTTAAACGAATCAATAACTTCATATAATATTTATATAATATTGATGGTTTTCCCTTCTCAACATAGTCGATGAAAATTATTTCATGCGCATGCCAAAATACAGAGGCCAAAACCTTCCCAGCTGACTGGTGCATCTTTGGTCGCTTCGGGCGGCTTTCAATGGCTGCTGTCCACTCAGCTGACTGCCGATTTAATTTCGGTGTGTAGTGGTGGATTTAGGTTTCATCCATTGTCACATATCGCTTGAAAAAAACATTTTTTATTGCCCTTAAACAGGTCCAAATAGCTCTCAGAAACATCAACACGTTGTTATTTTTGGTCTATTTTGAGCATGCGGTACCCATTTCGAACAGAGCTTTCTCATGCCTAAATGTTCATGCAAAATATGACCAAAACGTTATTCTGATATCTTTAGGGTGTGAGCTATCTCACGCAATTTAACTTTACGTCATCCAAAAGAATATTGTGGATTTTTTTTGATGTTTTCCGGTATAACCACTTCATTTGAGAGTCCAGAGTGTTCAGCATCATCTGTATCTGTGCGACGGCGTTTAAATTCAGCATACCAGTAAATGTTGAGTGATTTTCCAGGGGCAGAGTCCCCGTAATACTTCTTAAGTCATCGTTTTGCTTGAACGGAATTTTTCCCATCAAAAAACGGTGTTTAATCAACATACGAAATTTGATTTTTTTCATTGTTTTGAAAATATCAGAAGTAGCGCCACTAAAACTACTGTAACATGTAGATTAATCGTCGAAATATCATAAAATTTTGTTTCGTTTGAAGGTCGCTGCTTCCTAAAAATCATATAGATTTTTTGAAAAGGGTAGCATCTGTGTGTCAGACCAAAAACTTTTCAGCCTACGTGTTACGAACGGAATGCTTAATATCCTACATGTAGTTCTTAAAATGAAAAAGCTGAGCGCGCGATGGATGCTACATTTGTTGATGCCAGACTAAATATACATTAGGAAGGATATTTTAAGATTGTGTTAGGAAGAGTTGTAGCTTAATCCGAGTTACTTCTGTTTCGTTTGTTCGACTGTCGACGAAACGTGGATCCACCGTTACATCCCGGAGCGAAGGTGAAAGCAAGAACAGTTTTACAGACTTGAAGGGTGAAGTAATACTTATTAAGCCATTGCTTTGCTTGAAAGCTATTTTTTTCCACCAAAAAACATCAACACATGAAATTCCATTTTTTCCATTGTTTTAAAAATATCAAAAGTCGCGTCTTGTGAACTAATAGTCGAAATGTCATAAAATTTTGAGACGTAGCATTTGGATCCTATGGATTTTTTGAAACGGGCGACATCTATTTGTCAAGCCAAAAACTTCTCAGCCTACGTGTTATATGTAGAACCTCATCCCTTTGGAATGATTTGCCTAGGACTGTGTTTCCCACCGAGTATAATTTACAGTGATTCAAGACCAATGAGAATTGCTTTTTCCGTACGTAACGCTTATGAGATTTCTCTGCAGCACGTATGCTGGGCCCATAAAAAAAACTTCTGAGCAGCTAATTATAGTCACTAATACTTATATATTTAAACACATTTATTACAAACATTTTCGTCATGCACTAGGAAAGTTAGGATGTTAGCTTATATTTTATTATTTGTAGGTAACTTGAAAGCTCACAAAAGGATATTTAGAACCAAACGTATTGCTCTAATGTTTCCTTATTAATTATGATTGTTCAAGTAAAGGCTAGTCATTAAATAAAAATTCGAAAGTTTTATGTTTGAATCAATTTTTAAGCGATATAAAAGTAAAAGATTTTTAAATCAGAAAATTTACATATTGCAATACTTTATATAACTAGGGCATAAGAACTTTCTAGTGGTATGTATCACGAATGTAAATTACTGACTTGTAATGAACATATTGTGGTTATGAAATATTGGTTTATTGTTTTTTTTTATATATAAAAGAATGGCAATATACTCTACACCTATTAGGTTGTTATTGTAGTTATATATGATAATCAATAATAGAAGAGAAATGTTCGTTTGACTATAATATTTTTACAGTTACACTAATTAAAAAAGCAGTTTAAACTTCCGACGTAAACCAGTTATTTTATTTATTATATTTTTGTTTGGTTGTTAAAAATCAAACACCTTATTTACTTATTTATTACAAAAAAATTAACCTAAAAGAATGATGATAGATATCTTTTTATATATTTATATAGTGTTAAAACTGCGGAAGTTTAGACCTTTGCCATTTGTATTTTTAGTGTCTATGAAATGCCATTAACACAATAAATCAAATAGCCTTTACTCGTAGATATTCTAGACGGAAAGAATTAAAAAATATATAAAACACCAGAATTTTTGTATTTAGTGATTACAATAAATAAATAAATAAAGAAAGAATGACTAGATAATAAAGGGAGCTATTTATATGTTTTAAGATTTGAAGTTTGGTTGGGGTACGAGGAACAGCATAGGAGAAATGTGATCAAATTTTGTAAACGAAAATAACTTCTACTACGTTATGAACACATCTTTCGATGGACATGGGAAAACTCATATGGCATAACAAGAAACGAAACTGATTATGTGTTATCAAATGACAAGAACATTGTAATTGACGTAAGCATTAGCAGTGACCATCGGATGCTTAGAGCAAAAATAAAAATAAATCTGAAGCAGGAGAGATGTAGATTGATAACGTATACAAAGATAAAGACACCAACAGAAATAATAAAGCAAAACACAGACGAATATCGACAAGCACTAGAAAAATCATATAAAACACATAAACTATCAAAAATAGAACTTAATGTACCAAAAGCACAAATAACCGACAGTCTACTCATGACTATAAAACAAAATCTCATGAAACAGAGACGACTATTAAGAAATGATCCTAAAAATTGCAGATTAGAATTGGTATATATAAACAAAAAAAAAATAAAGAAAAAGATCAGAGAATATTATCAAACACTATATGACACGAAGATACCGCCACCGCCCGAAAAAGAAGAAGGGAATAAAGTGATAGTAAGAAATGTGGAATCTGAAGAAATTCCCGATGTAACAACGAATGAAGTAATAAATTCCTTCAACATATGCACAACAACAAAGAACCAGGGGACGATCAGATAACTATAGAAATGATAAAGTGTGGAGCTCTATTTAAAAGGTGTCTCACAGAAAGTAAAATATCAACACCTTGGGTAAACGCCTTGATTGTGCTTATGTTTAAAAAGGAGACCAAATTTAAATTGGAGAATTACAGACCCATCAGCCTGTTATCGGTACTATACAAAATCCTCACTAGAATCATAACAACATAGATTAACGAACAAATTAGAGAGATATCAACTACGTGAACAAGTGCGATTTAGACGGGGATACAGCACTTTGGACCATCTTCAAACAACTAGACTGTTAGTGGAAAAAGTAAATGAATGTAAGGTCACCTTGTTGATAGCAATGGTTGACTACGAAAAAGCATTTGATTCGGTAGAGATATGGGCAGTACTTAATGCCTTAAGTTACAGCAGAGTCGATGAAAGGTACACAACTTTTCTTGAATACATAGATAAAAATAACACATCACAAATAATATGTGAAAAAAAAACAAAAAAAAAATCAAAATTAAAAGGGGAATTAGACAGGGCGACTCTATATCTGTTCACTTTGACTCAAGAAAACATATTTAAATCGTTAAAGTGGGAAAATAAAGGAATACTAATGGACGGTAAACGATTAAATCACTTAAGGTTCGCAGATGATATCACTCTGATCGCTAACACAAAAGAAGAATTACAAGAAATACTGATGGAATTAAATAACAAGTCTCGCGAAATAGATCTAAAAATAAACTTCACCAAAACCAAATATTTGAACAACGAAAGTGAAGATAACAGCCCGGAACTATTAATAGAGGGTGAAAGAATAGAAAATGTACAAATATTCATATATTTAGGACAAGAAAATCAAAAAATAATTTAAAAGCTGACTTGGATAGAAGAGTTTTGTTAGTTTGGTGTTCGTTCGGAAGGTTACAATCTACATTTAAATTGGACATCCCAAATACAATAAAAGCCAGAGTATTCGATCAGTATGTACTACGGGTATTAACATATGGCATTGAAACGTGGGCTTTAAATAAAACTATAATAAATAAACTCCAGGTAACTCAAAGGGCAATGGAGATCAGAATGCTAAATATTGGACTCCAAGATTGTATTTCTAAAATCGAGATAGGAAGATCAAAAGTGACAGATGTAGTGCAACCACTATGCATATTAAGGTGGAATTGGGCGGTGCATGTCGCAAGACTGAAGGATACCAGATGGACACGCCGTATAGTTAAATGGAGGCCTAGAGAACCCAAAAGATGCAGAGGTAAACCACAGACAAGAAGGACGGACGACATAAAAAGATTAGCGGGACACAATTAGATGCAAAAAGCAAACAATAAAGTTCATTGGAGACAAATTGGGGGGCTTACATTCGACTATGGATGGAATAAGCTAATGATCATGATGATGATGATAAGGAGTTGACATTTTTGAAATTAAAAAGAGAATGCTAATCCGCAAAAAAAAAAAATTACGGGAATCGTATGGCTTTTTCATTCTTGAGGAACTAAATTAAAAAATAAATAAAATAACCGGTCAAGAGCAAGTTGAACTTGCACAATTAGTGTTCCGGACGTTGATTGCTTTTAAAATAAAAAAATTTTGTTATGATGCTATAAAATGATCAGTGACTTCACAAAACACACCCTAAATGAGTTTTTAACAAAGTCTGTTTCCAATCTTTACTGAAAACTGATGACCTTGAAATTTTATATATATATATACCTATATTTTTTCAAATTTTTTGACCAGTACTTTTTGAGATAGGTGGGGGGACAGCGATTTTTTAAAAATATATATATGCGCAAGTATTAAATTATAATATAGATATTATAAAAAAGTGTGCGCACAATATATATATATATATATATATATATATATATATATATATATATATATATATATAATTTAATACTTGCGCACACTTTTTTTGTATTAGTTTTAAAAAATCGCTGTCCCCCCACCTTATCTCAAAAAGTACTGGTCAAAAAATTTTGAAAAATATATATATATATATATATATATATATATATATATATATATATATATATATATATATATATATACGAGGCTGGTTTGAAAAGTCCGTGCAAAAATAAAAACTACTTATGTGTTTGGGGTAAACCTTTTTTATTTTTCGATATAGTCTCCTTTTAGGCTTATACACTTCGTCCAACGATGTTCTAGTTTGTTGATCCCTTCCGAATAATAGGATTTGTCCAAGTCTGCAAAATATCCATTAGTGTCTGCAATCACCTCCTCGTTTGAATAAAATCTTTGTCCCGCCAGCCATTTCTTCAAATTGGGGAACAAATAGTAGTCCGAGGGAGCCAAGTCTGGAGAATAGGGGGGATGTGAAACGAGTTGGAATCCTATTTCCATTAATTTTGCGACCACAACTGCTGAGGTGTGTGCTGGTGCGTTGTCGTGATGGAAAAGGACTTTCTTGTGGGCCAATCGCGGGCGTTTTTCTTGCAGCTCGATTTTCAAACGGTCCAATAACAATGAATAATATTCACCTGTAATAGTTTTAAAACCCTTTTCCAGATAGTCGATGAGGATTATCCCTTGCGAATCCCAAAAGACAGTCGCCATAACCTTTCCGGCCGAAGGAACGGTCTTCGTCTTTTTTGGTGCAGATTCCCCCTTGGTAACCCATTGTTTAGATTGTTGTTTGGTCTCAGGAGTATAGTAATGTATCCATGTTTCATCCACAGTGACGAAACGACGCTTAAAGTCCTCCGGATTCTTCTGGAACAGCTGCAAACCATCCTTGCAACACTTCACACGATTCCGTTTTTGGTCGAGCGTGAGCAATCGCGGCAGCCATCTTGCGGATAGCTTTCTCATGTCCAAATGTTTATGCAAAATATTATGTACCCGTTCAGTCGAGATGCCCACAGCACTAGCAATCTCACGCACCTTAACTCTTCTGTCATCCATCACCATATCATGGATTTGATCAATGATTTCTGGAGTCGTAACCTCCATAGGCCGTCCAGAACGTTCAGCGTCACTTGTGCCCATATGGCCAGTCCGAAAATTTTGAAACCACTTATAAACTGTTCTAATCGAAGGTGCAGAGTCACCATAATGTTTATCAAGCTTCTCCTTAGTCTCCTGAGGCGTTTTGCCTTTCATAAAGTAATGTTTAATCACCATACGAAATTCTTTTTCGTCCATTTCTTGAAAATCACTCGACTTCCTTGATTCACACGAATGCCAAACACAAAGAAATACTTGTGTTTTCACAAGCTTTCATTTGACACCACACTCGATGACCTAGTAAATAATTTTTTTTTCACTTGTGATTTCACCCTCCAAAGCTAACCCCTTAAGTCAAAATTTAACATTAAAAATTACACGGTTCTGATGAGGCCATCAATTCCTATATTATGACTAAATTTCAACTTTCTATGACAAATAGTTTCGGAGAAAATCGGGTGTGACAGAGAGACAGACAGACGGACAGACAGACACCGAAGTCATCTTATAAGTGTTCCGTACGGAACACTAAAAATAAACTCAAAAATATATATTACGCATAAAAATGAGTAGCTAATAACTTTTAGCGCAACAATAACGAAAATATATAAACGTGAGCAAGAAGTTAGAAGAATGTCGGCTATAAAAAAATTCAGGAAATTTGAAGTTTCTCAGCCCTCTTTAAGATATATAATATTTTATAAAAAAAATTCTCCAATTCCCTAGTTATCCTCTATTGTTAAATGTAATATCAACGGTATGACCTTAAAACAGGTTGACTGTTAGGACGAACACTATTTGATGGAAACTTTTCTTTTGTCTTTTTTTTTTAAGATAAATAATGAAATCAATATAAATAGTCTGTTTAAAGAACAGCTTTGTTATAAGTTCTATAACTTTATAAAAAAAATTTCTTGTTTTTCAAAATAATGATGCTGAACTCGTCTTTTGACTCAATTTTAAACATATTTTATATCATCTATAATTTAACAAAGTTGACTGTAAAAAATAATTTACAGTCAGGATTTTTAAAATTTAAAAATGTCATTTTCTTTTTTAAAGTGTTAACAAAAATATATATATTTTTAGTTCGGCAGTATTATAATTCACTTAAAAAAGAACATCAACTACAGGGTAACTTGACACTATTCGGAAAAATAAACAAGAGTATGTGCAATAAAAGATGTAAAATTAAATAGTGTGTCATTTTCATATCAATCAAATTTTATTCAGACAAATAGTTTTCCAGGCGTAGTCACATGACCTTACGAAGCAATTATTCAAGTTATGTGATTTCACAGAATTTTAGAGAATACGGGCAGTCGCCACAGATTATTTTGTGCTATTACTTTGAGTACTCAGCTAATCAATAGAGTAATTTAAGTATTAAGCTACAAAAAATGTTAACTAAGTATATTTTTTTACGTCCCTTGTAACTACGAAGCGGCAATGTAAAACTCTTAGAAAGTGATTTTTGGAGGAAATCAATATTTTCTGTTACAAGGAGAGCAATAAATAATTTATTGCTAAAATTAGGTATTTTATTATCATTTCACTTTTTACCTACCTCGAAAAATCTTTTAAACGTATTTTAGTTCCTTAGGTTGCATCAACTCTCTCTCTAACAGAAACTATTTCAATGCAATATCAGTTAAAATTTACATAAGAGGAAAATGTTTTCCTTTTCTTCGATTCTTCTTTGGTTTTCGATAATCTTTTCTGTTTTATATCTTAGTAAGTATTTACTTATTTCTTTTGAGATTGTTTTATTCAGGGCTTTTAGTTATTCTGAGCCTCCGTCTTGTTGTTCTCGTATAAATCTTCCTTGAACCATCAAATCTTCTGTGGGTCTACTTAGTTTCTCTTCCTCTGGTCTTGATTTTTTGACGTGATATTGTGATTTTGTTATTTCTTCCGTGCTTGTTTCATTATTGTTGGATACTGGTAATTCTTTTACTAAAGTTGCTTAATAATTTTTAATATCATCAGGCATATTCTATTTTATTGACTTCGTTTTTCATATCATTTCTGTCTTCCTTTTTTTTATGCTAATCTTGTACGATAGTCATTTCCAACACAAAATTTATTTAGAACCGTGACATCTATTTATATTTCGGAGTGGAGAAGAATTTTTTTCTTTGTAGTGCCGCCTGTACTTAGATCCATTTTCTTTGTGATTTCTTTTTGAAAAAACTATTCATTACGTAGAATTTATGGTGGTGCAATATCGGTTCTCTTTCTTTTCTTTTTCTCCATCTTATAGCTAAGTCGTATTTGTCAAGTTATTCTCCATTGATTGAAATCATCTATAAGGAAGGTATTGCGACTGCAGCTGACCAGACAAAAATTATCGACAATTTTTTTTGATACATGGTGCAGTCTTCTACTTCGATGGAGAGTCTAACTGATATAAAGGAAATGCGTGAACCTAGGCATAAGCCGTTACTTTGGAGATTTTCACTTTGTTTAGAAAATCCGACATAATGTTAAAGGGAGTATATAAAACAATATTTTGGTTAAAAAACAAATTATCTCCAATAATTAACAGAACAAATAAATATGAAAGTCGGATGCATGAGGAGGAGAGAAATGAGGGTGAATGGGAAAATAACAAAAAATAAAATTCCCCAAACAACTCCATGTACCTGATGAATATTAGTCTGATTTTTTGCGAGCCCTTGTTATATCAAAGACAAGTTAAAAACAACCATTAAAACCGATGTATAAACAAATTATGATAAAAATGGAAATATAAGGGCTCAGAATGGAAACGTAGTCAGCACAACTGATAGACAATGGATGAACATTCTAGACAATCAGAGGGCCTATTATCAGGCAGCTCTGATTTCTTGCTGGCAGGGAAATACATATAAATGAATATATTTTATATACTGTATTTACAAAAAAAAAAGAAATAGCAATACCAAACATAGGTATATTTCTGCAACAGTTAAAATTAATAAATTACATCAGAAATTTGAAAAATATGTGATGTGACGGACATAATGGCTTGATAATTTGTATAAAGCTGAGTATAAGGAATAAAATTTTTCCAAAAATGTTATTACGTATGAAACCTACCATGAGTGAAAAATAGGACAAGTCATATTCTACTTTACTTTAATTATTTTTGTCTTGAATGTTTGAATTATGCATTGACGTGTCCCTTGCAATAAAAGTTGCGAGTTTATTTTTATTACCCTAAAATTAAGACCGTGAAGGAGAAAATGCTTTATTGCGGTCTTATGCTTTTTACTTTATCATTAAGAATAGGACTGTAAAACTCATTCCTTTTTTACGTCTTACTTTTTACAGCTGAACTTAATGTAATTGAGCAATGTTATTTTTTTGAGATACCTATGCTTTTGTCCGAGATTGTTTTGTTTTTGGAAGGAACTTTATGTTAGTAGGTAGTTATCAATACAACAAAAGGGCGATTTAGATGAACATTGAGTGTTTTTCACCTACTAATTAGATAAAGTTTATCACGTATGGCTTGTCATTTTTATTAAACTAACCTAAATCTCTTTCTGCCAATTTGAAAATATTTGATAAGAAATAATATAAGTAGTAACAGTAATAGTAAAATCTCTCTTCCGAGAGGTGTAAAAGTTTCAATAATAACTCAAAGATATACGAAATGAGACAAACCGCACAAATTTTAACTTAACCTAATTTCACCTAGTTTAACCTAATTTTGTGTGGCATTATGAGATTAAATTGACTGGCATTTAGTGCCAAAGATAATTTGACTGCATCACTTCAAGTATAGGTTTATAGGGGTCCTTTTGATAAATTTTTTGTTATAAAGAGCATTGTTAGAAATATCTTGAAAGAACCAAATCAGACTTCTCACACTGATTTATAAGGGTCCTTTTGATAAGTTTTTTTATAAAGAGCGGCGTTAGAAATATTTCGAAAGAACAAAATCAAACTTCTTACACTGAAAATTTCAGAAACTCAAGTGATGGACATAACTTAAAACCGAACCGTGGATTTAATAGTAAAATTTTGGCTCCCTCTATCTCCACCCTGAGTAGAGAGCGTGTAATATTGTCTTTGTCATTCGACCCGGATCGTCGAGATCTGCCAAATGAAGAGTAATTTATCCAAATGGGACCATTGATTTAAAAAGAATTTTAGCCGAATTAGTGAACCAAGGTACTTTCCAAAAAATTGAAAATTTTAATGAAAACAGTATCTATTAATAATTTTCTTTGCCTTTATAATATAAGAAGTTACTTAAATAATGTCATTGTGACGACGAAAGGCTTATCCCAATTTTGTATTTTTCAAGGTAATCTTGCTAATTATTTTTTTATACTAATTTATATGTTCCATGGGATTAAGGAATTAAGCAGCTATTATAAGAACTTAAAATTTGCATGCGTGGCAACAATCAAACGATAGGAGTCACATTTTTTGTGTTCATTTAAAAGGAATTTAAAAACTGCAAAAAAAGTACTTAAATCAGACATCCTAATACTAAAAAGCAAAAGTGTTTAATCACTATTTCTCACATGTTAGGATGAACACAACAAACAATTAATAAAATATAATGTATTCAATGGGCAATCGAACCGAATCAGGTTAGAGTTCTATCTAAAAGTCAAACTTCCAATCAGAAAAATAATTAAAAATGAAATCGGAATTGAACTCGGCATATTGCAATCGAAATTGAAGACGACCATCAACAAGATGAACCGATGATGCCAGATACATGGTTGAACTAAATTAAAGCTACACATAAAGATGATCCGACCATGAGACGACACACAGTATACGAGCAAGAACCGCAAATGAAGGTGATGATAAACTAGAACCAAACATGTGGAAAGACTGGAGCATTAGAAAATGTAAATTTTACAGTTTTATATAAATTTTATTTTTATTCTATAAATCTTCTTTAAAAACATGGTAAATAAAACATAAACTTTAGATTATATCTATATGAAATTAAATTACTTTTAATATAAATGGTCCTGAAACCGTAAAATCCAAAAATAGATTAATACTATCTCCAACAAAGCGATTGATAATTTATAATGATATAAATTTGAAGCACTTCATTTTACTAAAATGAAATTAAAGAGACATTAAGTTTGTAAGAAAAAATTAAAAAGCACACTTTTTTCAGTAGCTTAAATAAAGCGAAAATAATGCTGTGTTCAGCTTATTTCACCTTTTTAATTTTAAATAACTTTAAAATGAAAGAAAAGACTAAGTTGCCCGCTTGTGTAGATAATTTTAATTTAAGGTGAGTTTCCTTTTTCTTTTATTGTGCATCCCTCCATCTAGTTAGGAATTCTACTGTTCTTAGTATATCTTTACAGATATGTTGAGATATATTAGTATATTTTTACAGATATGTTGAAGATATATATGTCATGATCCGCCAATGTTATCTAGGTGCCGAAACATACATTTCATATCACTTTTATGACAATGCAGTAGTGCTACTATTAGCATTATCTCTACACTAGGTACTACATCTACACATAAATAATATCCAGCAACTGGATGGAATCAAACCGGCCTCCACTTGATTACTACATCATCATCATCATCATCATTAGCTTATTCCATTCATAGTCGGATGTAAACCTTCCCAAGTTTTCCAATGAGCTTTGTTGTTTGCTTTTTGCATCCAGTCGTGTCCTGCTAATCTTTTTATGTCGTGCGTGGTTTAGCTTTGCATCATTTATGTTCTCTAGGCCTCCATTCGACTATATGGCGTGTCCATCTGTTATCATTCGGCCTTGCGATTAATATACATATTCGTTACACTCTATCTGTCACTTTTAATCTTCTTCGTATCTCGATGTTAGGAATACGATCTTGGAGTCTAATATTTAACATTCTCCTCTCAATTGCTCTTTGGGTTATCTGGAGTTTATTTATTATATTTTTCTTTAAAGCCCACGTTTCAGTGCCATATGTTAATACAGTCAGTACATACTGATCGAATACTCTGGCTTTTATTGTATTTGGGATGTCCAATTTGAATGTAGATTGTAACCTTCTGAACGCAAGCCAACGTAACGAGACTGTTCTATCCAAGTCAGCCTTTAAATTATTTTTTGATATTTTGATTTTTTGTCCTAAATATATAAAAGTTTTTACCCTTTCTATTCTTTCACCTTCTATTACTAGTTCCTGGCTGTTATCTTCACTTTCGTTGTTTCGTTTTGGTGAAGTTTATTTTTAGACCTATTTCCCGAGACATGTTATATAATTCCATCAACATTTCTTGTAATTCTTCTTTGGTGTTGGCGATCAGAATTATATCATCTGCGAACCTTAACTGATTTAATTGTTCACCGTCCATTAGTATTTCTTTATTTTCCCACTTTAACGATTTGAACATGGTTTCTAGAGCCAAAGTGAACAGCTTTATGGATATCGAGTCGCCTTGTCTAATTCCTCTTTTTATTTTGATTTTATTTGTTTTTTCTTCAAGCATTATTTGTGATGTGGCATTTTTATACATGTATTCAAGAAGAATTGTGTATCTTTCATCGACTCTGCTGTTACTTAAGAAGTTAAGGACTGCCCATATTTCTACCGTAGTCAACCATTGCTATCCGCAAGGTGATCTTATACTCATTTGCTTTTTCCGCTAGTAATTGATTACTACACAGGCTCTCAAATAATGAATTTTACCTATCTACAGTCGATGGTAGCCTACCTATCGATAATTTATATATCGTTAGTTGTCGATACATCGATGAGCATCGATGGTTACCGATATAGAGTTATATCGATAACTATCGATATATTAATAACTATTGATACCTATCAACATGTCGAAAATTATTATACAGAAACTGATTACCAGGGCTGTAAAGATTTCTAAAAAAAAGATTCCTAGTATAGAACAAAAAGTTTATCGCCTTCTAAAATTGATGACTGAGAGTAGGAAAAAATTAACATATGACTTATTTTTGGATTTATCTATTCCTATTCGATATAATGATAGTTATCGATAAAAATTCCACTGAGGCTGGCTTTCACTAAAACTGTATTTTTTCCTTGTCACATCTATTTACATTTTAAAAAAAATGGCCAAACTTTCCTTATAAGATTCAAATTTTAAATAACAATTTTAAAACCTAAAGTTTAATTTTTTTCCTTCTATAAAAATATATAACATATTAAGGTTATGTCTAATAACAATTTTTGAATTTTTATAATAATTAAATATTTTTAGTTAAAAAATTAATTAATGAAAAAATAACCTTTTATTGTATACCAATGTACGATCCTAGAAAAATGGCTCCTTGAAGAAAATGTTATCTGAATGTTGTTTTTCCGGCATTCCTGAGTACTCAAATTATTGGGTTTTAGGATATCTCTATAAAACAAATTATCAGCCTCGCGTTAAGGCCAACTTATGTTATCTTATTTGGAAAACTTGTTAAATAACTAGAAACGTACGTGAGGTCGACTTATCCTACCTTAGAGAGAGTATTAAATTCACATTCTTTATTAATTATACCAGAAAAAGCAAACAGCCCAAAACCATAAACACTTTATCTTTCTCCTCTTTAGTGCAGCTAGATCGTTTTAAGAAACAATATCGTTTCGAGGTGCGTAACCTATTTTCAGATTTAAACATCATTAAATAAGTGTGTTATAAAAGTGTTGGGTATTCAAAAATGTTTTATTTTATTTTAAATAATTTCAACATCTTTTAACTTGTAGGTAATCCAAGTATAAAAATAAAATTTAATACAGCTCAATAAAATGGGTGAAATGTCATTAAAATCTATATATGTATGTATATATATATATATATATATATATATATATATATATATATATATATATATATATATATGGTATGTATGTATATATGGGACGTTTCACGTCAACCGAGACCAAACTCTGCCAAAAATTGTAGACGACGGAAAATAATCTTTGATGGCTCAAATTATTCGGAATACAAAGCGTTTTCGACGTTTTCGACTGCTGAGTGGCAAAACATGATCACTTAAAATGGCGGCTACAAGTAAGATATGCTTCGAAAAAAGTTATTAAAACTATAAAAACAGCTATAACATATTTGAAAAAGTATTCAGATTGCTATTTTTAAATTTTACCGATCCACCTTCGTCCGTTTGCATCATTGTTTAGAAATTCAAAACGGCGGATCCAACGTAGCGAACCTTGAAATCGATCAGATCTCTAATTCTCATAGAACTTGATATATTACGTGTTGTTGAGACCTCTAAAGTGCGATTATAAACTTATATTTTGAAAATATATTTAACTTTTGAATGATAAGACCTCTTCTCTTAAAAAGGCTGATCCAATATGGCTGGCGGCTGCAAGTGAGGTAAGCGTTAACCCTTTTTCAGGTTGAAGATTTTGAATAATTCTGATATGAATTTGTTCGTAGTTCAATGGTTGCCGATAGTTACTCATTACGAATCTAAAGTTAGATTTTAAAAATTCAAGTTGTCGGATCCAATATGGCAGACGTCGATACAAAAAATTAAAAATTTTGAAATAGAAAAAATAAAGTCGTATTTTGCATGAAATTTGCAATAAAAAAGATTTCTAGTAATTTTTTACTAAAATGCATAAATTCTGAGAAAAAAATTCCTGAACTATTTGTAATTTCATATTTTTGGGTACTGAAGATCCATGTTTATAAACAGGTTTTCGAAAAAAGAAATAGAAGTAACTAAAAAAAAGTATTGGGGGGGGGGGGGGTTAAAATTGCAAGACAGTCTCAATCGTGTAAAACACAGAGCTTTTTTCGAAAACATGTTTATAAATATGGACCTTCATGATCCAAAATATGATATCACAGATAGTTTAGGAATTTTTTTTCTCTCTCTTTATTTCAAAATTTTTAATTGAATAAAGGTGTGCCATATTCTATCTGACATCTTGGATTTTTAAAATGTGACTTTAGATTCGTGATCAGTAACCATCAGCAATCTTTGAACTACAAACAATTTCGGATCACATTTACTCAAAATCTCCAACCTGAAAAAGGATTAACGCTTACCTCACTGCCAGCTGCCTTATTAGATCAGCCTTTTTAGTAGATGAGGTTTTGTCATTCAAAAGTGAAATATATTTTAAAATATACGTTTATAATCGCACTTTAGAGGCCTTAAGAACACGTAATATATCAAATTCTGTGAGAATAAGAGATCTGATCGCTTTTGAGGTTCACCATGTTAGATCCGCCATTTTGAATTTCTCAACAGTGATGCAAGCGCGCGTGGATATGTGAAATTTTATAGCGGTTTTTATAGTTTTAATAACCTTTTTTGACTCACACCTTACTTGTAGCCGCCATATTGGACCCGCCATTTTGAGTGATCATGTTTTGCTAGTATTCGAAAGTGCTTTGTATTCCGAATAATTTGAGCCATCAAACATTATTTTCCGTCGCCTACAATTTTGGGCAGAGCTTTGTACCGGTTGATGTGAAACATCCCATATATATATGTTACATATATATATATATATATATATATATATATATATATATATATATATATATATATATATATATATATATATATATATATACTTCTTTCTTTGTTTTAAAGTATGCTTTTTTAGTACTCTACTTTGTTTTATATATTTTATTGAGCTGTATGAAATTTTATTTTTGTATTTGGATTACCTACTAGTTTTTTGAACTCTGCAAAGTGTTCTAGAAAAATAGGAAGATTTATCATGTAAATTTTCACAATTTTGAGGGCACTATAAATATTTCTTATAAAATATAATGTCAGCAGAAGCATATTTCAAAAACTGAAAACTTTTACAATAAATTTCTTCCGAATTAAGAGCAATAATATATTAATAACCAAGGTTTAGCTGGCATATTATGATGGCTAAACTGTTAAAGTAGAGATACTTGATCTAAAATAGTTTGTATAGAATAGACAATAGTGATGACTTGTGTCGTTACACCGTAAATAAAAATAAATATTTATTTTTTTATTATACTAATTTCAATGGAAAGTTTGTAAATTTAGTATAGATTAAGATTTTGTATAGACGAAACTACCACAGCTTTAAAATATTTCTTTTCCTATTTGTTCTTTTATATTAATTTAATAATAAATAAATAATAAAATTGTTTAAATTTACTTGTAGTATTTAAACTTATTTTAATTGTTTTTAAATTCTTTTAAGAATAGATTTAATTACAAATCTTTTTACGACGCACAGTGGGGAAAAACGAAAAATCGTGTTTCAAAATTGTCTAGAGCCTTCAATTTTAGTTCGATTTGGACGATTTTTTTTTTAAATTGAAGCTTATTAAATTCCAAACAAAGTTGTTGGAGCCAATTTTTTAAATTTCTGATTATATAGCGACTGAGACACAGAAAACGCTTACAGTTTCAAACCAAGTTATGCCACTGTTTAGCAATAGCAGCCACTTTTTTTGCTACAACAGCAAACAATGTGGCCAGTGCAGCAAAATATTTAGCTGTCCCTATTTTAACAAAACGTTTTAGCTGTTGTAGCCATTTTCTAGCTGTGTGAGCTGTCCTTTTCTGCGTGTAACGCTGTTTTTTGTATCTGAAAATTGTCTACGATACTTAAAATTTACAGCAGCAATATTCTAGCAATAACTGCATGAAAATTTAAATCCCGCAACTAAACTTGAATAACTTGAATGATCTGACTGCCACAGTCTAAATGTCACAGAGAAACTTTCTTGCTCGATTCAATTTTGGCATCCGCCATACTTGATTTGTCATTTTAAGTCAATTGTTGAAACATATTTATAATTAACAACCTTAAAGAAATTATTTATGCAAATGTTATGGATATAAAATAATAATGGTACGTTTTATTCATATTTATAATACTTTTATTTGTTCATGGCAGCCATTTTGGGTTCATTATTATTAATCTTGTAACTGTGATATTAGATATATTATCTGCGACATAAAAAAAACATACATACACGCATTTTAGCACAACTTGGTTTGAAACTGTAAGCGTTTTCTGTGTCTCAGTCGCTATATCATCAGAAACCGCCATTTTGAAGACGTTCGCCATTTTGAAACAAAAGTTTAATTGCAAAATCGGTTCCGACAACTTTGTTCGGAATTTAATAAGCTTCAATTTAAAAAAAAAAATCGAACCAAAATTGAAGGCTCTAGACAATTTTGAAACACGATTTTTCGTTTTTCTTTTTTTTTTCTTTTTTTTTTTCCCCACTGTGCGACGCCGCGCCGTCTCCTCACGAAGGTTGGAGAACCATATAGCTAAGCGAATTTTAGAAACTGCTGCTCGAAAAATATCACTCGAAGCACATTCAAACACCTTCTCGTGATCTTCAGCCAAGAATTATGTCGTCTTCCGATCGATTGTTTGTCCTTCAATAATTAGACGTAGCAATTCGTACTTTGGGCCCCTCATTATATGTCCGAAGTATTGAGTTTTTTTTTTATTCTTATGGTTGTTAGTAATTCCTTCGTTTTGTTCATTTTTTTCTAGCACCTTTGTGTTTTTTATTTTCTGTACCTAGGAGATGCGAAGAACAGATGCGTTTCTCTGAGCCAGGGTCAAGGGACCAGTACTCACATCCATACAATAGTACGGAGAATACACATGCTCTCAGCATTCTTATTCTGAGTTCGAGACTGAGATTTGTGCGATAGAAAAAATTATTCATATATATTACTCGAGCCTGTTCAATTCGGGAATATATTTCCTTCCTTGGGTCCCACTTTTCATTTATATTGGTTCCCAAATATTTAAATGTGGAGACCTGTTTTACGGTGTTCTTCCTGATTTCGACGAATTCTGGTGGTAGATTTTCGTTTGTTATTACCATCTACTTGGATTTTCTTATATTCATAGTTAATAAAAATAATTACAAACAGATGCACTTAATTCATTTTGGTGAAGGTTATAGATATAAGAATTTAAATCCTTTTGCTACATATTATTTAAATTATAGTAATAAATATATAATATTTAAATATTATTTCTACTAATACAACTATATTTTTTACACCTCTTTCATAGACGTTGCAATAAATTGGTGTCAGAAATATTATATGAGTGATGAAGAACTCAAATTTTAGATACACAAGTTCGTGGAGACATAACCAAGTTTTACAAAAATGGGATACCGTCTTCAACTTACACTCTTCAAAATGCTTCAAGAATTGGTTGAATTTCTAAACTTCTTCTGATAGTAATGAAACTCTACGCAAATAGTCGCAACGTTTTAAATACAACTTCCTACCTCTGTACTCCAATTATTGTATAATAAACTGGATATTTAGCTGCTGTGCAGAAATCATATATTTGCTTTTGGTATAGGAAAGTATTATTTTTCATATATTAGTTGCACATGCCAGTAGTTGCATCGAGTTACATTCTTACTCAAACACTATAACTGTGTT
Organism: Pachyrhynchus sulphureomaculatus; assembly: GCA_019049505.1. Classification (NCBI taxonomy): domain Eukaryota; kingdom Metazoa; phylum Arthropoda; class Insecta; order Coleoptera; family Curculionidae; genus Pachyrhynchus; species Pachyrhynchus sulphureomaculatus. The sequence continues at coordinate 107,337,015 of CM032446.1, read as the reverse complement.
TGCTCAAATCCTTTAAATGTAATTTTCGGGAGTTTGTGCTAACACGATAGTATGGATGGCTAAAAAATAAAACTGACTTTCTAAATTAGTACTAGATATTTAAATTGACACCAATTTGGATAACGGTACTTATTTTGATATCCGGTACCAAAATAACAACCGATACAAGTGAAGTATTGACTCCGATACTAGTACCAGGTATCAGTCTTGTCACCGTTACTGATTTTGGCATTAAAATGGATATAGGTATCAAAATCGAATTCCATTTTGGTACTAGGTACTGGAAATAAAACTAGTGTTTATACTAGTACTAGAAATCTAAATAAGTGCTCGTGCTAGAAATGATACGACTTGGGTATCAGGTATCAAAAAGACTATCGAAATAAGAGCCGGTACCGCAGTAGATAACCTGAATACCATTTTTATTAGCAGTGTGAGAATCGCCATTTATTATATAATAATCATTTCAAGATTATTATAAGAATTATATGTATTGGAATAGAAGAAATAGATGAAGTGTTGCATTGTTGGAGTGGAGTAAAGAAGGAAGTAAAGAGCAAAGGCCGGAGTTGGAATATTAATAAAAAAGAAGTGGAAAAAGAAAATAACATCTTGGGAACCCATCAATGAAAGAATCATAAAACTAAATATAACAAATAGGAAAAGACATGGTAATATTAGGAGTATACGGCCCAACAGAAGACAGCACTATAAGAGAAAAAGATAGCTTCATGGAAACACTAGAAATAGAAATAGAAAAAGTAAAGAAAAACCAAGAATTAATAATAATGGGAGATCTGAATGGGAGAACAGGAAGGAAAACAAAGGGACAATACCGTAGGACCATTCGGAGAAGACATTACTAAGGACAACGGAGAGAGACTAATAGAGCTGTGTGAATTAAACGGCCTCAAAATAACAAACGGATTCTACAAACACAAAGACATCCACAAATATACTTGGATGCAAGAAACACGAAACTTAAAATCAATAATAGACTACATTATAATTAAAAACGAGACCACTATCAAAATAAAAGATGTAAGAGTAAAGAGAGGGGCAGAATGTGGAACAGACCATAGACTATTAATAGCAAATATAAAAGTACCGTGGTACAAGACAATAAAGCAAAAAGAAACAATAGATAAAGAAAACAAAAATACTAATGAGATAATAGAAAAAGCAGACAAAGAAATAAAATAGAAAAATACACTTACTGCAAGACGAAACGATAAGAGACCTATACAGACGACGATTAGATCAAAAATTAAATGAATTTAACTACGACAACCTCCAACAGATGTATGACCACACAAAAGAATGCATCAAACAGGCGGCCCTAGAAGCATTAGGTAAAGAAGACAACGAGAATAAGAAACATAAAATTAGAATCTGTGAAAAAACCAAAGAATTTATAAAGGAGAAAAAAAGACTATACGAAAAATGGCTGAATACAAAATCAGAAGAAGATCTACAGAAATATAAAGAGAAAAAATGCAGAAACGAGGAGGATGATAAACAAAGAAAAGAACGAGAGATGGAAAAATCGTGCGAACATGTAGAACAGTATATAGGAGGAACTAGAAGCACAGAGTCATGGAGAATAATTAAAGCATTAAGGACCAATAATAGAGAGAAGATGTATATAGAGTATATCCCAGAAAGCGAGTGGGAAGAATATTATAAGAAGCTGCTAACAGAAGACAGACAAGAATTCCAGGAAGAGAACCCTGAAGAAGAACAGAATAAGGAAAAAAAAGAGATAGAACTAAGCTATGAAGAAGTAAAGAAGACAATAAAAACACTCAAAAATAATAAATCTGCAGGGCCTGGGGGTGTGGTAATGAATGAATGAAGTACACGGGTCTAATAAATTACATCGAATGCTGAGAAACATGTTCCACAGAGCGATAAATGGAGAAAAAATACCAGAGAGATGGTCAAAAGCCTATATAGTATCTATATTTAAAAAGGGAGACTGCAGAAAATGCACAAACTATAGAGGCCTAAGCATAATATCGAGTATGGGATGTTTGTATGGAAAAATTATTAAAAATATCATAGAGGAAAAATATAAAAGGAAAAATTGGAGAAGACCAAGCAGGCTTTACGGCCGGAAAATCATGTATAGACCACATATACACTATAAAACAAACAATGGAAAAAAAAAACTGGCAAAGAATAGAGAAGTTCATTTAGCCTTCATAGACATAAGAAAAGCCTATGACTCAGTACCAAGACAAAGATTATGGAACGCAATGAAAGAAATAGACATTGACAAAGAACTAATATACGCAGTAAAAGCTCTCTACGAAAACATCACAGTGAACATAAAAATAGGACATAAAATAGGGAAGAGACTCCAAACATCAAAAGGTCTATTACAAGAATGCTCTACATCCCCCACACTATTCAAAATATAACTCGAACAAACATTAAAAAAATGGAAGCAAAAATGTAGTGGAATGGGAGTCCCAATACGAGAAGATTACTTATATACATACTAAGTTTCGCAGACGACCAAGTAATCATAGCGCAAGATGAGGAAGACCTCAGTTATATGGTAAGAAAACTGAAAGAAGAATACACTAAAGCAGGATTAGCAATAAACTTTGATAAAGGAGGGAAACGTGGAGAATCTAGAAGTCGATAACGAAACAATAATTAAAGGAACCGATAGATTTAAAAATTTAGAAACCATTTCAAAAAACGCAACATCAGAAGAAGAGATTAAAGCTATATTAGGACAAACGCGGACATGCATAAGACAATTAAATTCGATCCTGTGGGACAAGAACATTACAAAGAGAAACAAAGCACGCATATACAAATCAATAATACAAAGTATAATGACATACGGGTCAGAAACATGGACTATCAACAAAAGAAATAAATCTAAAAATAACGCGGTAGAGATGGAATATTGGAGAAGATGTTTTAGAGTGACACGTATGGAGAGAATAACAAATGAAGAAATAAGAAGCAGAATGAACATCAAAGAGAACGCAATAAACACCATTGAAGAAATACGATTAAAATGGTATGGACACATAAGACGGAGCGAAGATAATAGGTGGATAAACAAAATAACGAAGTGGAGCCCTATAGGGAGAAGAAAAAGAGGAAGACCCAGACGATCGTGGAGAGACGATGTGGACGAGGCTATGGAGGATAGGGGTCTAACAGATGGAGACTGGGAAGATAGAAACGGATGGAATCAAAGGCTGAGAGAAAGAAGACAGCGTCAGCTGTAGAAAATCATTGTATATAATATATATATATATATATATATATATATATATATATATATATATATATATATATATATATATATATATATATATATATATATATATATGCATTGCATTACCAAAGTGATGACAATGACTTAGACACCAGTTAAATTGAATATGGACCTATAAGATTCTATGCAAAGCCTATGAAATGAATCCATAAATCTCAAATTTATATATAATGTTAATCTACGCTAAATCTTAGGCATTTATTAAGTAAATTGAACTTGATTGAATGAATAATTTATTATTATCTTTTTATTTATTTTTTTATCTTCATTATTACCCTAAGTAAATACAATTGAATTATTGTATATTAGCTGTAAACAAGAGTTTTCCAAAATAGAAATCTGTGAATAATGATTGTTTTTAATGTCGGCAGTGAACAAATATTTGTACTGAGTGAAATAACTTCATATAAACACAGTAAAATTATAAACAAAGAAAATTGCTTCTTAGATAAAATTAATAATTTTCAAAAGTAGATAGCAGCAACACACTAACATATTTCAATACTTACAAAACTGTGTATATTTTCCGATAAATCTTATAATACATATATATTCCTAACACAGAACAGATTTGACGTAATTTGTCTGGAAGCCAAATTTATAGCATTTTCGTATATGGAAGTTGAATTGTGTACGAACAAGAAATCTTAAACCTTGTAAAATAAATCGAATTTTTTTATATATATGGTGCAGATCTCTTGTCTCTTATACGAATTTATTGGCTTTATATATATATATATATATATATATATATATATATATATATATATATATATATATATATATATATATACATTTAAATCATGACTGTTCTGAATGCTCTAGATGAAGCCCGTATTGATATAAGATATTCAACCATAATCAAGAACATCTACAAAAAAGCAACAAGTGTTATAAAATTAAAACGAACATTCGATAAACGAAATATAGAAAGAGATGCCAGACAGGGAGACACTATCTCCTAAACTGCTTACTGCCCTAGAGAACATCTTTAAGACAATTGACTGGTCCGGTGTGGGTATAAATGTTGACGGCAAACACCTCTCACATCTAGGTACGAAGAAGAGCTGCAGCTTATGATAAAGCAATTACAAGATCAATCCAAAGAAGTAGGCCTAAACATAAACAAAAGGAAAACAAACATTTTTCAAATCCCCACGAACACTTAAATATGTTAGACGAAGAACAGGTAGAATGGGTCAACTCTTATGTATACCTAGGACATAACATAAAGACTGGCAAAGAAGATCAAGAATCAGAAAATAATATAAGAGTAGCATTTGGATCGGCAGCGTTTAATAAACGTTTTGTTCTAAGATCGAAAATTTTCCCAACTCCACTTAAGACCAAAATATTTGATATGTGCACATTACCAGTATTAACTTATGGTACAGAAACAATGTCACTAACACACAAAATAATGCATAAATTGACAATAACACAAAGAGCTATGGAGCGAAGAATGTTGGGAGTGACACTCAGGACAGAAAAAGAAATGAGTGGGATAAAACAAGAATGAAAGACATCGTGGAGCGAGTAGCAGAGCAAAAGTGGAGCTGGGCTGGGCATATAATACGAACAGAAGTTGGATTAACAGATTATTGTGTTGGCAACCCAGAACGGGTAAACGGAGGGTCGGTAAACCGCCCAAGCAATGGGAAGATGATATTAGGGTGTTACGTCACCTTGGCGCTCAGAAAAATAGGTATAAAAATAAAAAATTAAATATATAAAATAATGTTTCTTTTACAAATTTATATAGTAGTTTTATGAATAATTTGAAATAACGAATAAAAAAAAATTGAAAAATGACGGAGATATGAACCATCAAGTAGGACCCTTTTTTGAAAATCCTTGCTCTGGTGCTCTTATTTTCTCTGTTAGGCTTCGTCTGAAAAACAAAAAATTATTTTTTTCTTATTTTGAAAGGTAATAGCTAAGATGTAGCATAAAAAAAAAATAAATTTTTTTGTAGAAATGACTGTTTGAAAAAAACTCTGATTTTTTATTGAAAATTTTGAGTTTAAAAAATCCATAACTTATGAACGTGGCACCCAATCAAAAAAATCCTATGCTACATCTTAGATAATATTATAAAGACTATGTGTTGCAAATTTTAACATAATCGGTTAAGTAGATCTTCTACACCTCTTTGAAAAAAGTAGTTTCGAAAAAAACGCCAAAGAAAAAACAGTACGGCGTCAGCGTCTTAAAACCAATTATTTTTAGTGTTCCGTACGGAACACTTATAAGATCAGTTCGGTGTGCCTGTCTGTCTGTTTGTCTGTCTGTCTGTTCTGACATAGAAAGGTGAAATTTGGTAATAATATAGGAATTGATGGCCTCATCAGAGCCATGTAGTTTTGAGAATTAAATTTTGACTTAAGGGGTTAGTTTTGGGGGGGGTAAAGTCGGAGGTGAAAAAAAAAATTTTTTTACTAGGTCATCGAGTGTGGTGTCAAATGAAAGCTTGTGAAAACACGAGTAAAAAATATATATATATATATATATATATATATATATATATATATATATATATATATATATATATATATATATATATATATATATATAATATTATACTTGCGCGCACTTTTCTTTGTATTATTTTTAAAAATTCGCGAAAAATCGCTGTCCAGGGCCTTATCTCGAAAAGTACTTATCAAAAAATTTCGAAAAAATTCTGGAATATTCTCCACGGAGTGTAGATTGAACGAAAATTATCACGAGTGCATTACCTTTAATAATTTTATATGGTATATAAAAAAAACAAAAATTTCAAGGTCATCAGATTTCAGTAAAGATTGGAAACAAACTTTGTTGTAAACACATTTTGGGGTGTGTTTTGTGAAGTCACTGATCATTTTATATCACCGTAACATAAATTTTGACTTAAGGGGTTCGTTTTGAGGGGATGAAATCGGAAGTGAAAAAAAATTTTTTTTACTAGGTCATCGAGTGTGTTGTCAAATGAAAGCTTGTGAAAACACGAGTAAAAAAATATATATATATAACGTAATACTTGCGCACACTTTTCTTCGTATTACTTTTAAAAAATCGCTGTCCCCTACCTTATCTCGAAGGTACTGATCAAAAAATTTTGAAAAAATTCTGGAATATTCTCCACGGTGTATAGATTGAACGAAAATTATCACGAGTACATTACCTTTAATAATTTATCTGGTATATAAAAAAAAACAAAATTTCAAGGTCACCAGTTTTCAGTAAAGATTGGAAACAAACTTTGTTGAAAACTCATTTGGGGTGTGTTTTGTGAAGTCACTGATCATTTTTTATACCACCCTAACAAAAATTTTTATTTAAAAAAAATCAACGTACGGAACACTAATTGTGCAAGTTCAACTTGCACTTGACCGGTTTTTTTAAATTACCTTCAATCTGCGATTCCTGGATCGTACATAAGGTCTTCCATTGTTGCCGCGATGTCCTCCGTCTCCTTTTGAGTAGCTCTTTTCAATTTGCTGGCCTCTTTAGTCTCCTGTTGGGCTCTCTGTTAGCCATAGATATTCGTTGAGAATCCTATAATTGTATTATTTGTAATACACTATATATCTATCATTAAATATACTAGCTGCAATAGAAGATGCAATCTCAACAATTTTTGTGTCACTGTGGAGTACTTTTGGAGCCATAGACCAAATGACAACGTTTAGACTTTCGTCGTTATTCTGAGTGTATTCGTCTAAACAGCGTTTTTATAAAGGACTGACTAAAAGAACAATATCCTTTCTCAAGGCTTTGATCGCTCGTGCCGGTCTGATCGCTACCTGAGTTTCGGGCCGACTCTCTGCCCCGCTCTTTTCGGAAATAATTTGGATTTTGAAATGGTTAAACGTTTAAAATATTCTTAAAAGTATAAACAATTTATCTAGCTAAAAAAAAAAAAAAAATCGATTTTTTAAAAATCTCAAGGCGGAGAAGACTAGAGATAGAGAGGATTGGAGGGAGAGGGGGAGGATTATGTCCAGAACTGTATCCTAAAAGTCCTAAAAGTCTGAGGAAAGAATATATATATATATATATATATATATATATATATATATATATATATATATATATATATATATATATATATATATATATATATATATATATATATATATATATATATATATATATATATATATACATAATGTTATAAAAGCCCCATTTACCAGCTCTTGTGAAACGCCAATAAACACTGTTACATAAAAAAATGAATGAATTTTCAAAAAAAATATTAGAAACTGTTGCTAAATATGATCGTTGTGATAAAATATTTTTTACTTGGAGGAACAAAATCTCAAGTTTTTTACTCTTACCAAAAAGAAAAATTTACCTAATGAAACTAACAAATCATATGCGGTTACAACAAACTACATCTCAATAACAGGCATTAAATAGTGCACTTCTAGAGTTAAAAAAAAACGTAACATTTCATAACACTCGAATGTGTCAAACAACCTGCTATTATTAAATTAATTGTTTGTATCAAAATATTAAGAAAATGCATGTAATGTTAATCAAACAAACGCTTAAAACACACTTGTTAGTAAGCAGTTACTAATACTGGCTTTAAAGTAGTGGCAATATTTAGGTCATGGTCCAAACCGTCGCACAGCATGTGATTAACAAGGATTGGGCTAAGATGAAAGGGCCATTTGACAAATAGCATGTCGAAGCGAATGAGAACGTTTTATTAATTGAAACTGCCATTCTATATCGCTATAAAAAAATATATATATATTTTGTATCGTTTTACACTGCGTCGTAATGAAACAATAAAAGCTAAATACTGTTTTTAACGAAAATGTAGTTACTATTAGTTGGTATCGAACATTTAAGCTTTAGATAGAAAGTTATTGGTGGTTATTTTTGTAAGTGTAGCACGTTGGTTCTTTTAAAATCTGACCTTCTTGTCTGTTTTTAAACTGTAAAAGGGACAATGTCTTTATTTTGCAAAGTAAAATAAGAAATTGTTAATTTTAAGCGTAGCAATATTGGAACAATCCAGGTTATTATCAGAATTGACATCAATTGTTTTTGATATGTTTACTGGTTACAGCCATTGGCGTATATGTTGAAAAAATATAGCGATGAACCAATTATCATTATTTTTTCACCATTCCTCTTGACATAAAGGCTTACCGACTTAAACATGTTAAATGGTTTTCATAACATCCTATATATATATATATATATATATATATATATATATATATATATATATATATATATATTTATATATATATATATATATATATATATATATATATATATATATATATATATATATATATATATATATATGTATATATATATATATATATATATATATATATATATATATATATATATATATATATATATATGTATATTCAATTAATGAATTAATTTAGCTGGTGACCAGGTGATTGTCATTTCTTTAGTAATGCATATAATTCTTATAATATTCTTGAAAGCTACGCCAGATCTCTGAGTGCAGGTTTTTCATGGAATCTGTACCTTAATATGGGAGTCTGACAAATGGCCTAAGGACTGGAGTGTTCATCATACTTTTTAAAAAAGGATCACCTACAGAATATAACAATTACAGGACAGTTTCTCTAATCACCAAGTCAGTAAGTAATGCTGCAGATAATTAACAACTGGCTAAAACCATTTATACTACCAGAAATATTTGAGGAAGACACAGGTTTTATTCGTGGGAAATGCACGAGAGAAAACATTCTTAATGTAGAACAGATTATAGAAAAGACGTATGAATTTAACATCGAGGCTTATTTATGCTTGGTAGATTACACCAAAGCGTTTGATTGTCTAAAATGGCACAAGTTATGACCAATTCATAAGAGTACCCTTACACCTTTTTCAGCTTATAAGATCCTTATATATATATATATATATATATATATATATATATATATATATATATATATATATATATATATATATATAATAGTAATGCTAGAGTAAATGTAGATCAAACTCTATCAGACTCATTCCAAATGGAAGCTGGTGTTAGACAGGGACGCATTTTAGCTCCGTTGCTTTTTAACGCATACTATGAATACAATATGAGACGAGTTTTGTAGAACTGGTATGGAGGTATTCCTATGGCAAGTCGAAAAGTAAACAACTTGAGATATGCCGAGGATATACTCATTATAGTATTTAACGGCATCGAATTGGAAAATATAATGAATAGATTAAATACAGTAAGCGAGGAATATGGACTCCTTCTTACCAAGAATAAAACTCAAATTATGGTCATAGATCGAACCCCAATGAACACCAAGGAAATAGCGGGTTTTGAAGTAGTTGATGACTTTGCATACCTCGGATCATTAATTACAAATAGAGGGTGCTGCGATAAAGAAATAAAACGAAGACTAAACATAGCTCGAAATGCAATGACCAGGCTGACCAAGATTTGGAAGGACTATCTCAAAATAACAAATTAAAACTTATTAATTCACTAGTATTTCCTAGGCCCCAGAAACTTAAACGATAAATGAAGCAAAATTGATGCCTTCGAAACATGGGTATGCAGAAGAATATTGAGGATACCCTAGGCACAGCACCGAAGTAATGTCTACATTCTAAACCAACTGAGTATAAAGAATCTCCAAAATAAACTAAGCGTACTTGCGATATTTTGGCCATATCTCTAGAAAAAATGATCCAGATGGAGGAAAAAATAAATCGTCCAGGAGGAAGATCTCCTAATCGATGAACATACTATATAAAGCTGCTCATAGGACATTTCATGTACGAAACCATTCATGCCGCTGAGGACCGTGATTCATGGAGAAGCACGATCCTTGCAATCGAAACATAACACGACTAAACGCTTGCTGGAATAATAGAACTGAGGATATATATATATATATATATATATATATATATATATATATATATATATATATATATACATATATATTTTTTTTTATCGTTCACCTCCTCACCTGAGTAGCGATTTTACCCTCTTTTCATATCCTAAGGATATCGGCGGGGCGTAATACCCGTCAACGTTGTCCAAGTGCTGCTACATTTTTGTATTCTACAGCACTTTTTAGACAACGTGGTAGTGCTGCCACGGACGTTATCATATTTCTGCGAATAACTACTACCTATTTTTCAAACGCACAAATCTACACATACATACATAGAACAAATTCACAAACATCCAGCCGACCCACGGAATCGAACCGTTGACCTCTTGACTCACAGCAGGCACCTTAACCCACTGCGCCAATCGGTCCAGAGCTAGGATCAACAAACAAGAGAACAGAATTTTCTAGTACTTAAACCAGTACTTACGGCCAATAATGGCAAGGTAATGCATCCCTCGTCCTCGGTACCCTATCGGAGGCTGACTCACTGCTGCCAAACATGCCGACGCGTCTCTGGATGGATTTGACTAATAATTCACCAGTGGGTAGCTGAAATATGGGCCTGCGTCGGCTTCAGGTGTTTTTACATGCCTGAGGTAGATCGTTCGAAAAATCACGCCGTCTGCAGTGAAGTGTTGGAAATCTGCTCACCACTCGGCATATATGGCTGCAGCGGATCAGCCTTCGATGGAGTTCCAAGTATGAGGTATATATATATATATATATATATATATATATATATATATATATATATATATATATATATATATATTATATATATATTCATGACAGAAATCAAAACAATTCGTTTAGATTTACAGTTTTAAAGAATTTTTTAGAAGATAAACAATTTTCTGTAATAATGCGATAGATTTTCTTTAAAAGTAAGCTTATAAATTGTTCCCTTTTTCAAAGTAATACGTTTTTGTGGTAGACTGTTTTATTTTTGACCCCGAAGAATTAGAAAAATGAATCCAACAAGGAATTTAACTGAACACGAGGTAGGGCGAGCCTCAGTTTTATTGGACGAGGGATATTGTCAGAGTTATGTTGCCAATTTGTTAGGCAAACATCGTTCCACAATAAGTCGTATGGTAAGACGCTTGAATGAAGTAGAAACTTATTCTAGAAGGCTAGGGCAAGGGCGAAAACGATGCACTAGCTACCTAGATGAACGTTTTATAAGACAATATGCTTTAAGAAACAGGACTGTCACTGGTTCTATAATAAGAAACGAACTCGAAGCTGTTCGCAATGTCACAATTTTTCTTCTAAAACAGTTAGAAGACGGCTAAATGAAGCTGGATTAAACAGTAAGAGACCAGCCACTGCGCCCTTGCTTACTAGAGAGAACAGAGTTGCCAGGTTACGTTTTGCTCGAAATCACGAAAACTGGTCTGTGGATGACTGGAAACAAGTTCTCTTCACAGATGAAACTAGGGTTAGTCTAAAACATCCAGATGGTCGTGAGCGAGTATGGCGAAGACCAGGAGAGGGGTTTGCTACTTGCAATATCTCTGCAAGGATTCCATTCGGCGGTGGTTTCTGTTATGTTCTGGGGTGGCATCTGCTTTGATGCACGCATAAAGTTAGTTCCTGTCCGTACGAGATCCATGAATGCTGACTACTATCTTGAGAATATTGTAATAGAACATTACACATTAATTTTGCTACTAGTGTCCCAGTTTATTTTTTTCATAATTTCAACGATTTTGTGATTAGGTCTTAAGAATAATTTTAATTCGAATCTTATAGAGAAATTTGGTAGCTAATTCGCTTTTAAAGTATCCGAGTAAGTTTTTTCTAACTTTTAGTGTAACCAATGTTCATAAAAAATTATTAAAATTAATTCATTATAGAGATTTGTATGATTTAATATATTGTTGCGTTAATTTTGTCCAGGAGTGTATATATATATATATATATATATATATATATATATATATATATATATATATATATATATATATATATAAGATATAAGAAAATAGAACAACAAAATGATAAACTTACTTTTGAAGTAACTGTTCAATTATGTTTCTTTACAAACTACTTCTGTTAAGGCTAAAAACAAGATGTTAATATTTAGATTTCTTGACTAAGGACCCTAAAAAAAATGGAAAACAATATATTCGAAGCCGCCCTTTTAATCCCATCTTTCACTCATTTAACAGCTTATATGTTTGACTATAACTTATTTTTACTTAATTCTTGTTATTATTCTATCAAAAAATCACCAAAAATTCTCATAATACATATTATGAGAATACATGCATATATAATGTATATTTTCGTATATAAGACTGATTGATCGCCTACCTTTTCGCCATTTTAACCTGAAGCATTATATGTGAATTGTTGACCTCTAACTGCTCATTGAGAAGAACGACCTGATTTGTATATATATATATATATATATATATATATATATATATATATATACATCTCTAGAAATCCGAGATAGTTAAGTTTGTGGTCCTTGTCTTTTAAATGACGTATTATAAAATTGGGATCACAGTCATTATTTTCTTAATTTAAATGGATCGCATAATTCAAATTAGTTAGTAACGTTTACAATGTTCCCTAATTTTTATTTAATAACTTCCTCATTTTTGTTCTTTTTTACCTCTTTATTTATTATTTCTAATATATTTAGCCCAATAATTATTGTTTTAAAAGCAATGCTTTATCGTTTTCTTGTTGTTAGAATTCGGATATACTAAATTTAAAGTTTTTTAAACTGTTTTTGATGAATGTTTTAACAATTGATATACTACTATAACCATTATTGATTGCTATCTGCTTTATTATGCTAAGTACTATATTAAAGTTTTCTTTGGAGGGAGGTATGGTAATTAATCCATGTATGAAACTCTAATAAATAGCAAATTTATGAATATTAGAATAAAAGGAGAAGAAACTTATTGTGTATTGTAATGTCTTGGTGGGAAGATTTATAAAGAATTTTGAATTCATCTTTTTTATTTCTGTTAGAAATTGTTAGGTCTAAAAATTTACTTGATTCAATTTGCTCTATTTCTATTGTAAATTTAGTATTTTTGTGGATACTATTGACATGCTAAAATATCATCTATATACCTATGCCCAAGTTTTTGGTTCTTGGATGATCAATTCAATGTCAATAAGGTATCCACTAATCGTAAATCTGTTAGTAGAATATTTGAAAATGAATTTTGCATATCACAGGAGATCAATATAGCCTTACTTGGCACATTGAAAGGTTTTAACTTATTTACTAAGTCATAAGAATTTTAAATTCTAAATTTTGAAATAAAGTATTAATATTCTTTTAAATTTGTTTATCTGATAGTAACTTGGCTGTAGCATTTATATAGGAAACAACAGGTTTAATTGGTATATTTGTTTGTGTAACCTTAACAAAGAATCTAATTTTGGTACTAATGAATTTATTAAAATTTAATTATAGTTTTCTTTGTAAAAATATTTGTAATATAATAGGCATCTTTTATTAGTATCTCAAACGTAATGCGATTGGATCGAAAATAATTTGTTGAAACTTATCAGAATATAAACATTTTTAATCCATATTTATCTATCTTAATGACAATAATGGTGTTACCTTTGTTTTATTTTAAGGCAATTTTCGGTGTAGATTTATCTGTTTTTATTTCATTAGCAAGAATTTCCATTTAAAATATATATTGTTTTAAAATTATAATGTAAGCTAACAAATGTTTATGAACAGTTCGTTTCCCATAATAATGAATATGCAAAATTATATTAGTCTGACCCAGGAATATTTTAACCACAAATTCTTAGTAAATCTTACTAATAGTACAGAAACTGTCCATAAGGAATTACTTATGTTTTCAAAAAAGCTTAAATTCACTAATAAAATAAGTTTATATTTTTTTAGTGAATTGATGAATGAACATTAAACTATGCTTAGAAAAAGTTTATTTATTAACAATTTTGAAGTAAGTACAAAAGAAATAACGTAAAAAAAAAATCAGAAACGAGATTGATCCAGTACTTTCCTTCCAAACACGTATTTCTAAAATAAGCACTGAATTCACCAGATAAAGAGTAACAATCCTGTTGATAGATATATATATATATATTATATATATATATATATATATATATATATATATATATATATATATATATATATATATATATATATATATATATATATATATATATATATATATATATATATATATATATGGGTAATTCTCTGTCAACCGGACCCCTTCCTGCCCATTACAGGTTTTGAGATAAAATGGTCAGTAGGGGCTCAAAATTTTCGTTGAGATGTCTACTTTTTAATGCCGTATGCTACTTTTGAAAATTCAAGATGTCCGAAGCAATATGGCGGCTAAAAGGGGAAGGGCACCCAAAAAAAAACGTAAAATTCCGATATTACTGACTTGTAAAAATGATTATAACCGCTTAAAAATGTTCTGTAGGGGCTCAAAATTTTCGTTGAGATGTCTACTTTTTAATGCCGTATGCTACTTTTGAAAATTCAAGATGTCCGAAGCAATATGGCGGCTACAAGGGGAAGAGCACTCAAAAAATACGAAAATTGCAATATTACTAACTTGTAAAAAATGAGTTATAAGGGCGTAAAAGTGTACTATAAGTGCTCAAAATTTCCAATTAAACCTCTATTTAACAGTGGAATTTATTGAGGAAATTGTTATTTAAAAATGAAATATTGATTTCATCAATTTTTTAAATGTAATAATAACATAATAAAGTCATGTAAAAGGCCCAATCCAAACAAAGCCTAAAGCGTCAAATTCCCAAATAAGAAAAACTTTACATCGAACATAGCAAAAAACATCAATGCTAAACCTAACATTACCTAATTCATCAAACCACAAACCTAACATAGACTAATGTATCAAACTCCAAACCTAACATAGCATGATTATTAGGTAGATAAAAGCATTATCTTTCGAATGAGATGTTAAAAATATTAATGTAAAGGTGTAAAAATTACGAAAAAAATGGGAATTTCTAGTTAACTAAACTATTCATATTACTTCTTTTATTATAATTATAAATCATTATAAATAGCTTTTTCATTATTTAATTTTATCGAAATGAACTTTCAACAATTTTCAAGAAAAAAAAAGATTTCTTTAATTTAACATCTGGCACGAAAATAACTTGCATTTAGTTAAAATTAATAAAAAATACGAGGCAACGAGGCTAATAGTATATATATATAAATACTAATAGTATTATAACTATTTAAATTAAATAGTTAGTAAATAACTAAATAAATAAAATAATATTATAACTAATATTAATTTTATGAATAAAACTTTGTTCCTAACATAAATTGATTTACTTTGATATTATACTAAATAATTATATGGTTAAAAAAATCAAAGGCTATGTTAGGTTGGGGTTGGATGGATTAGGCTATGTTAGGTTTGTGGTTTGATGCATTAGGCAATGTTAGGTTTGGTATTGATTTATCGCTATGTTCACTGTAAAGTTTTTATTATTTGGGAATTTGATGGTTTAGGCTTTGTTAGAACTTGGCCTTTTACACGCCTTGATTATGTTATTATTACATTTAAAAAATTGATGAAATCAATATTTCATTTTTAAATAACAATTTCCTCAATAAATTCCACTGTTAAATAGAGGTTTAATTGGATATTTTGAGCACTTATAGTACACTTTTACGCCCTTATAACTCATTTTTACAAGTTAGTAATATTGCAATTTTCGTATTTTTTGAGTGCTCTTCCCCTTGTAGCCGCCATATTGCTTCGGACATCTTGAATTTTCAAAAGTAGCATACGGCATTAAAAAGTAGACATCTTAACGAAAATTTTGAGACCCTACAGAACATTTTTAAGCGGTTATAACTCATTTTTACAAGTCAGTAATATCGGAATTTTACGTTTTTTTTGGGTGCTCTTCCCCTTTTAGCCGCCATATTGCTTCGGACATCTTGAATTTTCAAAAGTAGCATACGGCATTAAAAAGTAGACATCATCTCAACGAAAATTTTGAGCCCCTACTGACCATTTTATCTCAAAACCTGTAATGGGCAGGAGGGGGGGTCCGGTTGACAGAGAATTACCCATATATATATATATATATATATATATATATATATATATATATATATATATATATATATATATATGTATATGTATATATATATATATATATATATATATATATATATATATATATATATATATATATATATATATGTATATATATATATATATATATATATATATATATATATATATATATATATATATATATATATATATATATATATATATATATATATATATATATATATATATATATATATATATATATGTATATATATATATATATACATGGAAAAATGGAAAATATTGAACAACGTGCGGTTATCAAGTACATGTTTAAAAAAAGAACACCAAAGGAGATCCACGATGATACGAAAACAACTCTAGGGGAATCTGCTCCGTCATATACACCTTTGTAAAAATGGGTTGTAGAATTTAAACGTGGACGAGAAAATATTGCCCTCGCCACGGCCGGCCCACGACGTCTAAGTCTGAAGAAAACATCGGCATAGTGTGTGATCATATTAAAATACCGTAGATTAACTATCAGGGAGATTGCGGAGGCTATAGGCATCTCGTATGAACGAACACAAAACATCATTGCCAACGAACTCGGATTTTCTAAGGTTTTCAGCTAGGTGGATCTCCAGATTGCTTTCAGTTGAACAAAAACAAATTCGACTCACGATTTCTCGCGACTGTTTGGAGATGTTTGAGGCTAATCCGCTGATCACCACTATACTCCAGAGTCAAAACGACAATCCAAGCAGTGGAAAAAATCTGGTGAAGGCAAAGCGAAGGCAATTCTGTCGGCTGGAAAAGTGATGGCATCAGTTTTTTGGGATGTTAAATGTATTATTATGGTGGACTACCTCCCGAAAGGCGAAACAATAAACTCGACTTACTATTGCACCCTTTTGCGTCGTTTACATCAAGAAATTAAAAAGAATCGCCCAGGATGACTGAGAAAGAAAGTTTTGTTCAATCAAGGCAACGCTCGCGTTCACACGTCTGTTGAGTCTATGGCTCAAATTCGTGATTATGGTTTCGAATTGCTGCCCCACCCGGCTTATTCTCCTGATTTTCATCTGTTTCCAAACCTAAAAAAATACCTCGGTGGCCAGAAATTTTCATCAAATGAAGAAGTCGAAGCTACAGTTAACCAGTATTTTGAAGACTTTGAGGAATCCTTTTTTTCAAACAGATGTGGAAGCGTTGGAAAGCAGATGAAAGAAGTGCTTATAGCTAGGTGGAGATTACGTCGGAAAATAAAAATATTTTTGTACGTATTTTATTTTGTTTTCTTGACTAGGTCGCGTATATATATATATGTATATATATATATATATATATATATATATATATATATATATATATATATATATATATATATGTGTATATATATGTGTATATATATATATATATATATATATATATATATATATATATATATATATGTGTATATATATATATATATATATATATATATATATATATATATATATATATATGTATATATATATATATATATATATATATATATATATATATATATATATATATATATATATATATATTTATATATATATATATATATATATATATATATATATATATATATATATATATATTTATATTTATATGTATATATATATATATATATATATATATATATATATATATATATATATATATATATATATATATATATGTATATGACTGATCTAACAAACGTTACAATCCTCCCTTTTAAAACAGGTGAAAAAAATATATACTCACCGTCAACAAAATACGTTCGTACGATAAAGGATAAAATTCAAATGTGGAGCATACAGATAAAAGAAACTGCAGGTATGTTTAGAAAATCCTCTTAATGTGTAAATAAAAATTAATCTTTTTGAGATGTGCAGCTAGATTATTTATTATGAAGTTGGAATTTAGAAAAAATATATTTTTTTGTTATTTAAAAACCCTAAAACCTATAGAAAAATTGTGATAGTAATTTTTTTTACGAATATAGTACTGTGCTATAAGTACGTTTCCTCTAACTTAAGCGTTTATATTTCTAAAAGTTGTTCTATATTTGAATCAACATATTTTAGGTTACTCTCTAAACAGAACTCGATTTATTCTATATTTCTGTTAAAATTACTAGTGATGGAAAAACAAGAATACTTAAATAAAAGTATATTACAATATATACATAGTTATTCTTACTCATCCCTTTCACCCAATATATATTTTAGTTCAAAAAATGTATTTTATAATAATTTTCCAATATCTCAGTTAATAAACAGGAATTATTATGCTACTGAAATGATACAGAGACCCTCTTCCCATGTTAACGTTGAAAATAATAAAACAAACATGTAATTTTCGATTCATTAACTGATAGGACCCCGAACAAGACCTATAACATGATAAATTCGAAGTTACTCTTCTAGCCCCATTTTTCACCCGTTTAGCCCTTGATATATTTTATTATAAATCATTACGCTTAAAATTTTCCCATTCTCCCATCTGAAACATTTGAAAAATTCTTCATAATTACATTGAACCTCAAGAATCCCTCATCTCTTTCATCCCCTTCCCCTACTAGAATTGAAAGTAATGAAAATATAACTTAATTTTCATATTTCTACAGTTCAAAAACCCTGAAAAAGACATAGTAAGATATATGCGAAGCTTCTCTTCTAACTCGTTTTCCCATCCTATGAACCTCTTATATATTTTACACTAAAAAATATGCTTTAAGTTTGTCAATTACATCAACTAAACAAAACCTAGAGAAACTTTCAAAATACTATTGAAACTGTACGAACGAATTTCATCCCTTTCACCACCTTCTTGGGCTATAATTAAAATTAATAAAAACATAGCCTGATTCTTAAATTTTTCGATTTCAGAAACTTTCCAGGCAAAGTTGCAATATTGCTATTAAAACCATGCAAAATTCACCGACTCCCACCCCTTTCATTTCTTGCGCCTTAGCGATAGCGAAAATTATAGGCTACGTCCCTTTATTTGGTATTATATATGAAAGTTTGAAATTGACCTCACTTTGTTCGAGGGTTATCGTGACAAAAGATCGCCAGATCGACGAAAATAAGTAATCTAGGAACCATAAAAAGTAAAGAAATGCAAAAATCTCGGAATGTGATTTTTCACCAATACAATATTTTCTTTTGGCAAGAAAAATAATACAATGTATCTAACTACAAGATTTGGAGGGATTTTTACAAAACTTTCTATATAAATTAAAGATTACATAACAAGAAAATAAGTTGATTATGACAGTAAAATAGAAACCATGTTAAAAGCTAATTAGCTATAAATCCTATTTCTAAAGTATATTAAACGTAAAATAATTTTTCCATTTAATAGATAATACAATTTCCCCTCATAGAACAAGATCCCATGAGGCACATGACGCACCACGTCGTTTCTTTTCTGACTTCAGAATCGAAACTTTTACCATGCACGTTCTTTGGTACAACTTTTTTGGAATTTTTAAATTGACATTTTGATGATTAGAGACTAACATATATTGTTAATAACTGCAAATGTAAGATTTTAGATTTATTATTTCTACCAAACAACATTATTTAGAATATATTGGCAAGTAAATATTCTTGAAATTTCAATGAAATATTTATAACTATGTTGCTTTATACAGAAATAATTCTTTCATTAAATTGAACCCTATTTGTTATACCAAATTGGAGGTTAGTTATTAGCTCTTAGAAGTAGGAAAAGATATGTAGCATTTACACATAAGCTACTTTATTTGGCAAAATTTAAAAATATTCTTCTATTCCCGAAAATGTCAGGATAAAACTGGAAATGTGTAAAATGCCTTTGTTCACAATTTTTAAGAACGCATCGGCTATTCACGGGTGTAAGTTCTCCAACTTGAGTTGCTAAGAAATACATAAATTTATGTTTTTTTGTTTCTGCGTACGTAAAATAATTTGGTAGTGTGAAACCATAAAATGTGAAACCATAAAAAATATTTTGAGCTGATATTCTCCTAATTTTTTTTGCCATTTTCTTTATTGAATAACAAGTAAGGCATGGCTTATATTTATAAAAGTGTACATACTTATATTTATAAAAGTTGATTACATTAGGTGAGAGTTCGCTTATTCTAACTTAATCTAAGCATTTAACCTGTTGGTCCTATACTAATTTAACCTAGGAGATGGGTTTTCTAAAATATGATTGTCTTATCCTAACATAACCTAAGACTTGTGCTACCTTAACCTAAGACTTGTGCTAGCTTAACTTAAGACTTAATGTTAACTTAACCTAGAACTTATGATAACTTAACCTAGTTTAACATTCTTCCGTCATGGTGGGTGAGGAGGGCCATCATCTTCATCCAAGAGAGGGTCTGAGGGCTGGACAATTGGCGGCGGGCATGTGGGGGGATTAGGAAGGCGTCCCTGATGGTTGGGTTGTGGTGCTGGGACGCCTTATCCATAAGCTTGGGCGTTTCTCACGTGTGACTTTACGGTTGACACACCGAGGTCTCTATGGATTTGTTTATTTCATGAACCATGGTGCTCCCGTGATCATCAGGGCCTTGTTCTGCACTGTCTGGAGTTGAGCTCTCCTTGTCTTAGAGAGCTGACACCATGTAGGGCAGGTAAGACCTGCCTTTACAGTGGTGTTAGATTACAAGCTTGATCCTTGGTAGCAACTTATTGAAGCAATTTATTATAGGATAGAGTTTGCCCAGCAGTTGCTTTGCTTTCTTGGTGATAGTGCTGACTTGGTACTTCCAGACGAGTTGTTTGTCGTACTGGATGCCCAGGTACTTGATGGTGTTTGGCCATTGGATGCGGGAAATTTTTGTAATATTTTTATGTTAGCTCAGCAGGTAGTGTATCATAACACATGAGATATGTATTTAATACTGTTACGTGTATCTTAACATCATAGATTGTAGACAATTTTAAGAGAAGTGTATATCATAACATACTGGCTTATGTTCAGATACAGTAAATTGAATAAAATTCGCATACTAAGGACCTTCCCAAGAAAATAAATTTTCTTACGATTCTCCAGAAAATCTGAATATACATATTTGTTAGTGTCGTTTATACGTAGAAAAAATTTCAATACTCCTTACGGCACTAAATTTGTAAATATTGACTGTTAAAATTTGCATTTTTAACATACGAACCCCACCCACACCTATGTATTGTTTTAAAAAACTTAGAATCATTAATTAAAAATTCAACAAATACTTCAAAGAAAACATCAGGACCTTTCATTTTAGGGCTTGAACGTTCAATTTGATCCGATAGAAATTGAGATATAGTCGATTTTTCCCAAAAATTAATTTTTTATAAACAAATTGGTTTATCTTTAGATAGAAATAAGATATTGACAAAAATCCAACGGAGATATCTTCGATACATGTTCCTCTTGCAGATAACCTAATAAAGTTTGCGATTTTCCAAGTTTTTCATATAGATTTTCCTCTATTAAGTTATAATAAACTTTGAGAAAACGCAAAAATTTGTTTACCTTTCTCTTTTTGCAAAAATAATTTAACGATTTGTTTACTCTTACCATTGGGATCAAACTATCTTCTAGACATACAGGGCTAACTTTTCCACCCTATAAAGTTTAATTTGACCTCATAGTAGCTAAGAATTCGACCATTTTTCTGGAATTTTTGAAATTTCCATAAAGAAAGTCACTTTTTGCATTTATCTCTCTTTGTAAAATTACTTTGATCGAATTGTAGAGTTGCTACTATTATTAGAATATATTCCTGAGATGATAAACTAAATTTTCCGCCTAATAACCTAAATCTGACAATATAGAAGCTGAGAAGTCGACCATTTTTCTCGAATCTCTGAAACATTTACTTTACTTTATTTTGGAAACTTTTCCCCGCTTACACGTCAAATGTTTCAGACACGTTTCTCAAATATTTTGTGCTATGTGGACTGAAATAATAATTGAAATTTCTCAAATTTGTAAAATGTTGAAAATGACGCTGAAAATGATGTAAACTGCTTCCCTGTTAATTTACACTTTTCGTACTTTAGACTGGAACAGAACTGGAAAAAAAGAGACGTTATTATTGATCTTATAATTCATTTCGAACGAATGTTCAACACAATCCGGAGATATTCAACACAAAAGTGTTGAATATCTCAAGATAGTACAAAATATCCAAAGAAAAAATATTCGGATAATTTGTAACAAGAAAGTGGAAATGTAGTGGATTTGTAATAATTTTATAGGTACATATATTGACTTAATAATTATGCTTATTTTTTTATATCTTTTGTAGATCGTAAATTTTGCAATATATAATTATTTAATTTTTGAGAAACACTTGTAAACACGTGACGATTTATTCCTTTCAGAATAAGATTAGTAGAAATAAGAGAAAAACCAGAAATTTCGATGGGGGAACGAAGCTCATAGGCCTATTATTCCTCTCCGAGGAATCAGCCAATTCAAAGGCGTATATATGTATATATATATATATATATATATATATATATATATATATATATATATATATATATATATATATATACATATATATATAAATATATATATATATATATATATATATATATATATATATATATATATACATATATATATATAAATATATATATATATATATATATATATATATATATATATATATATATATATATATATATATATATGTATATATTTATATTTATATAAATATATATATATATATATATATATATATATATATATATATATATATATATATATATTTTATATATATTTATATAAATATATATATATATATATATATATATATATATATATATATATATATATATTTATATATATTTATATAAATATATATATATATATATATATATATATATATATATATATATACATATATATATATATATATATATATATATATATATATATATATATATATATATATATATATATATACATATATATATATATATATATATATATATATATATATATATATATATACATATATATATATATATATATATATATATATATATATATATATATATATATATATATTATATATAAATATATATAAATATATATATATATATATATATATATATATATATATATATATATATATATATATATATATATATATATATATATATATATATATATATATATATATATATATATATATATATATATATATATAAATATATATATATATATATATATATATATATATATATATATATATATATATATAAATATATATATATATATATATATATATATATATATATATATATATATATATAAATATATATATATATATATATATATATATATATATATATATATATATATATATATATATATATATATATATTTATATATATTTATATAAATATATATATATATATATATATATATATATATATATATATATATATATATATATACATATATGGGATGTAAACTTCCATACCAGCCAAAATAACATCGGAGACCTCCCTGGCGCAGTCAGATGGGTTATCGAATCGAAAACAAACGTCCATCCAAGGGAAAGTTCGAAAGTATTCCATGAGATCTTCCCATTTAGCAGATTTGTAGTGCCAAATCTTGCGCGGACTAGGCGCCTCTCTGTCACTGATTGGCAGGATACTCGATGTCGAAAGCAGTTTATGGTCGGAAGAACCTAACGGCGGATTTACGGTAACCGTGTAAATCTCCGGATTGGTGGTTAAAAAACAGATCAAGAAGACTGGCGCACTCCCCGTCTCGATCAGGGATCCGTGTTGGTTCGTCAATAAGCTGAGTTAAGCCACAACTGATTGAGAATGATTCAGCTTCACGACCTTGTTCGTCGGTAGTATTTGAATATTTGAGCCAGTTGATATTGTGGACATTAAAGTCGCCCAGGATGGCAATTTCGGCACTTGGATAGTTACTTTGTAAATGATCGATGGTGTCTGCAAGAAAAGCGAAAAGTGTTCGAAAATTGGTATCACTTGGTGGTCGATACAGGATACAGATAAACCTTGTGGTTTGTTGAGTCGTTATTTTTAACCACATAACATCAAAGTTTGGGGGCTCCAGATCTTCTTCTCGTTGACAAGAGAGGTCGCTTCTGACAAAAAGACAGATTCCAAAGTTACGCCTAAATCGGGAATAGAAGTCGTACCCAGGATAAAGATAGTTGACCGTGCTGGTCGATGGACTGACCTTGGTTTCACATAGAGCGAGTACATAAGGTTTATCTGATTGCAGGTGTTGATGCACTGAATTTATGTTCGAGTTTATACCTCGTATGTTGCAAAAATCTATCTTAAAATTTTGATGTCTGCAAGTCGACGCCTCCGAACCAGCCCCCACCCGGAGATCCGAACGGGGGGCCATTCTACCTTCGGTTGTTGTATTAGTTGTTATATTAATATAATACCACCTTTCCTAGTACTACTACTTTATTCCCTGGGCAACGTTAACCGATAACATGGTATCCGCGCCTGTATCTCCGTAATTAATAATATGAGCAAGGTTTCCACAAATGTCATGTCAAAAATTGTATTATTTAAAATTGCTAAATTAAACACTTTCCATTACTAAGTTATGTATCAATAGGGTTTTGTCAAGAAATTATTTTACTTTAATTTAATATTTTCAATATTTTTACTAGATTTACATTGCTGCAAATAATTTTCTGTAAATTTTATTATTATTATTTTTTATTTATATTAGGTATGGAAATGCCAAGATTTTGTAATTATTTAAAAATAAAAAATCATCATAGTTGGGGCTCAATGCGCTCTTTCGCCCCGTCCCATATGCGCAGAAATACAAAAATAATTCCAGTGAGTCGTTTTTTTTTTCGAATCTGGCAACGTTACATTCTTACTCTGATCGAGACACGAGTTAGTCTAGTTGGTATATATATTTAAATATTACAAAATTCAAATATTTTCGACGTTCTTAGTGTTTTTTTTTTTAAGATTTCTCGCGTTCTATCCGACCGATTTGAAAAATTCTAACGAGATTTAAAAGAAAACATCAAGACCTTTAATTTGAATGCTTGAACGTTCAATTTGACCGAAATGTAATCGATTTAGATTTT
>CM032446.1:107156611-107309111 GCA_019049505.1 Pachyrhynchus sulphureomaculatus | reverse complement strand
TTTTTGTATTTCTGCGCATATGGGACGGGGCGAAAGAGCGCATTGAGCCCCAACTATGATGATTTTTTATTTTTTAAATAATTACAAAATCTTGGCATTTCCATACCTAATATAAATAAAAAATAATAATAATAAAATTTACAGAAAATTATTTGCAGCAATGTAAATCTAGTAAAAATATTGAAAATATTAAATTAAAGTAAAATAATTTCTTGACAAAACCCTATTGATACATAACTTAGTAATGGAAAGTGTTTAATTTAGCAATTTTAAATAATACAATTTTTGACATGACATTTGTGGAAACCTTGCTCATATTATTAATTACGGAGATACAGGCGCGGATACCATGTTATCGGTTAACGTTGCCCAGGGAATAAAGTAGTAGTACTAGGAAAGGTGGTATTATATTAATATAACAACTAATACAACAACCGGAGGTAGAATGGCCCCCCGTTCGGATCTCCGGGTGGGGGCTGGTTCGGAGGCGTCGACTTGCAGACATCAAAATTTTAAAATAGATTTTTGCAACATACGAGGTATAAACTCGAACATAAATTCAGTGCATCAACACCTGCAATCAGATAAACCTTATGTACTCGCTCTATGTGAAACCAAGGTCAGTCCATCGACCAGCACGGTCAACTATCTTTATCCTGGGTACGACTTCTATTCCCGATTTAGGCGTAACTTTGGAATCTGTCTTTTTGTCAGAAGCGACCTCTCTTGTCAACGAGAAGAAGATCTGGAGCCCCCAAACTTTGATGTTATGTGGTTAAAAATAACGACTCAACAAACCACAAGGTTTATCTGTATCCTGTATCGACCACCAAGTGATACCAATTTTCGAACACTTTTCGCTTCTCTTGCAGACACCATCGATCATTTACAAAGTAACTATCCAAGTGCCGAAATTGCCATCCTGGGCGACTTTAATGTCCACAATATCAACTGGCTCAAATATTCAAATACTACCGACGAACAAGGTCGTGAAGCTGAATCATTCTCAATCAGTTGTGGCTTAACTCAGCTTATTGACGAACCAACACGGATCCCTGATCGAGACGGGGAGTGCGCCAGTCTTCTTGATCTGTTTTTTAACCACCAATCCGGAGATTTACACGGTTACCGTAAATCCGCCGTTAGGTTCTTCCGACCATAAACTGCTTTCGACATCGAGTATCCTGCCAATCAGTGACAGAGAGGCGCCTAGTCCGCGCAAGATTTGGCACTACAAATCTGCTAAATGGGAAGATCTCATGGAATACTTTCGAACTTTCCCTTGGATGGACGTTTGTTTTCGATTCGATAACCCATCTGACTGCGCCAGGGAGGTCTCCGATGTTATTTTGGCTGGTATGGAAGTTTACATCCCTTTTTCGAAGAAATGCTCCTCCAACGGCAAGCCTTGGTTCGACCGAAAATGCAAAGAAGCTGTTGCTTCTAAACATATTGCCTACCGACAATGGCGTGAAAATCCTAACACTGTAAATCGAAACATCTTTGTTCATGCCCGGAACAGATGCAAAGGAATTATCGACGAAACCAAGGAGGCACACTATCAACGAATTAGAAACAAACTTCTCGCTTGTCCCAACAATTCCAGGTCCTTTTGGGCAGTCGCTAAGGCAGTTAGTCAAAATTTTACCAAATCCACCATACCACCACTCACACGGCAAGATAATTCCATTGCAACCACACCTGTTGAGAGAGCGAACTTGTTGGCTGAACTTTTTGCTTCACATTCTACTGTCGATTTCCAAGGAAAAACACCACCTACTATTCCCATATTGCAGTCAAGGATGCCCGATGTTGTCTTCAGACAGCGCATCATAAAGCGTATTTTAATGAAGCTAGACACCAAGAAGGCTTCTGGCGCTGACGGAATACCTGCCATAGTTATTATTTTTTTTATTTATTTATCTACGGGCAGACCCATTTTATACATAGTATTTACAGAAAAATTTTAATAATATAGTAAACTTATAACAATACAATACAATAACAACACCAGTAATTATCATTTCAAAAACTCAGTGGACTGTCAACAGTTTTAAACGTTTTAAAGAGAGATTAAAAAAATCAAGATCCGCTTCACTGGCACCATTAGTGATTCTAGTGATCGGCGAGAATAGGCCATAGTTACATCTGTGGTACCTCGGGGCAAAGAGTACGTGGTCCTTTGTTGATCTTGGTGGAACATGAAAATTTATCCGACTCAAGAGATCAGAGCAGTCTATATAACCATTTACAAGTCGAAATAAGAAACATATATCAGCAACTTTCCTTCGTCTTGAAAGTGATTGCAGCTGAAGTCTTCGTAGCTGGTCCCCATAGGCAGTGATGTTCCACTTAAATTTGCAAAAGACATATCTAGCATACTTCCTCTGTACCCTTTCAACACCCTCAATATGCACAGCATACGATGGCGACCACACACATGACAGATACTCCAAAGAAGATCTCACCAAGGCCTTATATAAAATATTCACGCTATCTACGGTCCGGAAATCCCTAGTATTCCTACGGACGAAGCCAAGGAGTTTAATACATTTGTTAGTAATAAAGTCATAATGAATATGAAAATCAAGCTTAGTGTCCAAATAAATACCCAAGTCACACAATGAGGAGACTCTTTCGAGAAGACAATTATTAATACTGTAATCATACAAAAGCGGAACTTTCACTCGAAAGAACGACATAATCTTACATTTTTGAATATTTAGTTTCATTTTGTTTCTCCTGCACCACTCACTCACCTTATCCAAGTCTCCCTGCAGTCTCATAGCATCGTCAACAGAATGAATTGCCGTAGACAATTTCAAGTCATCTGCAAAAAACAAGGGCCTTGAAAATAGAATCACCTTTCGTAGGTCGTTAATAAATATATTAAACAGCAACGGGCCCAGGTGGCTACCCTGCGGCACACCCGATGCAACAGACACCTCACTCGACACAAAGCCCTTTACTTTAACAAACTGTTTTCTGTATGTAAGGTAGCAGGTCAACCAATTCAGTAGTGCTCCACAAAACCCATAACCTCTTAACTTCCCTATCAGGATATCGTGGTTGACTGTGTCGAAGGCCTTGCTGAAATCCGTATAAACCACGTCAACCTGACCACCCGCCTCCATTACATCAATAGTACTTTGAACCAACAAGATTAGGTTTGTAGCCGTCGATCTGCCACCAACGAAACCGTGCTGTTCCGGAACCAAAAAAGGTTTTATGAATGGTTTTAATTTGTCGCAAACAATTTTTTCGAATATTTTTGGAATAGAACTTAGAATGGAAATAGGTCGATAATTTTTAGCGTCTGATTTGTCGCCGGACTTAAATACTGGAGTAATGAAGCTATATTTCCATTGGTCAGGAAAAACACCGCTCTCTAGGGACATTTTAAAAAGCATATGGAGCGGTTTGGCCAAAGCATAGACACAGTCAACTAAAAATCTGGGAGATATACCATCAGGACCCGGTCCCTTATTTATGTCAAGTTTAGACACATAGTCAAACACCTCCCCCAGGGAGATCTCAACAGAGGAGAATGATCCACCACTATCCCCAACATCCTCAAGCCCCGGCTCACCACCGTCAGTATCCGACCTATAAACACCCTGAAAATAAGACTTAAAAATTTCCACAATAGTCTGTCCATCCGTCCCTGTTAGCTCGTCTAGATTTATTAAGGTAGGGGTGGACTTGCCCCCCTTTTTACTGTTAATGAAATTCCAAAATTGTTTGGTGTTATGCTTTAAATTTGTCTCAATATTTTTAACATACTGCAAGTAGCAGTTGCTCTTTAAGATATTGGATTGGGTTCTTAACTCGGAAAACTTCTGATAAGTTTCCCACCGACGGGTTTTTTTGTATTCTTTGTGACACAACTTCTTTTTTAAGATAAGATCTTTAAGTTCATCAGAAAACCACTTCGGGAACTTCGGATTTTTGGAACGAACCACAGGGACATACAGACTAATACCAGCATACAAAACTTCATCGAAGGCAGACTTTGCAGTATTTACATCCGCAATACCACCCAAGACATATTCCCAGTCCACTGAGTGATAATAAATATTTAACATATTATAGTCCGCACGCTTAAAGTCATAAAAACTGAAATCATAGTGCAAACGCTCAGGATAGTCATTAAGCAGCACATCAACCACTAGGGAAGGATGGTGCCGGTCGCAGGGCAGCAGACTCTCCAGTGCCACCCGAACAGATGTTCTACTGTCTCGTGTTACCACCAGATCTAATTTCACACCATTCGCATTACTAATTTCGTTCACTTGGAATAACTGATTATAAGAGAAACAGTCACTAAGTAGCCTCACAACGTCCCCACCATGGCCAATGGCTGAGCTTCCAAAACTGTCACTAGTCCATTCTACATGAGGCAAGTTATAGTCACCTAGGACACATACATTATCGCAGGTATACTCTTGAATGATCTCCTCTATCGCACAGCAGTGAGCCTGAACAGCATCCACTTTAATGGGTGGTGGCAAGTACACAGCACCCACCACAAGTTTTCTCCGTACCACATCGAATTAACACAAACAAGTGTTCCACACTATGGTAGTTGTTTGGCACTATACAAGACTGATAACAGTTTCGTACTGCAATAAGCACCCCACCTCCACTTTTTTTGTCACTAGTCAGGTTTGACCGATCTTTTCGATACAATACATAATCAGACATACCAATCTCAGCATCACAGATATCATCACTAAGCCAAGTCTCTGAGAATACCACCACGTCAAAATCACAATCTGATATACTGAGTGTTAAGTCTTTCATTTTGGTTTTAATACCTCTGATGTTTTGGTAATAAAGTGTTAAGTTCGGCCTGCCCCTATTAAGTTTTTTCTCTGCCGTATAGAGTCCTGTCGCGGTTCATCTACATGCACAATCTTAGGCACACCTCCTAAATATTTTATGCCCAGTTTAGTTTCACCATTATGAATGCGTTGCTGTAACTGAGACCTCAACTCCTTGAACTGATGCCTTTGCCATAAAGTTTGATCAGGACCAATGGTCGTTCCCTGTTCTCTAAATCTTGACTTATTACTTAGGATGGTCTGTGCTGATCGCTCATCATGCATTATCACCTTTATTGGTCTCACCTTTCCAGAACGTTTCCCAACCCTCAACACTTTAATGAATTTAATTCCCTCAACAACATTTTCAAAAGCTGCATCAACCAAGCTAGTATCATGTTCTATACGGGCTTTGGCATCATCAGACACAGATTCCGGAACATTGTAGATCATTACATTAATTGCCTTTCGCTCTTCCATTTCATCAATGACCAGTTGGGGAGCTGTGCCTGAGACTGATGGACTCGAATCCTTCAGCTGCACAAAATCGGCTCTCAATTGAGCTAACTCCCCTTCCAGCAGGCCAATCTTTTGGTCTCTAATCTTCTCCCTTTCCTTCAGGTCAGCAAGTGCACCCTGAAGACTACTTTTCTGCTCCACCAACAAGTTCACTATATAGGAGACTACAGAAAGAATATCCTTATTACTGATATCAGGCTTCTTGAGCAAGTTGTTGACACGACCCACAATGTCAGCCTCACATCCCTCGGCAGAATCCTCATCAGTGGCCCCTGCGATATCACCAGATCCATCGGTTACCGAAGCATGCCCGAACACGGCCGATAATCTCCTAACTTCACTTCTTTGGCAAGCTTTACACTCCCATTTATGGGATTTCTTTTTCCGAAATTCTGCTACCACTCTATCGTACTCAGACTTTCCAAGACCCGAACACGATTTATGCACCCAGGCACCACACGTAGAGCATTCGATGGAGCTTTGTTTGGCCTTTATGTCCCGTTCACAAAATAAACAAACGCTACCTGTGGCCGCCATGTAGTCTTTACGCTCAAATCCCGAACATGTCAAGCACTTCTCAACTGCAATGACGTTACCAAGTGAAACGAACCGTACGTTTGCCAGTCATACTGATCTCAACAGGTAGAACGCACTATACAATTCCTTTATTTTTTTTTTATTTCCTCGTTGTAGGCAGCACAATAAATAAAACTGAAAAGTATTTGTTTATAATCCCACTGTATGCATCATACACGTTTCGCGTTTTCCGTTCACACTACTAATTTACAACTTATATTGTTCACTGATCATGTGTACGAAAACTATACCTATCACTTCGCGAAACCTCAGAATTTGTTGTGAAGTTTATCCCTCAAAATTTCCGATAATTAAGACAACGTTTGCTGCACAGTACCGCTCGTCGCGCTGGCCATTACTATATCTCTCAAAAACTGTGCAAGCGAACTAACACCAGTTTTCTGTAGACTTTTTAACCTATCCTACAGAAAGGGAATATTTCCGTCCTGCTGGAAATGTGCCACGGTTCAGCCGATACTTAAAAAAGGTAAGAAGACCTTGCCAAATAACTACCGACCAGTTGCACTGCTTTCAATAATATCGAAAGTCATGGAAAAGGTTATCAATGAGCATCTTCTAAAATATCTTGAACGATTCAATATTATTAGCGATCACCAATATAGTTTTCGTAAACATAGATCAACAGGAGATCTTCTGACTTATGTAACACATGTTTGGAACAACGCAATTGAACACTTTGGCGAATCTCGAGCGGTTGCTCTTGACATATCCAAGGCATTCGACCGTGTTTGGCACGATGGACTGTTGGCTAAGTTGCGCTCTTATGGTATGTCTGAAAGGTTCTGTTTGTGGCTCTCATGTTTCCTCAGAGAGCGTTCTTTACGAGTGGCGGTCGACGGATTTCTTTCTAACACCCTCACTATCAACGCTGGTGTACCCCAGGGCTCCATACTGTCTCCTACTCTCTTTCTCATTTACATTAACGATCTGCTGGAAAATACCGGGAATCCAATCTATAGCTTTGCAGATGACAGTACGCTTGTCTCTTCATTCACCTTGAACGCTCGGACATCGGCTGCTCAGGCGAATGTCCGCAGACAGCAGGAGGTCGTTCAACTCAACAAAGACCTGGAAGAAATTCTATCTTGGGGTGAAAGTAACCAAGTAGAATTTAACACTACAAAAACCCAAGCGGCAGTTTTTTCTAAAAAAGTTAACGTTGCTGAACCCGACATAGTTATGTCGGGGCACTCCATTCCCCTAGCATCGTCGCTCAATTTGTTGGGCGTTAGTTTGGGAGCAAATATGTCTTGGCATGAACATGTTGCAGGCATAGCAAGGAGAGCTTCTCAAAAGTTGGGAATATTATTTAGAACCAGAAAGCTTTACACCCCACAACAACTGTTAATTCTTTACAAAGCCCAAATTCGACCAACTATGGAATACTGCTCCCACGTTTGGGGCTCCGCTCCCAAACATACACTGCATTTGTTGGATTCTGTTCAGAGAAGAGCGGTCCGTCTGATTGGGGACCCGGAATTGACCGGCGGCCTTGATTCGCTGGAACATCGAAGAACGGTTGGCGACTTGAGTCTGTTCTACAAGTATTTTCATGGAAAGTGTTCGAAGGATGTAGCCCGCTTAATTCCTCCCAAAGCGGTGCATGTTAGAAATACACGTCGCGCTGGTGCTTCGCA
The DNA here is from genome assembly GCA_019049505.1 of Pachyrhynchus sulphureomaculatus. Taxonomy (NCBI): domain Eukaryota; kingdom Metazoa; phylum Arthropoda; class Insecta; order Coleoptera; family Curculionidae; genus Pachyrhynchus; species Pachyrhynchus sulphureomaculatus. Next base: position 107,301,535 of record CM032446.1, on the reverse strand, counting down.
TCCGTATGAGGTTCAGCTTGTTACTCCGCGTACGACGCTTTTCAAGCAATCTTTTATATGGAGAACATCATCCCTTTGGAATAATTTGCCCAGCGCTGTGTTTCCCACCGAGTACAATTTACAGCGATTCAAGAACAACGTGAATCGCTTTTTCCGCACTCGTGCCGCTCCTGGAGCGCTTTAGGGACTTCCCTGCAGCACGTGTGCTAGACTAATAAAAAAAAAAAAAAAAAAAAATTAGAAAATTAGCTGCATGTCTTAACACCATCAGTCGGCTTTCTTACCCATTTAAGCCACCGAGGTCGATAGGTTAACTTTGATTATCGCTTGTTGCCAAGCCGAAACAACTAGTGATCGAAATTTTAGTAAATAGTCTAAAATTATAAAATGTAGTTTTCAAAAAAAAAAACGGATAACCGATTTATACATTTTTCAGAAATAGCAGAAAATAATCTGGTATACGACTAAATAATTTACCTCTTGTAGAAACCAGAATTCACTGATACTTCACTTATATAGAGTCTTCACTAAATTTTACTACACAACTTGGCGTTTTTATTGAAAGTAATCTTCAAGTCTGTGAAGAATTAAAAAAAAAAACTTGTATTTCTCCGCTTCATAAAAATATAATATTTCTGTGTCTCTACAGCATAATTCTCGTGTTTGTTAGGAGTAAAAAATGTTCTGTCGAAGCTTTTACTAATTATCGCTTACTAAATTTACTTTTCTATTATTAATGTGTGAATTAATTTTGAGGGATTTTTCGGTAAAAATATCGCTTTGTTGTAAAAAAATGGTTACAAACAGATTATTCAAAATATTATCCAACGTTAGTCACTACTTTCTTCTATCTTTGTGACAGCATATGAATATCACGTTGAAAAAACGACTTCTTGAGGCTACTTATAAATCGGCTCATTTTTTGGTATCTTCATAAGAATAGAAGCGCTGTTTACACAGGCCGTACGTTATCGATCGGAACAAGTGATAATCAGAAGGAGCAATGTTTGGTAAGTACGGGGGGTGAGGTAAGATATTTCATGTAAGTGCTTCTAGCGTTTCCTTGACGGGTTTTGCAACATGTGACCGAGCGATCTCGTGTTGAAAAAGTTCTTAGTCGTGTCTTTTGGCATATTGCGGTCGTTTTTCTTTCAACTTCACTTAATTGCATCAATTGTTGTCGGTAACCTTCCCCAGTAATAGTTTCGTTGAGTAGGAGCAGCTGCATCCAACTCATTCCACCATATACACAGCATAAACTTGGAGCCATAAATATTCGGCTTCACCGAGGATATCGATGGTTCTCCGGGCTTCACTCATTATTTTTTGGGCTTTGGATTATCGTAGCGTATCCATTGTTCATCACCAGTTACGATACGATACAAAAAACCTTTGCGATTGTGCCGTTGAAGCAGTTGTTCACAGGTGAAAAATCGCCTTTCAACCTCTCTCAGTTTCAATTCGTACGGCACCCAATTTCCTTGCTTTTGAATCATTTCCAGGCATGTAAGTACTTGGAAATGATTGTACGATCAACTTCTAATGATTCTGCAAGTGTACAAGTGCTTTTTCCATTTGGTACGGATAATGTCTCCAATTCTTCGGCTGGCCTGAAAGTTCTTTGTCTTCCTTATCGAAATCGCCACTTTTTGAGCATCGAAACCAGTACTCTCATGTTTTTGTCCATGGAATATAATCACCATAGGTTTCCGACAGCAATCAATTACTTTCAGCAGCGCTTTTCTTTAAATTAAACAAGAAAAGTAACGTTTCCCGCAAAAGATGTTTTGTTGGCACGTAATTCGATATATTCAATGCTTAAAAAAATATTATTTATACTTCGGCAAAATAACATATACTAAAAATTAGTCTAATGGTGCTTCATCATGAATAACAATATGCTCCGAGGCGATTACGATACGATAGTTACGCCCTCTCTTAGAAATCCCTCAAAATTAATTCACACTCTTTATATTTATATGACATAAATACACCCTTTATTAATAAATTATAAAGAATATTTTATATTATAGAAAATTGGTGTTTTAGCTCACCAGTTACCACCTATTTTCGCCAATTTATTTGTTCGCCTTATTACTCTTTTTGAAAATGGTGGAATTATAAATTTACAATAAAATATCAATTATTTTCACTTATATAACTTCCAAAATCTTTAATATTGATAAAAAGTATTATAGTTGAAGATTTTTTCTTTTTAACGTTATTTGCCTATATACCAAAAAGGGTGGAATGTGAATCGTACTTCTTGAAACTATGAAAAGATCATTATTTTCACAAATATCTTATACGAGCTGTGCAATTTCTGCTCTCTTTGTTAAGTAAAGTATGCCTAAAGTTAAGAAACCATAGCTAAATATTAAAAACTAGAACACAAAAATACGTCTTCTCCTAATCTACAATGTATTTAGTTGACACACTTTATTTACATTTACATTTCTAAGCTAAGGTAACCTTATTTTTCCAAATTAGTAAATTTGATCACCTATATTTTTTTATTATTAATTACAGAGATATCGGAGCGGATACCATGTTATCGGTCAACGTTGCCCAAGAGGTAAAATAGTAGTACTATAACAGGTGGTATTGTATGTCCATAACAACTACTACTTGTCTTAACACCATCACTCGGCTTTCTCACTCATCTAAGTACTCACCAAGGTCAATAGGATAACTTTGATTATCGCTTATTGCCAAGCCGAAACAACTAGTAAATGGTCTAAAATTATAAAGTTTTTATAAGTGGTTAAAAATGTAATTTTGAAAATAACAGGTAGCTGATTTATGTATTTTGCAGAAATAGCAAAAAATAATTCGATACATTTCCATTTCTAAGTTAAGATAACCTTATTTTGCTAAATTTGTTAATTTGATATTTTCTTCTTTCTTTCAAAATGTTGCACTGGATAATTTTAAGTTCTTTAGCTTCCTATGTAGCAAAATATACCGTGATAAGCACCACAACACTATTTTCTGGGTAACTGCGTTTCTTGATCATAAGGGTTTTACTGAAAGTTGTGACACCCTGTACACAATTGTGTGTAATATGTATATGTGAATTACGGCGTGTAATATTTGTTATTCATCACTATACATATAGTAAGATTGAGAAGTTTAATAAATACAAAATAATTCACTAAATAGGAAAACGCTCCAGTTCATTTTATTTTCAAGTATGTTTAAGAAGTTTTATGTTATGTTTATATATATATATATATATATATATATATATATATATATATATATATATATATATATTCTGTCTCATATGTTACAAAAGTGAGTTAAAATCAAGTCAAATCAAATGTTTTTATTGGAGAAATTAAAACAAAAAGTGGAGAAATTCAATTAATACTTCTACTTTTAAAACAAAAAGTAAACAAAACAAAGTAATAAAAACAATTAAAGTTAGAATAATAACATCAATTAATACTTCTACTTTTATCAATTGGATCTTTCCGCCTGCTAGACCCATAAAAAAAAGCAGACAGATTACAACCTGTCACAGAATATGAATTGAAGGGCACCATTTTCCGGGGGCTGCCTCACAGCAGTCAGCGAGAAGGGCAATGCCCCGCTCTTGCTAATATTAATACCGAGGAGGTTGAGATCAAATCTTTTTATTTGGTATTGTATTGTACTGAGTTTGCTCTATCAAAAGCTTCCTCGCAAAAGTCTCGAGAGAAAATTGCGACCGTATCGTCAGTGAAAGAGTACAAGGTGAATTGTGGAACATCAATAAATAGCAAGTCATTAATGTATAATAAAAATAAAGTTGGTCCCAGTACTGAGACCTGAGGAATACCCGTGGTTACAGAAAGTTCAGTACTAACCCTTTCTCCAATTCGAACCATCTACCTTCCCCCAATCAAGTATGATCCAAAAAAATTTCTAACTGTACATCTAAAACCAATCTTTTTCATTCTTCTAAAAGCAGATTATGATTGACAGTATCAAATGCTTTCTGTAAATCAAAAAACACTCCAAGATTTTTTATGCCACTTTCAAGATGACCTATTACTGTTTTTGTAACATTAATGATTGGATCAGTTGTATTCATATTCATCCTAAAACGAGATTGATGCTCTGATATGATATTATATTAATCTAAATAATCCGCTAGACGAACCTTAAAACATTTCTATATAATCTTTGACACACATAGTTTCCAAGCACCTCTCTACTACCTGCCTTGTACAACGGGAGTACCGTAGCGAGTCTCAATTCCTCAGCAAAAAAATATCCCTGCTGGAGACATAAATTAATAACTTATGCCAGAGGTGCCGAAATAGCAGAGGAAATATTAATAGATATTATTCCGTCCCGCCCAGGAGCCACATTTTTTCTTTATTTTTCAATTAATTGTTTAACTTCACTTTCCGTTACAAGACGGAAGAAAAAGGAATCAACAAATTTTGATACTTCAGAATGACAAAGTCCTAGAAATTTACTTTCATTTTTATCCTTTATCGTGTCTGATATTTCTCTTCCTATATTAATAAAATATTTATTAAATTCCTCTGCCATCTCCGCCTCCTGAGAGGCATTCAGTGAATGATTATCAGCAAAAGTTATTCTACTGATGGACTGACAACCCTTCCTCTCAGTATCAGTCGCTTGATTTATAGTCTGCCATACTTTTTTTAAGTCAGAACTACATTCTGCAAATTTTTACCTAAAGAGCATTTGTTTTACTGTTCGAAGTGTTGCTTTTAAAATGTTTCTATATTTTTTAAAATGACATACAATACTAAAATTACCATGGCCATTCTCTTCCTCTTCCTAATACATTTAAGGAGATCAGTTTTAATCCACTCCTTAACTTTTGACAGTTTGCTAGATTTCTTTACTCTGGTAGCATGCAGCTGTTTGAGATTTCAATTTTTTTTTATAAAACGTAGTAAAAGCCTCTTTCGAATAAACTAGGTCCCAGAATTCACTTTGAATTCTTGAATTAAAAATAAAAAAATTAAAATCTTTGTGGATCCTGATTTTCTAATGCCTTCAACCAAGCCCAACCTTCCCTGCTTTGAACAGATAAGACCTAATGTTGCATCATGATCAGATAACGTACAAGTATAGATCTCGGAATCTAGAGAACAAGAACAACTTTTGAAGAATAAATGATCTATACAAGAATCACTGGTGGGAGTACGCCGCGTACAACCACTTAAATACTGCACAAAACTACCCTCATGAAGAACATCTAAATACCTATGCCCTAGAATAGTAATATTTTTTTCCAAAATATCTACATTTTTACCACCCACAATCAAATGCTCATACCGTCCAGACCGCCCCAGAAATGTCCCCAGCCCATCAACAAAACCATCAGGATCTGTTTTCGATGGCGATCTATATAAACCAGTTCAAAATACATTTATATCCTTATATTTTAATAGGAAATTCAACGAGTTCATGTTATTAATTTCATCATCACATACCAAAAATTCCAGAGTATTTTTAACATAAACTACAATGCCCTCACATTTACTAAATTTACACTGTTTGACAAGTTTGTTATAATCAGGAATATCATTTGTCTAAAAAAAAAAAAAAAAATTTACTTAAATTTACTGCTTCTGTAGTTTCGCCAAGTCACAAGCCTCATTTACGACTATAACGGACTTGCTGTTCACATCACGATTCATCCATATTTTGGAGTCCCGCACCCGCACGAAATTATAACCCTTTTCAGTAGCCAATTTCTTAGTGGTCCTGTAAAGGTTAAGTACCGCCGGGGCGTCAGTCAAATGTTACTCTTTTTTGCTTCATGCATGGCAATACCTAATTACTATTATAACAGTAATTAAAAGAACCATTAAAGTTAATGAGAATATAATGACTTGGGTAAAAAATGGGATTTGTATCATTCTACCCCACCTACGGGCTACTTAGATACTTTGGATGGAGTACTTTGAAAGTAAATTGTATGAGAATGATGACTTGAATTAAAAATATTTAATGAAAAAAATCAATTTTTATTGTGAGAGATCATAATTAGACTTACAAAGTGTTGCTCTAAATAGAATTATTATTAAAAGTGTTTCAAACTGACCTAGATTTTATGGCAGTTTTTTTTAATAAAACATGAAAACTTATATTAATTTTTCCTCAGATACCTATTCATTTAACAAACAAACTATTGAAAAACCTAAAAAGTATAGGAATTAACATTAGGCACTCAAAAATAGTAATTTTGATAAATACTTTTATAAAAAATAGGATCACTTAACGGTTAGCATCTATCGCATATTATAGCCACTAAATTCAATAAAAAAAAGTATAAAAAGGACGATGTTCGAGATGTGCCCTTTAAGAAATTTTGCTTTGGCAACTGCAAAACAACAACCTGGAAATCAACACTTGCCTTGTCATCTACACTGAGGAAGACAAACACGCAAGATCCTAATTTATTCCTTATATATGACGCTTGATAATCGATCAAATTATATTGAGAAATGACTTCCGCCTTTTAGTAAACGACAGTTTTTTTTCTCTTCAAATTTAATGAGTAGGAAATCTCCAACAATTATAGTTTCAGGATATCAACAACAAAATGTATATCGTCATCTTTAGGATTAGATGCAACTTCAAGATCTTGGTCGTCGTCATCACTCAATTTTACAGATTCATTGTGACTAGTATCGGAGTCAGGTTGTAAACGATGACATCTTTTCTTCTTAGGTTTTTTAGTTTCCGTTAAATTTTTTGCCATTTTTAACTCTTTTGCTTTCTGCGTCTTAATTTCAATTTGCTAACTAACTTTCTTTATTTCTCTCCGTGCAATTCCCTTCCTCTCTTCTTTTCTTCGACGAGGAAGTATCAATGCCTTTTTTGGATATGGTCGAACTACTTCAGGGGACAAAACTGACAAGGAGTTGGACGGACCGACATTAGGAGATATTGTTACATCCTCTTCCATTCGGTTTTCAGGGGGTCGACTTCAACAACTGGTATCTCGTCATCTACACAGTTGTCGCCAACCTCATGACTTTGGCTAACATCCATGTTCATCTGGCTGTTGTCTTTGTTCTTCATTTGTCACATCCACAACGTTACCATTATGTTGAGAACTTAAATCGAATATTTCTATTGGTGCGAAATCGTCATCTCCTATTACAAGTCTATTAAATGGCCAAATGCTTGGTCTTGAAAACCCATTTGTAATATTCTGTGGGGTTAAAGATTCCAGGAAAGCGGAGTCCGTTACTTCAGCAATATTATATATTGACAAAGTCTTTCCTACATTTCAAATGTGCCAATTAAACCGATTTTCAGTTTGCCTTTAAAAGGACCAAAAATGCTGATGTATGAAGGTTGTAGCGTGTGTGACGTGTATGGTGGAAGAGACAAATAGATAATACCATTGTCACGGCAATAATTGAAGTGTGAGACTCGTGGTTGTCACATATGATTAGATTGAGATTGTCCTTGGAGCATAAAGACTGGCGCTGAATATGACTTAGAACTTAAAGCTGCAATTCAGCAGCCATCCAGCCACTTCTATTTGTTAAACTTAGACTTCCTTCCGAAGCACCATACCCCGTGGAAAGGGGTACACAGGAGGAAAAGCAGGGCCTGTTGCAGTAACTATTCCATAAAAAGTTGCCAGTTGTCTTTGGTAACCTAAAACAGTTTGTCCTACTTATTTTGTTCCTTTTTAGCCAAAACTTTGGGTGTAGACAAGATTGTGTTAATTCAGGTTTCTTCCAAATTTATTATATTATCAGGCATAAATTTATAACGCATAATTACACATCCTTAATTATCAAAAAAAGGCAGTGACTGCGGTTCTATTAAATCCGTAACTCGTATTTTTTGGCTTTCCGATTTTGATTCCTCTTTCTAAATCCTGCCGCACAATCATTACCAGCACATTTATTTTTTTTTTCCATCATTCTGGATGTTTACACCCCAAGTATTCCGCATATTCCAAACATAAGACTTACTGCAAAGACAACTCGTAGTTCATTTTAGTACAGTCCAATAAATATTCAGTAAGCATTTTCTCTTGTTCAGCTGAGAAAACTTGCTCAACAGTATCCTTGGACTCAAATTTATTAGAAGTTGATGCTTCATTTCCTTCAACAGTTTTTTGAAACTTTTTAATACGGTGTTGCAAAGTTGCAGCTTTGATGTTGTATTTCTCAGCTGCATTCCGTATAGACAATGTCTTCGATATAATTTCGGATACAGCACTCTGAACTTCTCCCATCAATACATTTTTTATTGGTCTTAGGTACGAAACTTTGCACCATTTTCTGGCAAAAAGAATAACTAGTTTAGTAATTTCAAGCAATATACTCCGTGTCTTAGTGTATCAATGTACCCCAATGAACATTTTCAAAAAACTAACAATTACTAATAAAACCAATGAAATTATTGAAAATCCGGTGCAATCCTAATTACTGAATAAAATTACTTACCTTTGGTACTATTAAATATTAACCAAGCGACGTAAAATAGCGTTGGATGACTTTACGTTTCACGTAATTTTTTAGTTGGCCACGCTAAAAACACATCTACTCTTGTCAAACGCCAACGGCTATCAGGCGGCGTGGTCGCAACTGTTTTACTCACTCGACTAACGTTTCTCAATACTTAGATATTATTAGTGTATCATTATATCCCTTGCATCAATATGCCCCGCCTCATGTATATATCACATTCTTTTTTAATGAATGAATGAGTTTTCCATTTATCTCAAACAAATAATCTAAAAATAGAAATAATCTTGCTTTATACACATGTAGCATTAAATTGGAGCTTGGATGAAATGTTAGACCGCAACTAGAAAATACAATAATAAAAGATGGCACATTGAGTTATATTCGAACGGTAAGTACTTCATGTTAAACCATGACAATACGATTCAATGCATAATTTTTACTTAGCGTTGTATTAGTGAAAAACAACCTTCTGAGAATTTTGCATGTCTTTACTATTCAGTATCTCTATATAACAAAAAACATTTTTAAATTCGGTATACACAGGAATAAAACATATAGTTTTGTGATATAATGCTTCAGTGGAAGAGGGTGAAAGGAATAAGGGTCATTAAATTAAGTATGGTTTGTAGTTGAAATAATGAACCAAATTTTGACATAATTACCTATAGTCCAACATATAAGGGATTAAAGGGACGAGAGGAAAGGTTAAAGGGATTGCCTTAAATATCCGTGTTATACATCTTTTTCGGAATTTTCTGAGAAGAGAAATCTGAAAATTATGCTATTTTTAATTTTAAGAAAAAGAATATGTAGCGGGAACTATCAAATTTAAGTGGTAAATATCTATGCATCACTAATACTTGTAATCAATTATTTGTTAGTTTGAGAAAGCCAATTTCAGTATTTATTGTATAACTGAATGTTTGCGAGTGAAGTACCTTACCAATTATTACATGTTATTTTTTAATACGTGGGCGGAAACAGAACTATTTGCACAAAATTAACAGTAATTTTATAGTCTTGTTTTATTTAAGACTATTAGAGTGTAAAAACAAAGATTTTCCTCTAAAAATTTTTTTATATCTTAGAGGGTGGATTACTGTTGTGTTTTGAAGTCTCCATTCTCTAGTATCAACTTTATTGAATGCTTAGCTTTGCATGGAACTTACATGCAACTTTAAATAATAAAAAGAGAGTAATTTTTTTTAACAAATGTTCTCTCAACAAAATAAGAGTTGTTTTTATAGTTATATTTGAAAATTGTATAAATATTTTAATGAAAATGGAGGGATGAACTGGTGGTAACCTAAGCTGCACGAGGCAAATATTGTTAGAAGGCAAACTCCCTTTTTCTTTCATAATTCGTGCCCCAAAATGGATGTATGACGAGGAAATTGGGAATTTTAACCATGAGTAATATAACTCTAACACTATCGAATACAATATTTATACCAACTTTGCCTCTAATTTAATCAACTCAACAAAAACATAATATTTTTTAATTAAAAGATTTAATACCACTATACAGACAGGTATTATTTAAAAAAAATCTCTGTAGTCCCTTCGCTAAAGAAGGTACTGTATTCATGAAATCAGATGAGGAGTTTGCATTTCCTCATTTCTCAAAGTCTGTAATTTACATAAAATCATTTCTAATTGCAGGTGGTCTGTGCGCGATGACTTTCTAACAATTTAAGACGTCGGTTTTAAACTTGGCACCCATATGGCACTCGAACTGAGGAATAAACTTATGGTTATTGGGCGATTTAGCTATATTATTTCTTCCTTGTTTTTCTATTGCGGTAATGAATACATTTTAAGCTCCTCTATAGATCATATATACATATAAGGAACGGAACATAGGATTAGATGGGATCGCTTTAAATATAATATATTATATGCATCTTTAAGGGTTCTTTCAGTTAAGGAATTACGTCACTTTTTTCATTATTTCCAAACTTAACTCAAAATTGCGTATATAATGACTGGGATGAAATTAACAGAGTGACTTTAAAAAACATATTTAATAACATTACTCAACTTTCCTTTCGCTTCTAGTAAAGAATATACATAATGTTTTATGGTCTCATTTTTATTTTTATGGAATACTTTATTCTAATGTACAACGAAAATAATATTTATACAGAACGTAAACAACACCGCAGATATGTGTTAGAATTAGCTTTATAAATTAATTTACTTTATGTATTTTGGAATTCATGTTAGATTAATTGATGATCTCTCTAAATCACGAAAATCATAGTTTCCCATATTTAACTGTCTGTCGATCTTCTGACATGGTAACCCTCACACCAATTAAAATATCAATTTCAAAGTACGTAGACATATAATATTTGGGGTAGAGACGGAACCTACTATTTTTAAATAGTACCACTTCAGGAGAAATGGATCAATAGCTTTTGTATAGTTTCAACAGTATTATAAGAAAGTCATCATAAAATATGTAAAGCAGTTGGAGAAGGAATTAGCAGGAATTAAAAAAAAATGATTATCAGTATCGAGTTGTAATCATTGGAATGAGTTTCGCTTTAGTGCGAGAAAGTTAAAGTCGGCCTTTGTTTGAGAACTGCGTGTGGCTCGGGAAGAACTAGGAAAAACACTTCATAATTTTTTACTAAATAATAATTAATTAGTATATAGTCCTTAGACACTATATTTAAAATAACGGTTTTTATCATTAGAATATTTCTTTGTTGTTATTCTAGTAAATATGATATGATATAGTTTATTTTTCCTGCATTACTTATTTTCACTATTCATAATATTATTATTTTAATGGATTTCTTTTTTTTTTGTTCTATTTTTTCTTTTGGTATATTTTATCTTTTGTATTATTTTGGTTCATAGAAAGCCATAATAGCTATTTCAGATCTCACCGTCGCTTTAAGAGATTATTTGTATTTGTCTGCAAAATGATAATAAAGACCTATTCATTTGTTATTTGTTTGTTAATTATTATTATTTCTTTGGCACAAAGGCTGTACTAACCGCCTGAGTCCCTAGATTAAGAAAAACATAGTGTTCCATTTCCGTCAGTCTTTCTCTCTATCGGTTTCTGGATACGATAACTCACGAATGAAATGATATATGATGGAGGAAGAGGTTAGAGGATTTGCTTCGTACATGTGATATTATACGTCCTTTTCAGGGTTCCTAAAGACGACGAATCTGAAAATTAATTTTTTTAAATTTTTTTCAATTTAAGCAGAATGTAGAGGTTAATATTAGAATTTTGTTATAATTATCTCTGACGTATTTCATCCGCTCGACTTTTTTATGTCCTTAATATCTAAGTGTAAACTACGTCGCACTTAAAATATTGGTGTGTTGTAATGATTGAACTATTTTATTAACTGCAGGAAAGTTAAATTCAGTATTTCATTAAAAAGCATTTTTGAGAAAACCACTGTACGAATCATTTTACTTATTTAAATTACATGAGTTTTTAAGCTGTTCGATCTACCGTGTCTAAAATAATAAAAAAAGGTTTGCAAGGGAAATTACTGGACAAATCACTTTACTCCATTTCTTCACTATTCTATCGGGGACATCGAAGATCATGTTGATTATTTGTAAACTACTAACTAAATTAGTTTGTATAGAAAACTTATATAAATGGAGAGTAAGTTTATCTTACGTATTACAAAAAATTTATTCTTGAAAAAAAGTTCTACATCACATCCCTAATCAAGCATCAAAAGTTTAAAATATTTGATGGTATACAGGAAAAATAAAAAATAATGATTTATAATGAAGAGTAAATTGTGTTTAAATTTAAATACAGAGCAAAATATTAATTGAAAATGTTAATAGGAACCAAAATTTGTGGCTTTCCTAGTTAATAATAAAGTTTAATTAATTTCGTTTGCTTTATTCAATCAATAATCCGACAATTACTGACGCGTTTCCTGGAGTTTTTATATTATTTACATGATTATTTTTTGCAAATGAAAATTTCAAACACTCTAAAATAAAGGTCTTCTTCTTGTTTTAAAGTGCCTACTCGGTTTGAATGTTGGCAATCATTCTGGCTAGTATTTGTTGAAAACCAATTTCGCAGATTAGGAAATACGTCTGCGTCTTGGTCCCCTTTTTCCAAACACCTTTCCTTGGAGTATTTGCTGTAGTAATCCATATCTGTGGGGATTTCTCATTATGTGTCCTAAATACTCCAATTTTCCTACCTTAACAGTTTCCATAATTTCTAGTTTCTTGTTCATGCCACGTAAGACTTTCTCGTTGGAAATATGGTCAATATAAGAAATTTTTAAAATTCGGCGATATAGCCATAATTCAAATGCCTCAAGTTTCTTACAAGTGGCTTCAGTCAGCGTCAAAGATTCCACACCACAAAGAAGGAAACTGAAGACATAGCGTCTTAGCAGTCTTATTTTTGTGCTCAATTTTATTGCTGAGCTTTTGAAAGGTGATGTTATTTTGAAGAACACTGCTCTAGCTTTTTCGATACGGCAACGAGTTTCCTGCGAGTGATCCCATTGTTCGTTTATCATGGTATCTAGATATGAATATTGTGGAGTTCTTTGTATCTATTGATTGTTAACCATTAACAAGGTAGCAGGAACCGGAGACTTGCTGATTACCATGTACTTTGTTTTACTGATATTAAGTTCGACGCCGTATCGATTACTGACTTCATTTATTTTTGTCATAAGATGTTGTAAGAGTTATCAGCCATAACTGCCGTATTTATCGTCAGCATCAAACGAATGTATATTCAGTCTTCAATGACTGTGAAGTCTCATTTTATTCTTGAAGATAATCCACGAAATGTTTCGACTTAGTTCTTTTTTAACGTAAGAAACTCAAGTAAAAATTTATTTTACACGTTATAATTAAACAATAATAGTAAAAAACTCAACACTTTATTTAGATTTAAATATTCAATATTTTCCTAGTATAAGGTAGTTATGTTAACTTTGTATGTATTTTTTTAACATCCTTCCATACTCAAAAATTTTAGTCAAGTATGAGGCTAATCTGTTTCTCTGTGCGGAAACACCCATACTACCTCTTTTAAGACTACTTTGTCTTAAAAACAATACCTTTTCACTGGAAAATAAGTAGGAATTCATGATTAGAACCAAAAATGTTACTGGTGAAAACTGTATTAAATGATAGGTGAAAAATATAGTCACAGTTTTATGTTTATCATAAAAGAAAATATTATTAGAATAAATAACACGCTACCGGTTGTTCAACAAATAAGCATAGAAAGAAACTTTTGCAAAAACCACGCCTACTTTGACAACCACCTACAGCAATACCAGCAGCATGAACAGACCGCAGTGTAAGTTGCAGCACAACGACGAAAAGATACTCGTTTGTGATTGCGCGTCCGTCGCAACGCCACGCGCCGCGAGCTTTACCGGAGCTTTCGCAGTCTGATTAACCCGGGGTTTAACATAATTTTTATATTATATTGCAAATTATGTGAAATTGTGTATAAACATTAAATGGACGATAAAATAGGTTTTGTTTTTAATGTAAACTTTACTGGTGTGTTTTTATAACAATTATCATAGTTATTTCTCTTTGTCAAGTTTACATTATTTTGAACATACTATAAATAACAAACTAAAAGAGATGTTACTTTTCCTTTGTCTCTATTTTCATAATTTTTAAAGCCAATATTAAACTAGATACTTATTCGGCAACACAACTTATCTTAATACATTGTATTTAAAATTAGTTTGCTGTCAGTTTTCTCAATATATCATTTTTAAAACTTTGCTTTTTAAAATTCACCTTCCTCTGAGTGAGTACGATGAAATTATAAACGCACTGCCCAGAATCCTAAATTTTATTAGAAATTGGTGAATTAAGGAAAATTTTTTTGGTCTGGAAAAATTTGTAAAAATATATTTGTTCAAAAATAAAAAAGTGTCATCTGACACAATTAAAAATGTCTTAAATTGACACTTTTGCGGTAGAAGAATTAACAGATACAAGTAAAAAAATTTAATAACAGTTTTTTAGGTGAGGTAAGTTAACTTAAATATAGAAAATGTCTAATCTATTTTTTTTCCATTTTACAGTTATTTATTCAAAAACCACAATTTCTATTAAAAAAATGATACTGCTATTATTAAAGCCTTTAATTCTGATACCCTAAGAATATCAATTTTAGATATTTTTAATTTTATCAGAAAGTACGTAGCGAAATATTAAAACCTCAGGTTTCAAGACCTCTATGAAAATTATGTTATTAAACTTACCTTTTTTTGCTGCCTTTAATGCAATCTCTAAAATAAGAAAAAAATGCAATTTTTTTACATGCAAAATAGCAATTGAGATGAAAACAAATTGGATTATTGCTGCAAAAAATGAAAGTGTTCAGAAAAGACGTTGGCAGAATCAATTTAAAAACAACAAAAACACATTTTTTTTGTTATAAATTAATATAATTTTCTTACATGATGCGTCAATTCAGCGAGTCATGATATTTTTTCATAACTTAATTTTTTCTATGAAAAATGTTATCCTTTCAAAATAACTCCGAAAATCCCGAATTTTTCTAAAAATGCAATTAAAAGTAATTTCCTTAATTAAAATACATTAAACTTATATGAAAACTGCTTAAAACGAAACAATTTTTAGATACGTAAACAAAACTTGCATTAATTAAAATTAACCAAGAAAAAGGTAAAGGCGAAGACTAAACTTGATATCACTTCGTGACCTAATAATTTATCTTCCAGTTTGTTTTTATCATGTTAAGCTTGAAAAATATTTTACGAATTAATGCAATATTGTTGCATAAAATTGCAGCGAAAGTATTTGTCATGCTAGTAAACATAAAATATTTACTTTAAAATTAATAATTTTGTTATGTTCACCACCACAGCTTTGAGGCAATTATAAGCCTTTTTATTTGAAATCAAATATATACGTGCATTTTAGAAAGAGTTACGATAACTTTTATGAATTTGCTTAAGTTTAGCATCATTTAAGCGCTATCATATTTTACTTTAAATATGTTTTTCACTATTTACGATCAAAAAAAGCGTGTTCTGGTAGTTAAAATTCAGTTCTTATATTTCTTTTTTCTAATTACAATTTAATTTTCGTGTACGCCCGTCTAGTCCGCTGTATAGGAGATGAGAATCATATATTGTAATTAAACAATAAAAAGTTATGTATTATAACAAGACATTAAAAGTTAATTATTGCAGTTTCTAAATGACTGATTTAACTATGTTTTGCAATATTATTCGTAAAATTTTACCATCGAGCAAATTAATTTGTAGTGAATCGAGACTAGCATAGAGAGGATATTCTTTAATTCTAGAAGAAGTAAAAATTTTATCAGACACATTAAATTCCGCATTACTAGTAATTCTCCAAACAATGTAAAACTGCCGCCCAAATGTATAGGGCCTTGGGGACAAGATCCGGGTCCGAAGGGGTTAAATTTACTGACCTGTCTCAAAAAAAGTTGAAGTTTGAAAAAATGTGGGAATGAAGAGCTTTTCCCACAAATATCACTATTTTAAAAGAAATCTCACATATTTAAAGTTTAACGACTTCAATAATCGATGGCAAGGGTTATAAAAGGGGCTTCTGTTCTCAAGAGGAGCACTCTCTCTTAACCTTAAACTTTAACGAACCTACTGGAAAACCAGGCCCCCTCTAAAGAGACTAGATATGGGAAAACTCTCCCCTCAGTCTTTGGGGCCCTACGACTATGCAGAAAAAATAACATCAATATAAAATCAAAGTTATTTATTATAAATTCTCATAATACGAATAAAAGAAGAAAAGTATTGGTAATGCAAATGCAAATGCAAAGCAATATTTTAAATGACGAGTACTATATGGAAAGATATTAATGACAAAAAAAGCAGAGTTGAGGAAGAGCTTCAGACACATTTATAACTGAAACTTGACACTTCATTTCTTTTATTAAACGTGAAAAAAATAAATTTTCAGATTCTTTGACTCAAATACTCTTGAAAAAGGACACATAACGAGATATACACGAAGGAACCCCTTTAACCATCTACCATCCGCAATAACTTTATACATGTTTTTGAAAATAATAATAAATAACACAATTTTCAAAATTATTAGATTTCTCCCCTACCTAACCTGAATTAACTCCTCACGTTATTTGAAAATAATAAAAAAAATAACACAGTTTTTAGAATTTGTCAAGTCCAATGGATGTTTAACACAATATATTCGAAGCAAAATTTAGCAACCTTATACTCCCTTTCCCTAAAGTGATATCGTTCGAAAATTATACGTTATATCTTTACTTCCGGAATTATATATGTATCAAATATATCATTTCGTTCTAGAGTTACTGTGCCAACAAGGTGACAAACCTACAGAAATGAGAAATTATATTTTTCGTGTCCGCCTCTAGCAAAGTGATAAAAAAAGGTATATTTTGTTCCTGCTAAATGACTCGCTTAAACGTTTGAAAATTTAAAACATTCATAGACAAGTATGAGAACTAATAGAAAGCTAAACTAAAACAGGGGTAACTTTTAAAGCAGAAAAAGTCAACAACCTAGCCAATGTCGTTTTAAGGCATCACAAATAAACTAGGATTAACTTGAACTAATCAAGGCAAACTCTAACACTTCAGCTTATATAAACAGATAAAAAGAAATGTCAGGGCTAGGACTAAACTCAATATCTTTGCGTGACCTGGTGGATAATCTGCTACTTTGTTAAATTCTCACGTCAAATTCCGCGTTGAATGTAATTCATAATGTAACGCGAAACAGCTTAAGCTACAGCGAAATTACTTGCGATATAAAATCAAATTATAATTGAAGCTGTGAAAAACATGCTCGTCATGTTTTTATTGCATTATGATTATTTCAATTTTCAATGCTGTTTTAATCATTTTTTTTTAAATGAATGGTTAACTAGAATTGAGGGATATTTACCATATCATTTTTTACTACATTTATCCTTTTAACTAAAAATAAAAGAATTTTCCGTAAAGCCCACTGATTAGGTTTGTAGGCCATGGGGTGTTTATTCTTTCTACGTCCATGGCTACTTGTGCATAATGTCCTATACACACAGAAAGTGATTTAACCAGCACTTTTCTTGAAAACACACCCGTTCTCAAGTAAACACTGAATTTGACTTTCTCATACAATATAATAAATTAAGCATTCCAATTAATATTTTAAATGATATTTACTTCATGGTAGTTATTAGTAAAAAAACTCCAAAAACCATGCAAACGACGTAAAAAATAATATATGCGAGGCTACCCCTCTAACCAACTTCTTCATCCCTCAGACTTTCCTGCTTGAAGTACCAAATTGACCTGGATATACCCCTTCGTTAGAGAATTTTCGTGCCGACAGTCCAACCGACAAACATACAGATCGGCGGAAATGGAAAATTATATTTTTTATGATCTAGAGACACTAAAACGTAAAGAAATGCAAAAGTTCTTTCATAAATAGAATACTTCTTTTTAGCAAGCACAAAATATCGCTAAATGGACTATTCTAGCCTTCAATTGAATTATATTGTTATATTTAATATAAAATATGGTGCTAAAAACAAAGCTTAAATGTACAATTTCTGTCAGTTTGAAGAAATTATTTTGACTGATTAAAAACAAGTTTAAACTCCTGGAGTAATCATAATTGAAAGCTACATTCTTTACTTATTTCATTTAAGATGCAATATTAACAAGAACCTAAAACTGATTTAAAAATTAATATTTTTGATACCGGCTTTCACTAAATTATCTCTCACTCTATAAATGTACAGTAATAAATTATACTTTAAATTAGTTTATCTGGTAAACCAACATAAAAATTAAATATCAGTAAAACGCGACAAAATCTAACAACTCCCACCCCTTTTACCCACTTTTCCCAAAGCGATATGACTCAAAAACAAGGGGTTACTTTCTTTCTTATATAATAAATGTATTTAAAATTTATAGTTGATATATTGTCTCGTCCGGAAAATATCGCGGTAGCAGTACAACGAACTGAAAAATGAAAACTATGTTTTTCCTAACCTAGAAGCCCAGAAAGGTGAAGAAGCGCAAAAATCTCAAAGGATAATTTTTTCACGAATACTTTTATTAGCAAGGAGAGTAAAATGACTAAACTCGAATATCTACTACTATGCGTGGCATGGTAAATAACACAATGCAACACTAAATAATTTACCGACATCTCGAATAGTGATTCGTATTAGGTACATCTAGTATACAAAAAAATATTTTTTTTGTCGACATCTCATCTCATAACCGAAAAAACTACTAATTGGTTTTATTTACTCCTCGTATCACTTGTTTGAGGTTAGTCACAAAAATATTACTTATTCGTGTATACATAAGATCAAAACATTTAGATTAGTGCTGAATATACAAAATACCACGCGTTTATGTTAATTCGCCTAGTTTGTGGGAAATTTACCCTTATAAGTAAAAAAAAGCCAATTTTCCCGTTGCTTGAAAAGTGTTAGGAAGCTTATTTTAAGACCGCAATTGAAAATCACGATTGGGTGCCCCGAATGTGTTGTTTGAAATGTTATAAATATTTGACGGGTTGGTACAATGGTACTATAAAAGAAATGCCTTTTGGGGTACCAATGCAGTGGCGTGAATCCAAGAACCACACAGACGATTGTTACTTCTGTTTGACAAGTGTGAAGGGTTTTTCTAAAAAAACACAAAGTGAAATATATTAATGTACCATCAATGTCAATACCGCTACCTCATTCTCCTGAAATTCCTGTACGGAAACGACCTTTGAGCTCATCAAGTACATCGAGTTCTATAGAAGAAAAAAGCGAACCAATTTCTCCTAGTGGACAGCTACTTCAAGTTCCAACTATTGCATCAGAACCACATTTGATAAGGCAATCAGAACTAAATGACCTTGTTAGAGAGAGATTTAAGCAAAGAAAAATCTGAAATATTAGGATTGAGATTAAAACACCGAACTGACGTTAAAATTACAGCTTATTGAAATCATCTCAGCTCCCCAACTACCTTTTATTCAAAAGAGGATAGTTTAGTTTTTTTGTAATGATATTGATGGTCGGCACTAGGTCACCATCATTCACCAGAAGAGTGGAGACTATTTATTAACAAATCAAAACAAAGTCTAAAGGCTCCATAACGGAAACATATTTCCATCTTTGCCTGTAGCGTATGGTGCTCATTTAAAAGAAACCTATGATATTTTAAAACTTATTTTAGAAAAAATCAAATACACAACGTTGAAATGGCAAATATCTGCAGATTTAAAACTAGTGGCTTTGATTTTAGGATTGCAAACTGGCTATACGAAATATTTTTGTTTCTTATGTGAAAGAGATAGCAGAGCGCGTTCAGAACATTACGTCAACCAAAATGGCCTTTAAGAAGTGAGTACGTTTTCGGTCAGAAAAATATTAAAAATGAACCATTAGTATCACCTGAGAAAATCATTTTACTACTATTGCACATCAAACTTGGTTTAATAAAGAATTTTGTCAAAGCGTTACGTAAGGTTAGACCCGGATTTCAGTTTCTCAAAAATAAATTTCCTGGGCTCAGTGATGCTAAAATAAAAGATAGGAATTTTTGGAGGGCCCGATATAAGAAAATTCATTGATGATCCCTCTTTTCTATTAGTCTAAGTTTCATAGAAAAAAAAAGGCATGGTTCGCTCTTATTGATGTCACGAAAAATGTTCTCGGTAACCACACATCACCAGATTTTCATGAAAAAATAAAATTAATGCTGGATGCCTATCATGAACTAGAATGCAATATGTCATTAAAAATCCATTTTCTACACTCCCATTTGAGTTTCTTTCCGGAAAACATTGGTGAAACAGTGATGAACATGGAGAACGCTTTCACCGAGAAATAGTTGAGTTTGAGAAGCGTTATCAAGGCAAATAGGAACTAGCCATGTTTGCAGATTTCTTTCTGTTGGTGTCTTCAGAGGGATACTGCGAGGACTAACTACAAGAGAAAAGCCAATCTATCCAAAAAATATAACGTTTTTAATAAAAAATTTAATTTTTTGTCACTAATTTAGTGTATTTCTGAATAAACCAATATAAGCTTTTCTCTATGAAAACTGGCGTAATGTAACTATTTTGTTAATCAATTTTAATTAAGTCGGCGGTGAGAAATTAGTATTTCACACTCTAAACCCAGTAAAAAATTTTTTTTTGTTATCACTCTACGTTAAATCCCTACTTAAAGATGTTTCAAATAATAGCGTAGAATTGTAGAAAATATAGTAAAGTTATTTGTTATGCATAAATGAAATATGGTGAAATGGACACGACGATAAAAATAATACTCGTCTCTGTTTTATTACCTAATATATCATGTTAGACATTGTAAATATCACAGCAAGGTGATCAAAAGAGCTATATTCTCTGAATGTTGAATGTAATATGTTTTTTTTAGATATTTTTAAGATTTTTAGTTGCAAATGTGAAGATTAAATTAATATTAATTAAAACTAATAACATTTAAATGGTGCCGTGTAACAAGTAAAAATGTCCGTCTATTGTATTAACTTGACATGGAAGTTTCGACTAGAAACAATTATGTGTCAACCATTGACTACATTATATACAAATATATAGTAATTTTGTATATATATATATATATATATATATATATATATATATATATATATATATATATATATATATATGTATGTTTTCTGGTAGTTCCAAGTATACATCCGTTGGTGAGTGGTATTTTGACAGGTAAACCGCAGACTTTTCACCAAAATCTCATTTGGCATTACCAATACAGAGTACTAGTCGACGGTAAACTGTAGTTTATCGTTCAACAAAAACATCAGTTCATACGCAAATCTCTAAGAGCTCTTTTTTATGGGAATAGCACAGGTGCTATATATATATATATATATATATATATATATATATATATATATATATATATATATATATATATATATATATATATATATATATATATATATATATATATATATATATATATATATATATATATATATATATATACATATACATAAACACTTTCAATAAAGGGCAATAAAAATCTCATTTCTCAAGTGGATTTTTCAATCTAATCAGAATGTAACATTAGGCCACTTCTTAAGAAAAATAAGACTTTGTTTTTTTAAACTTTTTACAGTTAACGTAAATATTTAAGTGTGGTGGGAAAAAGGACATGTCTTTCTTTCAAAGAAAAAATTGATTCAATCCACGAATGTCACAAAAATAATTTGAGTACCAGGAAATTGTCTGAAACATATAAAGTAGCCAAGACTATAGAGATCATATCGCTACAAAATAAAGAAGTAAGAAATTTACTATATGTGAATGCTGAACATAAAAGAAAATTTCTTAAAACTGAAGGGCTTCCTTGGGTTCAAAAAAAAACCTGCCCATCTTGAGACATCTGGGATAAAATTTTACCCAAATGAGAGCCAGTGTGTGGGTGGTAATATTGGGCCAAGAAACCTACAGGAAAAGGCCAAGCAGAATGGCGGCAGGTATACCTAACCTGGGTCTATTTTCACCACGTGTGTATCTAAAACCATTTTCACCATGAGTGAACCTGAAACCATCAAATTTCGGTTTGTACGGAAAAAATTAATTTCTTTTTAATATTCTTTGCACCGATCGCTCTTCAATAATTGTCTCCTTCAAAATATGAGCATCTGAGACTTGTGGTGTTTCTGAAACTATCAGCAATAACTTCAAACTATTTTCATCATTAGTCACTATTTCTTCAAGGGCAATTTTCTACTTATTTTCTATACTACTAGTTGCTTCAATTTTTTTCAGTAAAGGCGTCACTATAGAATAGAGTTTTATCAGTGGCCTCAATGATATTACTGCCACCGCTCGAGCACTCTTGCTATACCCACGAGTTTTAATAATTTGGATTTTTTTGCTAGAGATAATGATGGGGGCATTTTAAACACAATACATAGAAAGAGTTAATAAAATAAACAAATTAAATTCGTAAGTACCATGACAATATAATTAAAAAATCGAAATACATGTAGAACAAAACGGCAGATTTTTTTTCTTCGATTTCGAAGCCTACCTCGTTAATCTGCTGTTTTATAGTTTTCAAGCCAATTGCTGTTTTTGACGCGCTTGTGAATTGCAAAAAAATGTGAATTTCCTGCAGAGAAACATAAAAGAAGATAAATAATGAATGTGAATCTTAGTTTATATTATTGTATTGGCTAGCTAACCTAATAAATATTATATTGAAGCAAATAAAAACAATGAATTGAAAACTAATCGCAAAACTTTTTACCTTAAGGTATTTCTTACGAGATGACAGAGAGAGCATTATGTTTGAGAAAGACGCGCAATAATTTGATTTTCAAAGTATAATGAATATGGCAACGTAGCTTCTGGCTTGCTTTCCGCCGCAAGCAATCAGGTGTTACTTATAATAACCTTGATACTTTTACATGATATACAGTAAAAATTATGTTTAATTAAAACGACACTTTGGATTTTTTATTAAAAATATATCAATTATTAAGTATTTATAATTAAATAAATGCGCGCGCGAGGCATGCATTTATTCTAATATCTTTTAAAAAAAGGCTGACGAGTACAATGCATATATTAGTCCGGGAGCTCACGACCAAAATGCGACCTCATCGAAGAGTGGCAAAATCACTTTGTTAATTATGCCCCCTTTAGTCCCTCCAGGTAGTTTGAAGCCTCAAGTCTGGTTTCTCTTCCTGGAAATGCGCTTTAAAACTGCAAGAAAAAGTTGGTGAACGAACCCATAGCTGAGTGGCTGGCTGGTGAAATTTGTTTTAATATGTTCGTTGAGGTTTGTAGATACTTCAAATAACATTATCTGCTATGGAGTCTGGTTCTTTATTAAAATAAATCACATTTTTTGCTGCAATAACGCATAAGTATGTTTGAAACGCGCGCGCCCGTCCTTTAATATGTTTTTCTCTTAAATGTTATACACATGCGTCAGTGTCTCGAGAGACCCTCAAATCACCATTGAAACAGTTACAAGCAGATTAATATATTTATTTAATTTACAGGGAAATCTCGCTGTATATTTTTTTATATTTAACATTTAAATTTTGTTTATATTTATTATTTAAAATTTATATTCAAAAGCCCCATATCCTCTTTTAATATATAATTACGAAATTTTAAAAAAACATAATTTTGGTAGTTATATTGGATAGTACACTTGAAATTTTTAATTTTTAACATGATAGACAAAAAACCTTAAGAATTGAAATTTTAAATATTTAAAACGTACAATAATTTTTGCCACATTTGGTTAATGCCAATACAACAATGACCGAATACTCCATCAGCCACCCCGGGTTTCACTGTGTTCTTTTCAAACTGTGAGCGTTGCAGCTCCACTCTAGTGTACTTTATGCTTTTTTGGGTCGCAGAATCCGATCTGCAATTAATTTTTTGAAAAATATGACCTATTAGGTGTTATTAACAATTTTTTTTAAGCAATTATCTAAAAAAAGGAATTTGATATAATTTATTTTATATAATTTATTTTTATACCATCGAAATCCAAGTATATTAAGCGCTCCACCCAAATTTTTTTTGACGTATTTCAACCCACTGAATACGAAATCAAAGCCTATTTTTGCAAAAACTTACTTTTTTATTGTTATTTTTTTTTATTATTATATTATATATATTAAATTTATCGTAAACAATTATGCTAATAAACAGAATTTCATAGAATTTATCTCCATAACAGTAAAATCTAAGCTTTTTACGAGCTCCAGCCAAGTTTTTTAAATAAATTTTGACCTGCTGCCTGAATTTCTATTCCATTTTTCCGATTTATTAAAATTAAGAGCTAATCAGTTTATTTATATGCAATTAAATAAAAATATTTGTGTTAAATTTCCAAAGAAAAATTAATATAATTCTAATAAATTGTCAGTAAAAATAAAATAATTGAGTTATTGAAGAAATGAACAGAGAATTTAAGTAATATTTTATTAAGTTATTATAGAAAAAAAATATTTATTTGTAACAAAAATTAATAGATTTTTAGCGAAAATGGATTAGAAATTCGACTTTAACGTGTCAGAAACATATGAACTCATGCATCACAGCTAGCTAATAATGCGAATAGGAAAAATCAATTTGTTGATAACTTAAGCTTTGCATTAAAAATACAAAAGTTCTACTGATAAAAGTAGGGACTGGACTTCATGGCACATATATTTCACCTCGTAATATAGTATTCGAACACTGGTTCATTTATCTACCGCTCTCGAATGAGTTCAGGTGGATCCAGAAAATCTACAGGTTTAAAAATTCGTAGAAATCCAAAAAACCAGGATCTACGGCAGATATTATTTTTTCACTTCTTTTTGGGTCCCAAACTAACTATATCTCGAATATCTGCCATAGAAACCGGTCTTCGTGGCAGATACTAAGGCTATAGTATCCTTACAATATATAAAACTGTCACTCTGCAATGGGTTCACCTACCCTCAATTTTTTGCAGCTTACCCCCTCCATAACCACGGCAGGAACCGCAATTTGGATCTATAAGTTGTATTTTTTTTGGTTCAGTTTGTGACATTTAATAAGTGATATATTTATCTGCCGCTCTTAGATCAGTCCAAAATCTTGGTTATGAGCTCCCGGACTGTATACGATTCAAAATTTGAAAGAATGCTCCTATCCGCGCAATTAGTCCTCTTCAAGCTACGTTGCCACAGCGAAAATTAACTTCATAAAATTCAATAAAAAGTAATATTTATTAAATATTTTTGTAACAACTAGGTGGTAAATTGCCTTCATATTTTAACAAAAAACATTACAGCGTGAAAATTTTTTAATAGTGTTTAGAAGTGTTTAAAAATATTGGATCGTTTTTTTATTAAATGTTCAAAACTAGCAATACTAGATCCTTAGAGCCTGTATCTTTGGATTTTTATGGGTTATCTATTAAGTAAAAAAATTTTACAGAATATGAAACTAGATATTTAAAAAAAAAGTTGCCTGTACAGATCAATCGTTCAGGTAGGCTGCGTTGTTCTTTTGATATATAGACCATTCCTATAATTTATGTATTTGAAATATTAAACCAAACTTATCAACAGAAAATTCACGGTACTTATGATGAGTTTTTTTTGGGTTAAAACAGAAATAGTCGCGAATCGCATTTTTCACATATAATACAAATTTCTTATTTTATATTTTTAAATTGAAACAGCCATTAGTTTTCAGTTTCATCGAACTCTAATTTCTAGAAATAGCAATTTATATCTTTAGGATGATATTCTGCAAAATAGGTAAGAAAAAAGACTTTTTGTAACTTTTCCGTAGTTGACTCTACACATTTGTCAGTAATGCATGTTGTCATTGGCGTTTGTTTATTTATGTTAATAATTTTGATAGTATTGAATTAAGTGTTAGAGCAAAGAGCAAAAACCGAAAATATGCAAATTATTTATTAAAAATAGTTATAACAAAATGCAAATACAACGTGAATATGAAAGTGAAGAAGTCAAACACTGAAATGATGTTTAAAAGGAAGAAAATGATTGCACAAGACGAAAAAACTACGAAAGTGAAGAAATGGAAATTCTTTTGCATTTTCATCTTACCTTACTATAAAAATCCGGAAATAATGTGACAATAGGACATTTCAAAGATTAAGATGGCCGCTAACTGTGTTGGATAACTTCTTATGGAGCTTCATAACAAATAAATTAAAATATGGAAGAAACTCCATAGTGTTTGAGCGGGAAAATTACGCAGAAAATCGCAAATTTTAAATGATCGAGACCAAGGAGTTATTTTGGGAGTCCTAGAAAGACAAAAACAAATTTAAATGAAGGGCCATGAACAGAATGGGAGGCATCTTGAGCGTTGAAGATAATCGATTTTAGTTTATGTGTAATAGTAATAATACTATATTTGGGATTAAATGAACAAACTTCTTTTTTATATAAAAAATATATTTAAAAATATAAAGTTTGTGCCGTATGTCAAAAATGCGAAGCGCAATCCTAAGTTCCTAAAAAATCTTTAAAAACGCCACAGCCCTTGTATTTAACATTTTGCTTAAGCAGCGAGTAAGAGTGACCATATATTTAGAAACATTAAGCAAAACAATGTACACTGTTTTTATTTTATTTAAGCAGAACAAAAAACTACAAAACCCAAAAAGACATTTTTTTTTTAAAGTGTTTAGCTCTTGCTTATAAATTATGCTAAAAAATTTTTAAAATCAGTTTATTTATACAGGCATCTCCAATAATGCCTAGATAATTCAGTCCGAATCGTCAAAGTAGTTACGCAGATGTAAACGGTCAGTCATACAAAAAATCGGAATATTCTCTGAATAAATTGGTCAACTAGCATAAACCGTGCTAGCGTATGTCAGTACAAAAAAAAAAGAAGTTTGTTGAAACATTATAATTTTAAATGGCAGGGGATAAAAAAAAGGATACCTCCCGGCCGTAAGTAAATTTTAGCCATACCGTCTTTTTTCAATTTTTTATGAAAATAATCGAGGTCACAAAATAATTAACTAGAAAGTTGATGAGCGGCATTTTTTATCCTAAACCTCACAAATTAGAGAATATGCAATCTTATACCTAGTTTTTTCGTCGTGTTGGCTATCGTAGTTTTCTTAAAAAGAACTGGTAAATTTATCTCCTATATTTCGTCCTCTTTCGCTGATGATTCAAAGTAGAAAAACTGATTTTTAATAAATGAATTGATATACCTATCTCTTTTTGATACGCTACTGTGTAACATTTTACATGAAACCGATAAACGTTCCGTAACTTAGAAACTGTATGCAAATTAAGACGATCTTTCAAAAAGGATATTACTTGACCTCGTTTTAAAATTTTAATCATGATAATACTTCTTTATCTCTGAAAAGTCTGGATCAAAAGTGAGAGAAATTGTCAAAACTTTAAAGCTTGAGCAGATTTATGTACAATAAAATTAAAGCCTTTTTGAAACAACTTTCTGTACTAGGTTTTAATGCACATAATAAAGTAAAAAGCTCTCTTATTTTAAACAGAACTAGGATTCGAAATAAAATTGTATTTTTCTCAGTTTCATATATACAGTTTGTTGTATTTTCAATTGCATTGAGATCTTGCAAGTGATAAGAATTAGAGAGTAAATTAATTTCGTAATTATTACTTTTCTTCTTTCTGTATGGCTATTTTTTATTTGTTGAATAACCATTAGAATATCTGATAAATTGCAAATGTATATATATATATATATATATATATATATATATATATATATTTTTTACCTAATAGATAACACATAAAAATACAAAAATACAGGCTATAAGGATCTGGTACTGCTAGTTTTGAAAATTTAATAAAAATACGATCCAATATTTCTAAACACTATTAAAAAATTTTCACGCCGGAATGTACATACAAAATTCGTCACCAAAATAATTGGTTTATATATATATATATATATATATATATATATATATATATATATATATATATTTATATATTTATATATATATATATATATATATATATATATAAATATATATATATATATATATATATATATATATATATATATATATATATATATATATATGTATATATATATATATATATATATATATATATATATATATATATATGTATATATATATATATATATATATATATATATATATATATATATATGTATATATATATATATATATATATATATATATATATATATATATATATATATATATGTATGTATATATATATATATATATTATATATATATATATATATATATATATATATATGTATATATATATATATATATATATATATATATATACATACTATATATATATATATATATATATATATATATATATATATATATATATATATATATATATATACATGCGAATTTTCTTATTATTAAAATGTCCAAGTCATAAGCATCTACATAAAAACATTGAAATAGCCATTTTTATTAGCTAGAAATTTTCAAGTCTTTTTGTCTAACTAGTTTAATGGAAGTAAATGTCTTTTGCTTTGTTCATAATTAGAAATATTCTTTTGTTTTTTGACAACTGGGAGACAAAATTCAAAAAATTAATATACTCTTGAACGCCAGCAATGATTTGTATCTAATCGTTTTCGACGTTTGACAATAAAAGGATGTCCTCAGGTGTTTTAAAATCATCAAATCCAATCACATTGATTGCATAGTGTTTTGATTAACGCAATATAAAAGATATAAAAGAGCAAGTTTTAAAATCACAAACGCGCCAAAAACTTCAGTTGGATTGGAAACTATAAAACAACAGATTAACGAGGTAGGCTTTCAAATTTAAATAAAAGAATACACTACTAAAAGATCTCTGCCATTTTGTTCTTCGTATTTTTCTACTGTATTGTATTTGCGGATTTAATTTCTCTGCTTAATTATTAAAAGTGTTATGTTTAAAATTATCTCTCGCAGATAAAATCGAAATTATTAACATTTGTAGACATAATTACAAGAGTGCTCAAGAGGCAGCAGCAATATTTATTGAAAGGCACTATGATAAAACTCTGCTGTGTTCTACAGTTACGCACTTACTGAAAAAAGAAACTGGGACAATAGAAAATCAGTAGAAAATTTCTAATGAAAAAATAGTGACCAATTATGAAAAAAGTTTGCACGTACTGGTGACAGTTTCAGAAATACCGCAAGTGTCAGTTGCTCATATTTTGGACGTAACAAATATCGAAGAGTTATCGGTGCCAGGAACAATAAAAAGAAATAACTTTTATAAACCGAAACAAGCTTTAAAATACCGGGATTATGATGTCCATTTTGACGTTTGAGCCTGTTTTCATGGTATGGTCGAAGAAGACTTTAATTTTCCAAGAAAAATTTTACTTTCAGACGAAGTAACATTTACTCCAAATGGGACGTATAGTAAGCTAGTAGAATTGTAGGTGAAGTGCTATTGATAATCCAGAATTTGTTGTTGAAAGTAAGGACCGGTATAGTTTTAAAGTGAATATCTGGTCTAGAATTTTAGATATCTTTTTTTAAGAGATAATTTAAATGCTGCTAGATACGTATTATTATTATTACAGACCGACTTGTCAGACTTTCTGGAGAACCTTTTCTTAAAAAACAGACGGCAAGTGTACTTTCAGCAGGATGGTCCTAGTGTTCACTATACCACTGGTTACACTAGGAGTTTGGCAGAAAATCCCTGGCCTGTCAGATTCCCCGACCTGTCACCACAAGACTTTTTTGTGGGGGCAATTAAACCGCGGTTTATAGAAAATGTCATTTTAGAAATTAGAAGAACAAAGCGTTAAAACATTTGTTAAAATAGGTGAGATGCTAGCATCTAGGAGAATTTTGATTTATATAATATCGCTAAGGCTATTAAGTTACAAATTATTGGAATAGCAATTGCAAAATTTATATTTTAACTTAAGTAAAATCTGATAGAAAACTGATAATTTCTCCCAGTTGTCAAAAAACAAAAGAATATTTCTAGTTATAATCAAAGCAAAAGAAATTGGCCAATTAAATTACATAGACAAAAAAAATTAGAAGCTTTTAAGAAAGTTATGCAATATATATATATATATATATATATATATATATATATATATATATATATATATATATATATATAGATAGAAAACTGATAATTTCTCCCGGTTGTCAAAAAACAAAAGAATATTTCTAGTTATAATCAAAGCAAAAGAAATTGGCCAATTAAATTACATAGACAAAAAAAATTAGAAGCTTTTAAGAAAGTTATGCAATATATATATATATATATATATATATATATATATATATATATATATATAAATATATAGTTCTTCATTGCTGATTCTTTATGTCCAGGATATTTTTATAATTCGCCTATAAATCCACATTTCAATGAAGGACTTTATTGATAGTCCAGAAAAAAATGCTGTTCTGGCCTGTTGTATTCTACTGTTGATTACCTGTGTTTGGTTGTGTTTTTCGTTGATCCATGTTCCCAGATATTGAAGGTTAGAGACTTTTTTTTATCAGTTAAAATAATTAGATATATATATATATATATATATATATATATATATATATATATATATATATATATATATATATATAACCTTGGACTTGACCAGGCAATTATAAAAATTTTAAAATTTATTACCGAAGTCTAATACTAAAACACCTGAAAGTAAACAATGAAGCTGCTAGTGCAACTCTTAAGTTAATTAAGAGAATTACGCCATTGGATGCAGTTTACTTTGCAAAAACCGCTTGGGAACAAATAACCAAGGAAACAGTTAAAAATTGCTTTCCTAAAACGGGATTTAAGCAGGAAAATATGCAAAATGAAGACCAGTTAACTGAAGCTGTTACATCTGATTCAGAAGATGACTTAACACTTAACGTACTTGCAGATAACCTCAAATTAAGCATTTTTTGGAGTTGACTGATAATGAAAACCTTAATGCTTTTTTGAACATACATGAAAATTTGTATGTTGAAAATCCAGATTCAGAACAAGAAATTGAAAATCTAGTTGAAATACAAGGACTTTCCGAAAATTCTGATGTCGATGAGGTTTCAGTACCGACAGATGCTATCCCAAATTATGGTGAAGCTATTACCCTAACCAAGCAGCTTAAAAGTTTTGCCGAAGATCGCTAAGACGCAGAGTCTTTAGAGCTTCTTTCCAAATTAGAAATACTATTTGTGGACACCATTTTAAAGAAAAAGAGGAGACAAACAACAATATATGAATTTTTGCGTCATTAAAGTGACCTGTCATTTCATATGTATAACTCTATCGTATTATTTTTTATATGTATCTAAAGGCAATAAATCTTTGTGTTTTTCTCAAGTTTTAAGTTTTTTGTTTATTTTAAAAGTATGTACATACATACATAAATATACGTTTTAAATGTCCTTAATTCTTTAATTACAGTTTTCGTTAAAAAAACGATTTTTTTTGCATTTCTTTTAAGCGGACACCCCTCTTGAACGGACACTTTCGGTCGGTCCCGTTGGTGTCCGTCCAAGGGAGATTTCCCTGTATATATATATATATATATATATATATATATATATATATAGTATATATATAGTATATATATATATATATATATATATATATATATATATATATATATATATATATATATATATATACAGTCAGTCAAAGTGAAACTCGTACACTATAAAAATTTTAAATATTTTTATCTCAGTGTAAAATAAACAACAGCAAATACATTTTGTGTGACCTGCGTATTAGTACAAATTCCTCAGCATATAGTGATCTAAAAAAAATTTGGAATGTAAACAAATTGTTATAAATTTGCATTTAGAACGCCAAAATTAAACTCGTACAGTTAGTATCTAATTGTTGTAAAAATACCTTGAAACAAATTTATTCTAAAATTATAGTGTCTGGTGATAGTTTCAAACATTTACTGTCGTTTAATTTTGTTTTTAAAATATGGGACGGCAACGAGGACAAACTTGCGTTGCCGAAAGGGAATTGATAATCCATCATTTTCAGATGGGTAAGTCCTACCGTCAAATCGGCAAGATTGTGAACCGAAGTCATATAACAGTTCAAAGCATTGTAGACCGCTACAAAAATGAAAATAGAATAAAAAATAAAGTTAGGAAAAGTCCCAGAAAAATTTTTAATTATTACGACGAACGATGGATTTTGCGAAAAGTGGAAGAAGATCCAAAAATTTCTGCTCCTAAGCTAGCAAAGGAAGCTGAAAAATATTTGCATAAAAGTGTTAATCCACAAACAATTAGAAATCTTTTAAAAAAACATAAATTAAATAGCAGGGTTGCTAGAAAAAAGCCATTTATTAGTAAAGTAAATAAAGTTAAAAGACTACAGTTTGCTGAAGAATACCGTGAAAAGGATTTTGAATTCTGGAAAGAAGTTATTTTCACTGATGAGAGTAAGTTTAACATTTGGGGATCGGATGGGCAGCTAAGAGTATGGAGAAGGGCAAATGAAGCACTAAAAGAAAAAAATCTAAGAGCGACAGTTAAGCATGGAGGAGGATCCGTTATGGTGTGGGGGTGTATGTCTGCCAAAGGCCCAGGAAACTTACATTTTATAGAGGGTATAATGGATCAAAATATGTATTTGGACATATTGAAGCAAAATTTAAAGCAAAGCGCGGAAAAGGTTGGATTGCAGGGATCATTCAAATTTTATCAGGATAATGATCCCAAGCATAAAGCACAACGAGTTAAACAATGGCTCTTATACAACTGTCCAAAAGTACTCGAAACGCCACCACAAAGTCCAGACCTTAATGTAATTGAAAATTTATGGAGCCATTTGAAAATTGCCATCAGAAAACATGAAATTTCTAATAAAAATCAAGTCAAGGCTGTATTACAGGAAGAATGGGAAAAAATATCGCCAGAATATTGTGAAAAATTGGTGCAGTCGGTCCCCAATCGACTAAGAGATGTGATAGGAAACAAAGGCCTACCAACAAAATATTAGACAGTATAGAAAGCCATTTTTTTACATTTGTACGAGTTTCATTTTGAGGTTTAAAAATAATATTTTTATTTTTCTGTTAAAATATTTGGAATAATTTACTATTCGCATTGTTAGTTATACTAATTGGGAGTTAAATGATAAAATGTTATTCTTTCAGTGTGCTTTTTGTGTTACAAATAAAATTATATTGAAGCTAGTGTACGAGTTTCACTTTGACTGACTGTATATATATATATATATATATATATATATATATATATATATATATATATATATATATATATATACGAGGCTGGTTTGAAAAGTCCGTGCAAAAATAAAAACTACTTATGTGTTTGGGGTAAACCTTTTTTATTTTTCGACATAGTCTCATTTTAGGCTTATACACTTCGTCCAACGATGTTCTAGTTTGTTGATCCCTTCCGAATAATAGGATTTGTCCAAGTCTTCAAAATATCCATTAGTGTCTGCAATCACCTCCTCGTTTGAATAAAATCTTTGTCCCGCCAGCCATTTCTTCAAATTGGGGAACAAATAGTAGTCCGAGGGAGCCAAGTCTGGAGAATAGGGGGGATGTGAAACGAGTTGGAATCCTATTTCCATTAATTTTGCGACCACAACTGCTGAGGTGTGTGCTGGTGCGTTGTCGTGATGGAAAAGGACTTCCTTGTGGGCCAATCGCGGGCGTTTTTCTTGCAGCTCGGTTTTCAAACGGTCCAATAACGATGAATAATATTCACCTGTAATAGTTTTACCCTTTTCCAGATAATCGATGAGGATTATCCCTTGCGAATCCCAAAAGACAGTCGCCATAACCTTTCCGGCCGAAGGAACGGTCTTCGCCTTTTTTGGTGCAGATTCCCCCTTGGTAACCCATTGTTTAGATTGTTGTTTGGACTCAGGAGTATAGTAATGTATCCATGTTTCATCCACAGTGATGAAACGAC
The DNA here is from genome assembly GCA_019049505.1 of Pachyrhynchus sulphureomaculatus. Classification (NCBI taxonomy): domain Eukaryota; kingdom Metazoa; phylum Arthropoda; class Insecta; order Coleoptera; family Curculionidae; genus Pachyrhynchus; species Pachyrhynchus sulphureomaculatus. The sequence continues at coordinate 107,267,586 of CM032446.1, read as the reverse complement.
GCTTAAAGTCCTTCGGATTCTTCTGGAACAGCTGCAAACCATCCTTGCAACATTTCACACGATTCCGTTTTTGGTCAAACGTGAGCAATCGCGGCACACATCTTGCGGATAGCTTTCTCATGTCCAAATGTTTATGCAAAATATTTATGTACCCGTTCAGTCGAGATGCCCATAGCACTAGCAATCTCACGCACCTTAACTCTTCTGTCATCCATCACCATATCATGGATTTGATCAATGATTTCTGGAGTCGTAACCTCCACAGGCCGCACAGTGTCTCGACTAGTACAAGCTAGCGGGACAATATTATTTCTTCACTTATTTCAATTATTTATGTATATTCCAGGTATCTTAAGCTATTTTAAGAATAAAAAAATTGGAAAATGTGTTCTGTATTAATCGAAATATGTAGCTGCAAGACGGAAGTGGTTTACTAATGTGTCTGATTTGTTCACTATTGTCGCTAATTGTTCTTTAATTAGCTACATACGTCTACCTACTCATTATGTGTGAAAAGCACAATCATGGTTGTTTACAAAGAAATTTCTAGGAAAAAAATAAAAATCATAATGATAGTACCCACATTTAATAATTTACAAAATATTATTTCTTTTAAAATAAATTATTACAACAACAGCATCTATATATCAATTATTTACAATAACAAGGTGTATAAGTAAAAGAAATATAATATTAAATCACTTATATACTAAGGCATGAATTATAAGCAACTACAACACACAATAAAATAAGAATAATAATTACAATAAAAAAATACTTATACCTATTAATCACCATCAGATGAGTCGTCAACACCGCTCTCCCATTCAGTAGAATATTCAGAGAGTAAATAATCCTCCTCATTTAATTCGTGATGATGACTTACTGATGGTGTTTCGGATGGCAATGAAGGTGGGATAATCAACTGCAGAACCTCCGATGACAATGTAATTCTCTATACGAGTTGATAACAGGATCAGACGTAATTAAAAGCATTCTCAAAAGATCTGTATTTGTGGCAATACGTGACCGCTTCCTGGTGTGCCGTTCACGGAATCTACGACAGTCTTTATTTCTTGCCTCCTGGGCTTCTGCGGAGAGTTGTCCAATGGGAAGAAGAAAAGACTTTATAACTTCCGCGCTGTGTACAAGAATTTTATGCACAGTAACGGGCATGGAATACCACGAATACAGATCAAGGTATAATTTTCTAGTATCAACACAAAACTTTTCGAATTCTATATAATTTATGTCATATCCCGATGACAAAGTTCTTAAAATTACATGAAATCTACGAATAAGGTTTACGTCTAATCCTGTAATTTCGCTGCTCAATTCAGCTTTGGAAAAAAATCTACGTGCTGTGTTTCCATCGTTTGTGTTACCATACCCAGGTTTTGGTTTATCTACAATGAGACCCATACAATCTTTAAACACTTTTTGTATCTCTTGTGAGCATTGCTTCACAATAGCTTTGTAGTTATCTCCCCTGACTTGCCACTTTTTATTTCTAAACGATAGCTGATGTGAAGCAAACATTCAAACGTGCGGATCCATGCATGTAAAGTAGATAAACCAAATGCAAGGCGATCTTCGTTGCTGGGATATTTCTTTGACTCCTCGTTCATAGTAGACGGGGTGGCACCGCAAATATAACACTTTTGTATTGAACTTGTGTCTGTTAAGGCATTGCACACTTTGCCATCAGTCATTGTCAACAACAAATCGTGTTTAACAGAGATTTGAGATCCAACAACGTTACATAATGTTGGAAGAAGCTGACTTACTTTATCTAAAATTTTAGAAGTTTCTTCTTTCGTAAACTCTTTTGTCTCCTTGGCAAAAATAAACTTAATAGGACGGCAATATAAAGTAGAGGAAGGTCTTGGATTTTGCCAGATCACAGTTTCGCCATCAAGCAGTCTCAAAGGGACAAATGAGTATACGTACAAAAATTCGTCTGCAGCGTTAGTATTCTCAAATTTCTGCTTATACATGCTATGCCCCGAACTCCCATCATAGCCCCATTTGCTTACCAACGTATAATATGAACGAGGTAACACACTTCTAATGACTTCCGTCTGAGCTTGAACTAATCGTTCAGCCGTTTTATCCAAAATCGCGTGAAGTTTAATTTCAGCTCGAGATTCAGTCACAGAAATATATTCGTCAGAAGGACAACAAGAAGCTTTGGACTTACCTAAACTTTAAAACGATGGATACACTTGATGTCCCGCTTTCATTGACCATTTTCTTGTTTGTATATATGAGTGAGAAGTCGATTTCGAGTCCACATAATAAGCTAAAGCTTCGTCTGGTGTTAACTGCCGACTTTGTTCAGAACACTTATTCTTTTCTCTAGTTTCACTGACCGCGACGTTATGGATTTGTTTAGCAACACTTCGATGCCCTTCTTTTCGAGTAGCTAACTCAGCTGCTGTAATAAGCTCACTTGCACTTCGCGATTCCAAAAGATCTTCTACTCTTCGTCTCTTCGTTTTCGTTGATGAGTCTTCAAATGATTTTCTGGGTCGCCCTACGGAAAGAGCCGCTGATGATGTTGAAGTGCACGGCTGGTTTCGATTTCGGATCCCTCTAACCAATCTTTATGTTTGATTAGAAACATTTCTTTGTTACACTTTAAAGAAGTCCACTTTTGATTGAATTTTGCTGAAAGGCTTGATATTTTCATTTTGAGTCGTTTTAGAGAATCGTCAGAAACATCAGACATATTGAATTTTTCACTTATATAATAAAAAATGCCACTGTTTCGTTCAGTTTTGTCACGTTTTAGCCATTCTTCAAAAAACTCCATTTTCGTCATAGTCATAGTCACGACTCGTTCTGAAAAAAATAAAATAATTTTACTTTCGTAGTCATAATAGAGTACATACCTTCAACAGAATATTCCATCACAAAAAACTCGTTTCACTTTGCTACCAACTTTAAAATATGTTATCACAAGTGTGCATAAAATGCAACTGATTTGCAAATGAAAATGACCTCTCTTATAAGGGTTACTTTGACCCCCTGATAAGATACCTTTATGAGGTAATAAACAAATTAATTCTTGGAATTCGTTAAATGGGGGGTTGTTTACAAGTCGTTATCAGTGGTTCCTGGAAATTACGTCATGAATATTGTCCCGCTAGCATGTTCTTGCCGAATCACTGTGGGCCGTCCAGAACGTTCAGCGTCACTTGTGCCCATATGGCCAGTCCGAAAATTTTGAAACCACTTATAAACTGTTCTAATCGAAGGTGCAGAGTCACCATAATGTTTATCTCTTTAGTCTCCTGAGGCGTTTTGCCTTTCATAAAGTAATGTTTAATCACCACACGAAATTCTTTTTCGTCCATTTCTTGAAAATCACTCGACTTCCTTGATTCACACGAATGCCAAACACAAAGAAATAGACCAATATGGCTGAAACTTGGTGTGCGTTCATTCAAGAGATGCTACTAACTAAACATGACCTCGATACGCGCCGGTGGTGCCATCTCTCGGACTTTGCACGGACTTCTCAAACCAGCCTCTATATACATATATACATATATATATATATATATATATATATATATATATATATATATATATATATATATATATACATATATATGTATATATAGATACATATATATATATATATATATATATATATATATATATATATATATATATATATATGTATATATATATAGATATATATATATATATATATATATATATATATATATATATATATATATATATATATATACATATATATATATATATATATATATATATATATATATATATATATATATATACATATATACATATATATATGTATATATATATATATATATATATATATATATATATATATATATATATATATATATATATATATATATATATATATATATATATATATATATATATATATATATATGTATATATATATATATATATATATATATATATATATATATATATATATATATATATATATATATATATATACATATATAGATGATTGTTGTAACTGTCCAACGTTCAATGTATAAATTAAACAAAATTAAACTAAACGGAACATTAGTGTACCGGATACTACCGTCACGGTATTATCGTTCATAAAATCATATTGATAAATTAATAAAATTTACAAGCTTTAGATAGAATTTAAAGGAATAAAAGATATCATAAACTCTTATCCAAATACATAGGATATTCGCAAAAATCAAGAAACAAAAGGCTACATTTATTTTTTAAGTTAATTTTGGACAATCAATCTACCAATCGAGACCTTTTAAGTCTATTCATGGATTGAAATGTACCTAAATTCCAAAATAAAAATTGTGCCTTTTTTATTCGTGCCCCGAATGTGGAAACTATAGCTAGTTTAGACATTTGGTTTGAACGTAATTCTTATTACACTATGACTTAAAACTTAGTTTCACACGTCACAGATCGATAAAGCTTTTGTCAATTTATTTGATTCTTTGTTGGGTAGCGTACTTAAATCGGGATTACTCCTCTTAGAACTGATTTAAAATATGCACTTTGATTGGTCAAGAACGTGATGCCATCTTTAATTGAGAACAGTAAACCACCATTTAAATTGACAAAATGAAAGGAAATTAAAGTGTTGATTCGGGATATAAGTATTTGTTAGGTTTAATCAGCAAGTTGAAAAAAAAACTATATATATATATATATATATATATATATATATATATATATATATATATATATATGTATATGTATATATATATATATATGTATATAAATATATCTATATATATATATATATATATATATATATATATATATATATATATATATACATATATGTATATATATATATATATATATATATATATATATATATATATATATATATATATATATATATATATATATATATATATATATATATATATATATATGTATATATAAATATATCTATATATATATATATATATATATATATATATATATATATATATATATATATATGTATATAAATATATATATATATATATATATATATATATATATATATATATATATATATATATATATATATATATATATATATATATAAATATATCTATATATATATGTATATATATATATATATATATATATATATATATATATATATATATATATATATATAAATATATATATCTATATATATATATATATATATATATATATATATATATATATATATATATATATATATATATACCTTAAATAGCGGATCTCAATAATATAGGAAAAAATCGACCCTAAAGAAATGGTGACATGAATATTTTTTTCATGCCGCCACTGGTGTACGATACGACTCCACAATCTCGCTGAACGTTAACCAGAATATAAGGCCTAGAGTGTTTTTATATTTGAATAGAGTTTAACTAAACATATTTAATAATAAAAAAATATTATAAAAATTGTTACCTTTTAAAATATTTACTTCCCGGCACCAAATATTTTCAAGTGTTCTATTTTAACATTTTATTATAATAAATAAAAATTTTAATACAGGTATTCAATGCTAAAATTTTATTTGTTTCCTTCTAAAAAGGACAGCATAATAAATAAATTATTGAGGTAGGTTTTAAAATCGTCCACCTTGTTCAGCTTTATTTTCTTCTCAAGGCTACAAAGGATCTTTTGTCGAAAGTCGAAAAGAAATCTTCCTTTGTTACCGGCGGCAGATGCCAGCATCAAAGGATGTATTTTCGGCATCTCCTGACAGACGTTAGCTTTTTAGTTCAGGTTAGTAGAAAATATTATTTTGGTTATTGGTGTATTCCTTTTTTTTTGATTCCTTCTTTCGTTTATTGATGACTTTTTTTAATTGTATTTTTCGTATGTTTGGCTGGTAATGACTCTTCCAACATATTTTTGTAAGGACTTGATGTAATTTCCACAGTTTTTGTACGGTATTCTTTGTGGTATTGGGCGTAAAGATTAATTTTTTTTAAGGCTTTGTCATTAAATCCCGAAATAGGCACTATTTAAATGTGGCAATCTATTCGAACACATCAAGTTGGTGAGAAATTTGCTTGTTTTCATTATTAGTGAGAATAGATATTCTTGCAAGAACGATGTGCTTTTATTGCTTGAGAGAGGGAGTATTTATATTTTCAGCTGCTTTAAACAAATGTATGGGAAAGACGTTTTTGACCACGGAAGAAACTCTAGCAGCTTTAAATCCGTTTACAATGATGCCAATGATAGCAGCTCTTCGGTAAGGTTCTGTAAATAAACGCACGACTTGATATTGCGTTACTTGACGTAACAATCGGCCATTGGCTGAAGCCGGTAAGTAGTAACGCCTAGCAGTTGTAACATAATTATATAATAATTGCAATGTTCAACACATCCAGGTTCTTCAAATGCGTTGTATTTCTATCTAGCAGAAGTAACAGTTTATTTTCAAGGGGTCGCTTTACTACGCTTAAAAAATGTTTTGTCCATTCCATAAATAAGTTTGAGTTAATATGGTCAGTGTCTGAAATGGTGACAACACTTTTGGAAGGTGTGCCATTCCCCAATTCAGGATATTGTCTCATTATTTTGAATATAAGCATTTGCGGCACAAACTGACACAACCCAAGTCTCCGCTTGCGATTGCGTCGATTTGTTTCTTCCTTTTTAATTCTAAGACTTTTTGCTTCCTGAACGGGGCAAATCCACTTTCATCAAAGTTTTATATTTTGTGAACGAAAATGTATTTTTATCTACGATTTTTTTAAGCTGAGGGTCGATTTGTCCTACTCTCCTCTACTTGAAATTGCCAACGCTCTCCACCCATCCGTCAAATTCACGTTTAGATTGTTTATTTACAGCGAACGTTTACAAATTTTGCAATATGCTAAGAGTTAACTTCGAGAGGCAGTAGCAGTAAGGTTACAGTAGCGAGTAGCAGTAGTAGTTGCTATATATACTGATATATATATATATATATATATATATATATATATATATATATATATATATATATATATGTATATATATATATATATATATATATATATATATATATATATATATATATATATATATATAGTATATATATATATATATATATATATATATATATATATACATATATATATATACATATATATATATATATATATATATATATATATATATATATATATATATATATATATATATATATATATATATATATATCATATATATATATATATATATATATATATATATATATATATATATATATATATATATATATATATATATACAAGGTGTCCCATATGGATGGAATAATAATTTCACAGCATTTATTAATCAGTGTATCCAAAAAAATGTTTAAATAAGAGTTATAGGGGTGTTATACGGCGCACATGCTGACATTGGCAATAAAATGTTTTGAACTATCAGTTCGAAGAAATTACGCCATCATAAATTTTTTTAAATGGAAAATTCTGTATATTATTTTATTTTTGAGTCCTACTAAAAATTCTAGGTCTTATTTGTCTAACATACCATATGTCTAAATTGAACTGTTCTGGAATTATTGATATCTGAAATTAAGGAGATCAAATTAAAAAAAAAAATTAAGCTGGCTTGTGTCAAACATTTACTGTCAGGTAAAAACTTAACGAGTCAAAAAACGGCTTATTGACGAAAATGTTTATTGCTGCTTTTGGAAACTGAAATTTGAGCGTAATATCATAATGGTACATTTAACAGAAACTGAAAGAATCACTTTGTTCATGACAGTTGGTTACGGAGACTGTAGGTGAACACAACAGGAGGTGTGTGATCTTTTTAACGCAGAATATCCCAATCGAGAACCTATTACCCAATCTGTAGTTAACAAAACATTAAAACGATTTAGACAATCAGGTCATGTTAAGGATCGTTCTAAATCTGGACCTCCAAAAGTTAAAACAAGCGATGATAAAAAGTTAGATGTTAACAGGCATAACTGCCAGTAGTGGTCTACTCAGAATTCCCACTGGATAATCGACAGTCATTTTCAAAGACCATAAAGGATAAACATGTGTACAGGGATTTGTGGACGTCATGTCATTAGTTTCTTTTTTATCGATGGAAATCTTACAGGACAGCGGTATTTACAGTTACTCCAAAAGCAACTTGTACAGGTCTTTTTCCCGATGAAAATAATTTGGATACCCCTAACAGGAATCTGTGGTATCAACAGGATGAAGCACCTCCTCACTATAAAATCAGTGTTCATAGATATTTGGATGCGATTTTTCATAATCGATGGATAGGCAGGAAAGGTGCTGTAGAATGGCCTGCAAAGAGTCCCGACCTTTGCCACTCGATTCTTTTATGGGGTCATTTGAAAACGAAAGTTTACCAAAGTCGACCTGAAACTGTAGAAGATTTAAAACAGAAAATTCAATATGAAGTAGCACACCCTGGATTCTCTGCAAAACTCTTTTCGAGCTGTTTATGACAGATTGGGTCATTGCCTCGCTGTTAACGGTAGACGTTTCGAGCAATTGTTACCTTAAAACTAAACCTACAGTATTTATTAATAGTTTCTTTGTCTTTTTTTTATTCTAAATTTCAAATGGCAATAATTCCAAAACAGTTCAATTTAGACATGTGGTATGTTAGACAAATAATATCTGGAATTTTTAATAGGACTTAAAAATAGAATAATATACAGGGCTTTCTATTTAAAAAAAATCAAGATGCCATAATTTCTTCGATCTGAAACACACACACTAACATTTTATTGTCAACGTCTGCATGTGCCCCGTAAAACCCTCTATACCTTTTATTTAAACATTTTTTGATACACTGATTAATAAATGTGTGGAATCATTATTCCATATATATGGGGCTCCCTATACGCATATATATATATATATATATATATATATATATATATATATATATATATATATATATATATATATATATATATATATATATATATATATATATATATATATATATATATATATTTATATATATATATATATATATATATATATATATATATATATATATATATATTATATTTATGTAGTTGAGTTGTAAACTTAACACTTAAAAATGTTTCTAAAAATATTGCTTACGTACATATTACACATTATTATGCATAAAAAACTGTAAGGTTAATCCTTCGTTTTTTATTTAATAACAGGCTAAATAAACAACGCTAAAGCAATTGTCAATGTCTTAAAAAGAAGACGTAACTACTTACGAATTTGACATACTAAATAAATTGTCATGTAAATTTGTTGCGTTATACTCGTAACTTCTAGGAATTGTTATCATTTATTCAAGAAGTATTGTTTTTTAATATCTTTGTTTAAATATTTTTGAAGCTTCAAAATCATAATACGAGAAAACAAAAAAAACTAGTGAGATATTATATAGACTGCCTATTCTAATAAAAACCTTAATTTTAATTAAACATATCAAATGACCAAATTCACGTAAATAACGGAACGAATTACTTATAAACGAGGAAACGCACAACCATAATCCAATTTGTAAAGATATGTTAAAACATGCCTAGTATGGATCTTGTTAGGGTAATTTAATCAGGTGTCATTTTGACCCATTTTGATCTTAATTATTTTGTAATAGAGAACGGTATATGGAATATGGTTTCCATAACTAAGCCTAAATGTTTGAAGTTTTTTCTGACTAATTCTATCTATGTCTAACATACATGATAAACCAAAACGATTAAAATCTGATTTTAATATTTATTTCCCAAAATAGACAGTACGCATCACTTAAAATATCCTTATCATTTTAAAATATATTTAGTATTTTTAGTGTTATCAGTCTCATTTGTAATAAATGTCTTAAAATTAAGACAGGAAATTGTAGAAAAGTAAAAGGCATTATACCAGTTGTCTTAATTTTAGTCACACTCGCTTCTCCTAGATTTTTGCTCAGAAAAATTAATAAAACTTAATCAAGCTTTACCTACTTTGGAAAAATTAAACCATTGATTATTATTTATATCTATTTTGAAATATTTAGATTTTTTCATAATGAAGTACTGAACTACTTATTAGGAAGCAGGAAAAACATTTTTTTTATGTGACTCAATGAATTGACACTATTTTATCATTTCAGTCTCAAGAGATGGCTGACTTTTGAAAATACATGTACGTTGCGGTAGTTTACTCTTTGGAAGTACTTGAAATTACTTCCTGTTTTAATGACCGTAAAAATGAAGGCAATACTAAAACTGCATTATTAGCAGTACCTAAAATTATTTAGAAGTACATGGCATTTTAACAGTATTAATATGGCATATTATTACATAAAAATTTGGTAAAACATGTACTCTAAAAAATGTGTGGAAGCTTTCTGTCAGTACCCGGATAAGGTCTGAATTGGTGTTCGTTGTGTTTGCTGAACCTAGCCAAGCTGATGAACCGTGATGCGAAGAAACGCGTCTTAGGATAGTCTAGCAATTACAGAGAACACTTTTGGGAACTACCAGGTGCGAATTTTTCAATTTGCCTTGGTTGTTTCATCAATGCGTCATCTATGCCTTCAAGCGGGAAGCTTGAGAAGATGCGTTTCTGCAAAAGTGTCAGTTGTGATCTGGCCGCTTTGTTCGGATAGACTTTAAACAAGTCACCGACAGAGTACAGTATGACCATCTATTTTGTCATATATACACATATATATATATATATATATATATATATATATATATATATATATATATATATATATATATATATATATATACACACATACATATATATATATATATATATATATATATATATATATATATATATATGTATATATATATATATATATATATATATATATATATATATATATATATATATATATATATATATATATATATATATATTTGCCCTCTGGGTACCACCTTGTTTAAGTACATGTTTTTCTTGGTTTCCCGTGAAATTCTTGATAATTACACTCCCATCTGTAATAACATTAATAATAATAACAATAATAATAATAAATTGCTTAGTATGTTCCCAATTAATGAAAAACCCTTTCCACTTGCCACCTCCTTCTCCTGTTCTATTTCCCCCCAGATGAAGAAAAATCATTTCCTCCATATGTTACTTAATTACCATAACGGCGAAAATTTGCGTTCCCATTGGATACCTTTTCCCTTCATACCAAAATTTTACTATATGACGTAGTACTTAATTTGTAGATATAACCACAGAAAAAGAGTTGCCTGTTGTAGAGTATATTGCGTCCATTGAGTCAGTTATAAATGATAAACCAAGTGAAGAGCAAATATAACTAATATTATAACCAATCACAAAACTAAAATTAAAAACAACAAACAAAAAATGAACCTAATGCAAAAAAGAATCAAAAAAACTTATACCATACGAAACAATTTATTAAAGACAACCCCCAGATTGTAATAACAAAACCAGATAAAATTAACAAAACTGTCATAATGACCACCAAAGATTATGAATCCAAGATGGAAACCCTTCTTAATACATGTAAGAAACTTAATAGTTAAACACACCCCCCCCCCCCCCCCCCCCCCAAACAAACCCCCCCCCCCCCCCCCAAACTGATCCCACGAACGTTTACCAAAAAGAAAAACAACGCCTTCATAAAAAAACTATTAAATAAGAATGAAATAAGTAATGAAGAAGCCAAAAGGTTAGTTATAAACAACGCAGTGTCACCTAAAATTTATGGTTTACCCAAATTGCATAAACAAAACATACCGCTAAGGCCAATCGTATCATGTTTAAAATCACCTCTTTATAACCTTTCAAAATACCTAGCCAAATGTATATCTAATATTACAGGTAAAAATAACTATTTTATCAAAGATTCATTCACATTTAAAGAATTCATTGAGACGATAAACATACCACAAAACTATAAACTTCTTTCACTAGATGTTGTGTCATTATACACAAATATACCTAAAGAACTTGTGCAGACTGCCATAAACAAAATATGGGATCTATTGAGAGAACATACAATAATATCAAAAGAAAACTGTATTGAAGCAGTTAACCTCACTTTAAATACTAATTATTTCCAATATCAAGACAAATTCTATCAACAAATAGAAGGGTGTGCCATGGGCTCTCCTATATCCTCAGTAATAGCTCAATTGGTTATGGAGCATTTAGAAGAAAGTGTTATAAATAATTTAGAGTACAACATACTATTTTTCAAAAGATTTGTGGATGATTGTTTATTGGCTATTACAACCGATAATACTGATAAAGTCCTGCATGATTTCAACAGTTTCCATCAAAAGTTGCAATTTACTTCAGAAATCGAAAATAACAATGAAATGCATTTCCTGGCTACAACTTTAATTAGAAAACATAACAAAATAATCACTAAATGGTATATTAAACCAACGTGGTCTGGCAGGTATTTGAATTTCTACTCTAATCACACAAAGGCACAAAAGGTAAGTGTTATTGTCGGTTTAACAGACCGTGCAATGGCGCTGACCTCACCAAATTTAAGACCGAAAGCACTGAATCAAATGAAATCAGTATTAATACAAAATGGATTTAGAGAAAAAGACATCAACCAAACAATAAAAACAAGAACATACAAATTTTATAATAAAAAAATCAAAAAAGATGAAACCAAAGAACAAAATCAGAAAAAAATTCTCCCACTACCTTATACACGCAATTTAACAGAAAAACTAAAGAACACTCTAAAACAATATAACATAACTGTTTGTCACAAAACACAAAATAAACTAAGCTCACTATTTACAAACTTAAAAAACCAGGTACCAACCATGAACCAATCCAGCATAGTTTATTCAGTACCTTGTGCAGATTGCCCAATGCATTATATTGGTATGACGACCCAATTATTAAAAAACAGACTCAATGGACACAAGTATACAAAAAATGCAACAACGGCACTTCATAAACACACAATGGAACTTGGACATGATTTCAACTTTAATGAAACAAAGATTTTAAACAGGGACATTAATATCGGAAAACTCGCAATAAAAGAAATGATCGAAATTTAAAAAAATGAGAAACTTACAGTCAATGATAAAAGTGATATAAAAGGAATTAGCCATATTTATACAAATTTAATAAGGTAATATTTTAAAGTGTATACTCATCCTTAATATATTAACAAAAAGACTACCTGCTTAATATTCAAAAAAAAAAAAAAATCCCGGATCAATAATACAAAATAAAATCTACATCGATAAGAATGCCACTATGACTCGTCAGTAATAAATAAAATATGTGAGATTCAAGGTAGGTTTCATGTGATTTTAATTTTTAAATATAGAACTAAGAATTTATGTAAATAGTTTATGGTTGTGTGTGTTAAATAATTTGTGTTGTACTAGTGTACCTAAATGTAGTTTTATATTTTATATTTTGTATATTTTGTAGAAATAGAGAAAAAAAATGAAAATGCCCTAAACCAAAGGGCGAAACGTCAATTTAAGTTTAATTTTAAATACCAAATATTCCCCAAAGCCCAAGAATTGAAAACAAATATTAATTGATGGTTCAAGAAAATTTTTAAGTATATATATATATATATATATATATATATATATATATATATATATATATATATATAGGGTGTCCCAGTATTCCGTGTACATAGAGTTACTGTGGATTTCTGGGATAAAAATATAATTGTACTATTTGTACAAGATTCGGTGCTAAGGGGTTTTCTGAGATGAGGAATCAAAATCAACTCAGAGTTTTGTTGTACACTGTAGGGGGCGTTACTTATTGCACTGTGTATACTTTTAATTTGTCATAACTTTTTTATTCCACTCTGTATGATATTTTTAATTAAATATTCGTTTTTTCGTTTTTTCCGCTTTCTCCTGTCTAAAAAACTCTCTTGATAAATGTTGCAATAGTTTCTGATATAGTGTGACATTTTTTTTTATTGATTACAAATTTATTAATTTGTGGGTAGTCTTTTATGCTCTTGGGTGCTAGTTGGTTTTTACATTCTTACTGTTGTTGGCCCGTTGGCCTTTAAATTTATTATTGTTGTTAGTCTGTTTGCCTTTAAGCATACTCCAAATTTCAAAGACTTTTCTTTTGGACCTGTCCTAAGCCTGATGAAGTGTGGATTGAAATAAAAAATGGATGGTATACACAGTGCAATAAGTTGGGTTAAATGGTCAAATTTTCATTCCAGAAATCGACACTAACTCTGTGTACACGGAATACAGGAACACCCTATATATATATATATATATATATATATATATATATATATATATATATATATATATATATATATATATTAAATATTGGGATTTACGATTTGCAACCGAAGAAGAGGACACCAAGCATTGAATTTTGATAAAACCCATATGGGTACTGTGTAACATTTTCAAAATTAATTTCTGCTGGGATTCTCGAGCAATCAAAAAAGGAAGCTATCGAGATTTTTCTATACTTTACATAATTTATATCAAAATCGAAAACCGTTAAAAAACCAACTTATCACTGCCATAATCGGTATTTCTTTTTTGGTCTAAAAATTAAAACAAAAGCTGTATTATCTGCAATTCGAGTAAAGGACTTCACTTTCAGTCAATTTCTCCCAAAATTTAGCAAGTTGTGACCGACAATGCCCTGATAAAGGCTTCTATAGGTATAGGATAAAACTGACTTTAAATATGGTAATTATTAAGTCAAAAACTTTTCTTTTACGATTAGGTTATAGGCCTATGGGTTCTTCAATATTTTAAATACCTGCTTAAATTAAATTAAGTGAAGTCAAGAATTTTCTAGCATTCTGTAAAAATTCCAAAAAAAAAAACATAAAATCAGTTTCAGATAATTTCAGTTTTTACCATTTTTAGCATTATTTTCCCATATATCAAAACTTAAAATTTTGACACTCCGTATCTCAAAAAAATAAGTTGTAGAATTTAACAATATTGAAGAAGGCATGCCATCAGAAAACGGAGAACTACGAAATATCAAATTTTGTGACAAGTTGATTGAATACCATTTTCTATAAGCTGTATGTGAGATACTTTGCACCCAAATAAACCCTTTTAGCAACAAGATAATCGTCACCCCTTTTTGTCAATATAACTCTAACGTTTTTGTTAAATATTGAGGGTTTTTTATACATGTAACATAAATGGGGCGTTTAACACAATTTTGAAAAAGACGAATCTCATTCCTCTACAGTAGAATTTAAGGACAGTTCTTCAACGAAAATGAAATAAAAAAACTATTAAACTGTTAAAAACAAGTCTTCATAAATGAACTATATTTTTTTATTTAATTATAAAGATGATGTAAAAATGTGGAATTATGAGGTTTAAATCTGTTATAATTATACGATCAATCTCAAGTTAGTTACAGTGGAGAAATTGTTTCTGTAGCCTCTATTTTCTATTTAATGTTACATAAACTAATAACAGCACAATAAAATAATTTAAAAAGAGTTACGGTTTCTAACCATTACCACGAGACCACAATCTGTTACTATGATTCAATATTTCAATTTCAATAACAAGTACTTCCTGAATATCTTCTATACTCTGAAATTGACTTGGGGTTTAACTAACTCTATAAACTAATCAACTATAAGAAAACTTCCCCGGGTAAAGATAATAGTTGTTTTGCCTGACTCTGGATCTAGATAGATAGAACTGAAATAACTTTTTTAGTATTGTTTACCACCGCTTTATATTACACCCAAACTATCGATTTTTATATGGCTCTCATCCACTAAAAATGAATTTTATGTAGTTTATGAACACCGCAAATACAGACAGAACCGTTTTGTTACAAAATAGGTACTATGCACTATGTTCGATAAAGGTCTTTATTCAAAAATCAATAAACACTGTACCGTTTGAAATTTGCTTGCCCCAGGCTTGAGCACAATTTTCTTGCAACCTCTTTTTAATTTCTGATAATGAATTGAGTGAATCCTGATTTTAAAAGAATTAAAGAAATTAAACACACACTAGCTCAGTTTTCTTTGGTAGAGAGATATGGGTAAGAGATAATTTTTGTACGTCTTTTTGGAATTATTTTTTATTTTTAAAGAAACCTCAGCTGTACGACTTTTTGGGCACCATTCATTTTAAAATAGAAAGGATCTAACTTCAGCTAAAAAAATGAAAAAATACTGAAAGGGTGTACTGTTGGTAAAAATAAAAAAATCAGTTTGGTACAGCCGTTCTTATCCTGAAAAGTAAGATAGGTATTCAGTGAGACACTAGCTTTAATCAACAAAAAGAAAATTTATTCATGTTTTTAAAAATAAAAAGTTCTAACCTTTGCAGTTTTACAGGATTACTAAAAATTTTAGCCTAACAGGTAGTTATGACATTTAAATTCTAAACTCTGACTACTCCCGAAGACGAAAAATAGTGCTTTTCACTTCACTTTTTAGTCAGTTCAAAATGCTGTTAAGGCACTACTCAGGGATAAGTCTATGGAAGGATGTTTTGGTAACTTACTGTTTTTATTTCGGCTTCGATGGAACACGACCGATTTCACACTTTTCTAGTAAACACTTAGAGAGCCCACTACGGCTTTTCGTTAAAAAAACTTGTGCTTTATTTAGCTCTCATGATTGTTGTTATGAGCCTTTACTGCAGCTCTGTAGAAGGAAGCCTACTTGGCGGCTCCGATGAAAATTAGCCTGGCTGCGGCTTGATGGTACTCAGCCTCGATCCCTGTCCTACCGGACCCTTAAATAAGCCGTGGGCCTTCTCTCGGTCATATCGCGACGCCGGAACCAAAAATCCGGATACACATTTTTAACCAATCCCGGCGTGCCGATAGATTCGGTCAGAAACCCGCACAGCACACTAATATACCGAACGGCTTGGAACCTCTTATTAATATACCGTTCGATACAAAAATGAAAATAAGTACAATTTGAAGTGAAAAATCAGTAACATTACATGGTCTTAAAATCTAGGAAAAAATGAATGTTACATTTACCCCCTTCCAAAAAGAAATAGACTACACTAGTCTATTAAACTTAGGCTACTTATGAAAAGGTACAAAGTGGTACACTATCACTTAATACTAAGGTCAGAACTTAAAACAAAAGTACAAACTTCGGACCTTACTACTAGACTTAACTCAATTAAGCACTAATATTAAGTACAATGAGAACCAAATGAAAATCTTTGCATGATCACAAGAATCTTATAACTAGACTTAACTTAATTAGACACTAAGGTTAAGTACATCAA
Organism: Pachyrhynchus sulphureomaculatus; assembly: GCA_019049505.1. Classification (NCBI taxonomy): domain Eukaryota; kingdom Metazoa; phylum Arthropoda; class Insecta; order Coleoptera; family Curculionidae; genus Pachyrhynchus; species Pachyrhynchus sulphureomaculatus. Next base: position 107,250,371 of record CM032446.1, on the reverse strand, counting down.
AAAGCAAATAAAAATCCTTGCATGAACATAAGAAATACCTTTCCAAAATAACAATCGCGGTCTTCTTATATAAAAGAATCAGCTCTGTTATTGTTACCAAAACAAAAAAATATAACTTTGTCTAGACTCTTGTCTAAATCAAAAAAAAGTGAACTGAAATAAAATATGAACACCCCCCTTAAAATATTTTAAGGATTGTCTGAAAATTTTCTATTTCAGCAAAAGAAATTTATAAAAATTCTTAAATAAAGAAAAAACAAAAAAAAAATGATTCTAGTGCAAACACTAACACTAAAAGGAGAAAGTCTTGTAAGACCATTTAGCACTAGGCTAAGAAAAACATCTGGATAAATATCCAGACAAACGCTCGGGAAAAATCGCAATTAATGCTCTAGCTCATCGCTAAGAGAACATTCCAAATCTAGTATCACTACTAGTCGCACTCAGAAAATAATCGCACTCTACATCGCAATGTCGACGTCCTGAGACATCCAGACATGCAAAAATCGTCAGGGAAAACGCTCTGGTTAATCGCCAGAAAACACGTCAGCTCATCGCCAACAAAACACTCTGGTATATCGCCAGAAAAAAAAACTCGGCTCCTCGCCAAGAAAACACTCTGGTATATCGCCAGAAAAAAGCCTCGGCTCCTCGCCAAGAAAACACTCTGTAAATAGTCCTCGACTACACAAAGTCTGCGTTCTAAAAGAACAATCTCGCCATTAACATAGTGAGCAGCTATAAAAGCTAACAATATCACTATAGGCACAGTGAATAGCTATAAAAGCTAAAATTCACCCTAAACACAGTGAATAGCTATAAAAGCTAAAATTCACCAAACTGAATGATCCTGCTTCAAAAAGCAATGTTCACAAAGAACAGAATGATTAGTCCACGCGCAACTAACATTCAAGGAAACATTCCCAACATAACTATATGAGACAGCAAGTCTCGAAATAGGACCTCCCTAAAGTCATAATCCTATATATAGGAGTCGATAAGCAAAACGACTCAAAATCACGCATTTTGAGCACAAGCCCTCAGGCAACCAACATACACAGAAATATATACAGAAACATATACAGAAATATATACAGAAATATATACAGGAGTTCAAATCCCAAACTCTTGGTTATGATAACTCCATATCGAGCTTGGTGAAAGCTCTTAGCAAAAGCTAATCAAATCTTTGGCACATCGCACCAAAGTGACAAATCTGCCTAGAAACATGAGTCAGAAAAAAACGCCCTCCGTCATTCTTCAGGGTGGCTACACAGAGATATAAAATTTAACCAGCATTGCGCTTCTTCAAGTTGCATGAAGAACCCTCGTGTACTGGTCTCGCCCTAGAACAACAACGAAAAACATTCAATCCATCCCACATAACAGGAGACAAACACCTCACCACGATATACTGAATGGTGGAGACAATAAAATACCGGAAATGGTGACCCTGGAGTCCACCAACAAAAGGGAGTAGATTATAGCATCCACTAAACTAAAACGGTGTCTACCACACCACCATAAGTCAAAAAAAATTAATCAATAGGGTGTTCCGAAACACACTACTGCCAACAGCCTGTCACCACTAATAGGCTAATTGGAGCTGAGGTCGACTACAGTAGCTAGGCTCTCCTTTGGCTCAAATAGAAATAGCCATTGGGTAACAAAACCTCTAAAGGTCCCAAAGGTCAAACGTTCACCCCCCATAGACTACCCTTCCAATCAGTCTGTTCCTCAGGAAGACTAACTCCCTGCCAAACGTCGTAACGGCATCTGTTAGCACCCGGTGCATCACAGCCTGTAAAAACAGATAACTCATGGGATACAACCTAAAAGGTTTACAAGGTTGACTTAACCAAGCTTCTAACGGAAATTTCCAAAAAACGAAAAAGAGCTTAAAAAGCTACATGAAGCAAAAATTTCTCAATTTTTCGGCGGCAATGCTACAAAACTTTTGAAGACGACAAGAGCTTTTCCAGCTTAATCAGAAACAAGAAGAAAACATCGTTGACAGCTAAAATATTCGATCATGGTGTTAATCGTCTTCCTAGACAATAGCCTCTAGAAGAAACTGCTACTGGTATCAGGCATAACCGTTTTCTGTCAGCCCAAACTTCTAGATTACCTCTTGGAAATCTAAAAATTCGGTTAGGAATCTTCCTTCACTGCGCTTAGCCTCTCTTAACAAGGTTCTCATCTCGGTATCAGATTTTGATCATTTCTTTGTGAATCGACTGTCTTACTCTGCTCTCATCTCCTGTAAATGATCAGCCTTTAGTTCTCCTGCAGGACTTCAATTTTCTATCAATCTGATAGTATACCGAAAAAAACTCAACATACGCCTATGAGTCCATGCAAAAAAAATTTTTAAAAAAATTAGTGACTCAAAGGTAACGTTTAAACGGCTTTGAAAAGAAAAAAGTATACCCTCAGTTTGTCAATTCAGAAGAAGGTCTAAATCAAAATAATCCAAGCCTTAGACTTACTGGATAAACCAAAATCAATTTACTCTTAATTGCACCCAACATATACCACTAAGGTAATAGAAATACACCCACTCGGGTAACAAACTTTGAAATTGCTCATAAAAATTTTTGACTCAACATCATACCACGCGAGCTACATCTTGCGCTTGTCCTAACTCAAGATCACCTTGGATTGCCTCTAATCAAAATTTCGCTTCCAAGTGTCAAGAACTGGATATTATTTGGGGTCTTAAGCAAATCAAATCCCGCGACCACCGACATACCAGTCTTATGATATATCCAGAGTATGACTCTTTCGCAAGCTCGCAACAGCTGAGTCGATGCTAAACATCAACCACAATCAACCTAAGTTTGGGATATGGCCAATACCCAAAACCTTAGCATTAAACAATAAAAGTAAGCTATTCTCTGCTCAACTTTTATAACAGTCAAAAAAAACGAGGTCGTCACCTCTACAGAGCAACATCAAAAAAATAAAGTAAAGCAATTAAGATAATGTAAATATAAACTATTCTTCTTCTGACAAACTTTCACTAGGGCTAGGTCCGTTGAATGGTTTTAAGTCTTTAATATGCCATTGTCCTACTTTAGTCCCATCTAAATTAACTAAACCATAGACTAAGTCTGAAATCTTTTCTCTTATCACGCAATGCACATACTTAGGTACCAACTTAGATGTGAATTTATCTGCTGCACTGGAAAGAATTTTATTTTTTCGCCAAACGTGATCACCTATATTAAAGGAAAAATCCCTTTTCCTAAGGTTGTAAGACTTACTGTTCCGTTCATAAGCCTTATGTATCCTACTACGCACGTCAGTGAAAATATCTTTTAAACCCTTTAAATTTTCGGCGTACGCACCCCTGTTACCCGGAATTATTTCGCTGTCAACATTGACATCCAAATCTAAATTTTTATAATACGACCCAGATAGAGGTATATGTCTGCCGTAAACTAAGAAAGACGGTGTGAACCCTGTTACTTCGTGTCTTGCGGTATTTATTGCTTGTTGAATTTTGGAAATATTGCCATCCCAAGTGTCATGTGAATCAACGTAACTTCTTAAAGCGGTCCCGACTGTTCGGTTATTACGTTCAACAAAATTACATTGTGGAGAGTACACAGGATTAAAACGGATGTTAAAACCATAAGTTTCACTTAAGCTCTTAAAACTCTTAGAGGTAAACTGAGTACCGTTATCGCATATTAAGAGCGACGGAACACCGTGGATTAGAAAGACATCTTTTTCCAAAATTCTCTCTATATATCCAGCTTTAGAGCTTTTCAAAGGAAATAGCATGGTATACTTTGTAAACCAGCAAGAAACCACGAGAAGCCATTTATTTCCCCTTTTTGAACGTGGGAATGGGCCTACTAGATCAGCTGCTATGACTTGGAAAGGGTAATTGACCGTTTTCTCTTTTCCCATCAGTCCCATAGGTAGTGTATTTGGAGATTTCTGCGCTCCACATACTTCACAAGTCCTCACAAACTTTAAGATATCAAAACGCATTTTTGGCCAATAATACTGTTCCTGAACCCTGTAAAGAGTTTTATAAAAACCAAAATGACCAGAAGTAGGAGGAGTGTGACACATGTCTATAATTTCCTCTCTCTGTGGTTTAGGAACTAGTATTTTCCACTCGGGTACATTAACTTTTAAAGGCAACTGGTTTGGGATAAATTTGTACACAAAATCATTTTCCACCTTCCACTGCGGAAAATTTTGAGGAAATTCTTTAATTTGCTGCCGTAAATTATCGTACCATGGATCAATGCGATCTATATCAACTGTATCTATTCTTACGTCAATTTGTGCATTAAGACTGTTTTCGTCCACCGTATGGTCTGGGATTCTTGACAAAGCGTCAGGAATAACATTGTGGACTCCTTTTCTATGAATTAAATTAAACGTATGTTGTCTCAACCTAATCGCCCAACGCGCTAGTTTGCCACTAGGGTTTTTAATAGAATTAAGCCACAATAGACTATAATGATCTGTTATGACCGTGAAAGGAACACCTTCTATGTAAGGTCGAAACTTTTCGATGTTAAAGAGTACTGCTAAACATTCTTTTTCAACAACCGAATAGTTACGTTCAGCCTTTGATAAAGTTCTACTGGCATACGCTATCACTCTTTCCTCACCATTGATTTTCTGTGTTAGGACGCCCCCTAAACCGGTATTAGAAGCATCACTAGAAATATAAAACTGTTGGGAGAAATCTGGTTGGGATAAAATGGGAGCTGAAACCAATAGCTCTTTAATCTTTATAAAAGATTCTTCGGCTGCCTTTGTCCAATCTATCGATTGTCCTTTTTTTCGTCCTTTCAAAAGATCATTGATAGGCGACAACAGGTAGAAAAATTCTCAATAAAACGTCTGTACCATGAACACATTCCTACGAAGCGCTTAACTTCCGTAGTATTAGTAGGTCTCGCATAATTAACCATGCTTGCTACTTTATCCGGATCGGTACGTAAGGAATTTGAGCCTACAATATAGCCTAAAAACTTTAGAGAAGTTTTGAAAAAATCACATTTGCTCAAATTTATCGTCAGTCCGGCCTCTTTCAATTTATTTTTTACTTCTTTAAGTAAGCATATATGCGATTCGAAGTCTTCCGATGTTACTAAAATATCATCGAGATAGGTAAAAATATGTGGCTCATATTTCGGACCAAATATAGCGTCCACTAAACGTTGCTGAGTTTGAGCAGCGTTCTTTAGACCAAACGGCATAGTGACGAACTGAAATAGACCTCGGCCTACTACTGCAAAAGCGGTCTTTTCCTTAGAGGATTTGTCTAAAGGAATTTGCCAGAATGCCTTTCTAAGATCTATCGAGGATACATACTTAGCATTCCTGAGTGATGTCAAAATTCTATCGATGTTCGGTAATGGATAGTTATCAAATTTGCTGACCTCGTTGAGCTTTCTTCCGTCAAAGCATAGACGATACTGTCCATCGGCCTTTTTCACCAATAAGATTGGAGAACACCAAGGACTGTTTGATTCTTCAATCACTCCGAGTTTCAACATTTCGTCTAACTCTTTATTTAATACTTTTGACATATACGGAGACATGGCGAAGGGCCTTGTCTTTACAGGACTGGCATCAGCCGTATCTATAGACATGGTGATTTTATTCGTTCGGCCTAACCTATCTTTACTACTTATTTCCTTGAAAGAGCTTATTACTTTTTCTGCCTTTAAGCGTTCCGTCCGCGAGAGATCATCTAGGGTACATAGACGCGAGAAAAGGTTTTCTAAAGAACTTTCTAAATAACAATCTTTAAAACTTGTATGAGAATTGACTTCTAGGGACTGTGGATACCACGAATTATTTTTAAAATTTACTAAAATTCCGAATTTTTGTGCAAAATCACATCCTAAAACCAAAGTATGTGATAGAGAAGGTACTACTAGAGCAGAGATTACTAAACAATGACCATTGCAGACTAGCGGCAACTCAACCGTACCTAAAACTTTTAGACGGCTGCCATCTGCAGTGGTAACACTTCTATTTTTGACGTGGCATATTTTTATACTTAAACGACTTAAAATTTTAATACCATTCCGACCTACAACGGAGGCATTTGCACCAGAGTGAAATAAAGCCGAGAAATGGACACCTAATAGATTTATCTTGATATGCGGTCTGTTATCTAAATATTTATGCACGAATAAAGGAGACATGTGACCACTTGGAGAAGCAGGAGTTTTAACTTGAGAAGGAGAATTTTTATTAGACTTAAAAAAATCAGAAACTTTTTGTAACCATTTAGTCCAATCTGATCTACTGGATTATTTCTTTACTTAAGATCCTCGTTGGAATCTTTCTTTTATCCGCGACCGGACGTTCTGAGAAAATACGACGGATTTTCATTTCATAGTCTAACTCATATTCCAGTAGGTGATTGACTTTAAAATTGAAAGCTTCCATGATAAATGAATACAATTTAAAAGAATTGTTTAAAAAGTCGTGAAAATATTTCTCCTGTGCTCCCAATAGTCAAAATAAAAAAATATGTAAAGGCACTTAAAATATGTAAACTTCTTTACCAAACATTTAAAAAAATTTTCAACAATTTCAAAAAAAATTTCTAAGTATTGCCTTGTATTAAAATTCTTTTACCAAATATGTTAAGAATTTCCAACAAAAAAAATCTCCAAATATCGTTTCATATCAGCAAAGTATTTTTAATATTCATGCAAAACATCGGTGAGAAAAAAGTACAGTTTTTTCTTCGGTTCACCGCAAAATAAATCTAACACTGCAAAAATTAAAGTAAACCAGCACATCTGCTAATCTGAACTATAAAGCTAGCTTTTAAGAAAAAAGTAGGAATCACTTATCTTAGAGTCAATTAACAAAATTCAAATATCTATACCACCATCAGATAAATTGAAATAAATAATTCTACAAATTTCCTGCTTTTGTCTTATTGCTATAGTGTAGTTTCGTTTAATAAATATTATGAAATAAAAATATCTGAAAAGTTAGAGCTTTTACTTTGTTCGAAAGCTAGTACACTGAACCCTTTAAAAAATAAAATTCCAAAAGCCCCGCGTTGACAGCGCTACTTTGTACCGTTTGAAATTTGCTTGCCCCAGGCTTGAGCACAATTTTCTTGCAACCTCTTTTTAATTTCTGATAATGAATTGAGTGAATCCTGATTTTAAAAGAATTAAAGAACACACACTAGCTCAGTTTTCTTTGGTAGAGAGATATGGGTAAGAGATAATTTTTGTACGTCTTTTTGGAATTATTTTTTATTTTTAAAGAAACCTCAGCTGTACGACTTTTTGGGCACCATTCATTTTAAAATAGAAAGGATCTAACTTCAGCTAAAAAAATGAAAAAATACTGAAAGGGTGTACTGTTGGTAAAAATAAAAAAATCAGTTTGGTACAGCCGTTCTTATCCTGAAAAGTAAGATAGGTATTCAGTGAGACACTAGCTTTAATCAACAAAAAGAAAATTTATTCATGTTTTTAAAAATAAAAAGTTCTAACCTTTGCAGTTTTACAGGATTACTAAAAATTTTAGCCTAACAGGTAGTTATGACATTTAAATTCTAAACTCTGACTACTCCCGAAGACGAAAAATAGTGCTTTTCACTTCACTTTTTAGTCAGTTCAAAATGCTGTTAAGGCACTACTCAGGGATAAGTCTATGGAAGGATGTTTTGGTAACTTACTGTTTTTATTTCGGCTTCGATGGAACACGACCGATTTCACACTTTTCTAGAAAAACACTTAGAGAGCCCACTACGGCTTTTCGTTAAAAAAACTTGTGCTTTATTTAGCTCTCATGATTGTTGTTATGAGCCTTTACTGCAGCTCTGTAGAAGGAAGCCTACTTGGCGGCTCCGATGAAAATTAGCCTGGCTGCGGCTTGATGGTACTCAGCCTCGATCCCTGTCCTACCGGACCCTTAAATAAGCCGTGGGCCTTCTCTCGGTCATATCGCGACGCCGGAACCAAAAATCCGGATACACATTTTTAACCAATCCCGGCGTGCCGATAGATTCGGTCAGAAACCCGCACAGCACACTAATATACCGAACGGCTTGGAACCTCTTATTAATATACCGTTCGATACAAAAATGAAAATAAGTACAATTTGAAGTGAAAAATCAGTAACATTACATGGTCTTAAAATCTAGGAAAAAATGAATGTTACAACACTTCCAATTTAGTTTTGTCTTTGGATTTAAAGAAGTAAGACAGTAATTCTGGTTTACAAAAAATTTTGGCAAATAGTTTTCTTTCAAACATAACTTTAATGTAAAGTTATTAAAACATTTATTTATGCTATTTTTGAATTAAATTAGTAATTGGAGGATTTTCTTCTAAGGTTTAATTAATCTCTTTAAAGCTAAGGCTTAATTTAGAAATACAATCAGATTGAGGCAATATAAGATTAGTGTTTTATTAAAAAAAAAGTGTTAAATATATATATATATATATATATATATATATATATATATATATATATATATATATATATATATATATATATATATATATATATATATATATATATATATATATATATATATATATATATATATATATATATATATATATATATATATATATATATATATATATATATATATATATATATATATATATATATATATATATATATATATATATATATATATATATATATATATATATATATATATATATATATATATATATATATATATATATATATATATATATATATATATATATATATATATATATATATATATATATATATATATATACAGGGTGTCCCATATGTATGAATTAATGATTCCACAGCATTTATTAATCAGTGTATCAAAAAAGTGTTTAAATAAAAGTTATAGGGTGTTATATGGCGCACATGCTGAAGTTGACAATAAAATGTTTTGAACTGTCAGTTCGAAGAAATTACGCCATCTAAATTTTTTTTTTAAATGGAAAGCCCTATATATTATTTTATTTTTGAGTTCTACTAAAAATTCTAGATATTACTTGTTTAACATACCATATGTCTAAATTGAACTGTCGTGGAATTATTGTCATTCGAAATTTAATAATACTCTAGATTTATTTTTAGGGTAACAATTGCTCAAAATGCCTACCGTTAACAGCGAGGCAATTACTCAATCTGTCATAAACAGCCTGAACAGAGTTTTGCAGAGGATCCGGAGTGATCTGTGCTACTTCAGGCTTAATTTAGAAATACAATCAGATTGAGGCAATATAAGATTAGTGTTTTATTAAAAAAAAGTGTTAAATTATATATATATATATATATATATATATATATATATATATATATATATATATATATGTATATATATATATATATATATATATATATATATACATATATACATATATACATATATATATATATATATATATATATATATATATATATATATATATATATATATATATATATGTATATATATATGTATATATATATATATATATATATATATATATATATATATATATATATATATATATATATACAGGGTGTCCCATATGTATGAATTAATGATTCCACAGCATTTATTAATCAGTGTATCAAAAAAGTGTTTAAATAAAAGTTATAGGGTGTTATATGGCGCACATGCTGAAGTTGACAATAAAATGTTTTGAACTGTCAGTTCGAAGAAATTACGCCATCTAAATTTTTTTTTTAAATGGAAAGCCCTATATATTATTTTATTTTTGAGTTCTACTAAAAATTCTAGATATTACTTGTTTAACATACCATATGTCTAAATTGAACTGTCGTGGAATTATTGTCATTCGAAATTTAATAATACTCTAGATTTATTTTTAGGGTAACAATTGCTCAAAATGCCTACCGTTAACAGCGAGGCAATTACTCAATCTGTCATAAACAGCCTGAACAGAGTTTTGCAGAGGATCCGGGGTGATCTGTGCTACTTCATATTGAATTTTTTGTTGTAAATCTTCTACAGTTTCAGGTCGACTTTGGTAAACTTTGGTTTCCAAATGACCCCATAAAAGAAAATCGAGTGGCGTAAGGTCGGGACTCCTTGCAGGCCATTCTACAGCACCTCTTCTGCCTATCCATTGATTAGGAAAAATCGCATCCAAATATCTACGAACACTGATTTCATAGTGAGGAGGTGCTCCATCCTGTTGATACCACAGATTTTGTTAGGGGTATCCAAATTATTTTCATCGGAAAAAAGACCTGCACAAGTTGGGATAACTTATTCTTGGAGTAATTGTAAATACCGCTGTCCTGTAAGATTTTCATCGATAAAAAAGGGGCCAATGAGATGATGTCTACAAATCCCTGCCCACACGTTTATCTTTTGTGGTCTTTGAGAATGATTGTCGATTATCCAGAGGGGATACTCGGTAGACCGGTACCGGCAGTTATGCCTGTTAACTCTCCCGTTAAGACAAATTGTGGCCTCGTCAGAAAAAACAATATTATGAATTAGTTTAGGATCATTATTGATTCGTTCCATCATACCTCGCAAAATTCAACGCGTCTATCGTAACCATCTTCAGATAATTCTTGCAATAGAATGGATTTGTATAGATGCAATTTTTCTTCATTCAATATACGACTTAAGGTATCTTTACTTATGTTATGGTCTAGGCAAAGCTGACGAGTGGCTGTATGGGGATTTTCTGTAACTTCCAATAAAGCATCACAAGTTTTTATCATCGCTTGTTTTAACGTTTGTAGGTCCAGATTTAGAACGATCCTTAACATGACTTGATTGTCTAAATTATTTTAATGTTTTGCTAACTACGGATTGGGTAATAGGTTCTCGATTCGGATATACTGTGTTAAAAAGATCACACACCTCCTGTTGTGTTCTCCTACGGTCTCCGTAACCAACCATCATTAACAAAGTGAATCACTTTGTTTCAGTTTATGTTGTACTATTGTGATATTACGCTCAAGCTGCAGCAATAAACGTTTTCATCAATAAATCATTTCTTGACGCGTTAAGTCGTTACTTGACAGTAAATGTTTGACACAAGCCAGCTTAATCTTTTTTTTTTTAATTTGATCCCCTTAATTTCAGATATCAATAATTCCAAAACAGTTCATTTAGACATGTGGTATATTAAACAAATAATATCTAGAATTTTTAGTAGGACTCAAAAATAAAATAATATACAGATACAGAATATATAAGATGGCATTTTCCGAACTGACAGTTCGAAATAATTTATTGTCAAATTCAGCATGTGCACCGTATAACACCCTATAACTTTTATTTAAACATTTTTTTGATACACTGATTAATATGTGCTGTGGAATCATTATTCCATACATACATATGAGACACCCTGTATATATACATTTCTATTGTTTCCTACATCATAGATCATATTGGTGTCGAAATAACTGGGTCAACAACAATACAGAAATTTGTAACTTTAATATTATACTTGAAAACAGTTAAGTTATAATGTACTATACTGCCTGTATATAGGCAAAACAGTGAGGTGATACTTTTGTTTAAGAAAGACGATCACTAATACCTTAAGAACTATCGCCCCATCAGCTTGTTATCGCATTTGCAAAAGCTTCTTACTAAAACTGTCACAAACCGTCTAACAAGTAAGTTCGAATCCAGTCAACAGGCGGGCTTTCGCAATAGATCATATCCAGGCCTTTTAGTAGAAAAAGCGACCGAGAATAATATTAAGGTGCACCTAGCTTTCGTCGATTATAAGAAGCCTTTCAACTCCCTGGAACATTGGGCAATTATACAGTCTTTAGCTCAGGCTAGAATAGACTCAAGACATACTGAGCTCTTAAAATTAATATATGAAAATGCGACATTAGCCGAGAAATTAGATGAAGATTGATAAACAGAACCTCTGAAGATAAAGAAAGGCGACACAGTTTCACCAAAATTATTTACTTTGGCCTTGGGGGATGTCTATAAAAGTCTTGAGTGAGAAAAGAAGGGCAGTAAAATCGATGGCATATATTTACATGACTGGTGATTCACAGATGATGTGATACTGATTAGCGAAGATATAAAAGGACTCGAAATTATGATAATTAATTAAGATTCACAAAGAGTTGGACTTAACATCAAGAAAACAAAACTTCTCACAAAAATTAAAATCGGTACGGAAGAGATTGAGAGAGTGGAAAAGTATATATACTTGGGACATACAATTAGATTTGATAAGGACAATCAAACAGCGGAAATACCAAGGGTAGTTGCTCTCAGTTGGACTTCATTTCAAAAACTGAGATTCATTCTAAAAACAGAATTATCCCCATGATCTTAAAAAGAAAAGTGTGCAAGAGCTGCATACTTCCAGTAGGTACGTATGGGCTAAAAACCATGACCCTTACAAAAAATAGTCTTTGTCCACTTTAACGCTCTTAGAGGGACATGGAAAACAGATGTTAGGTGTTAGTTTACGAGAACTCATTAAAAGCAAGGATATCAGACCAACATCAAGAATTACAAATATCGGTGAAAGAGTGGCAAAATTAAAGTGGCAATGGGTGGGGCATGTGGCTAGAACGAACGGTGGTAAATGGAAAACAAGATTACCGAAATGGATACCTTGGGAGAGGAGACAAACTGTTGAAAGACCAGTGAAGCAGTAGATGGCTTCATCTTGCATAGGATAGAGACAATTGGAAGAAACTTGAAGAGGTCTATCTCCTACAGTGGAGAAACTGTGGAGTATAAGGAAAAAGTACTGTACTGTGTCTGTTTAACAAATATTACATCTTATTTACAATGCGTTCGGATTTTGGAATCTTCGGCACAATGGTATACTTTTATTCTTGAACTCAACGCCCATTTTGGTAACCATGTTGAAGGATGGTTGACTAAATAAGACTAAAAATTGGACTATATTATACTAAAATTATTATTTACTCGAGTAGCACCGACCATTTATGGACTGGCATTTGATTCTGGTCGGGTAACTAATACAATGTACTCTCAGAAATAGGATCTCTCTCCTGGTTTCGATTATTTTTACATTTTCTAGTTGCAGTACTTTCGTATGCGACTAGAATCATTTTAAACTAACTTTAAATTATGTAATATTACCATAGGATTTTGTTCAAGGGCATGTTCGACAATGCTCTACCGCATCTCAACCGAACTTAATGTTCTTCAAGTGGAAGTGCAAGTGCAGTTTGAATGTTTCATGAAAAATGGTGACTTTAATCAAGTGATTGATTTAATTGAAAACGATTGAAACTATTATAACTCATTCAAATCATCCACCTATTTTAACTTTATTTACAATATTTTGCACATACAATAAAGTTTATTATTGACTTGGGCCAGACTTTCACAAAATTGTCGACAAGCAAATGGATTTACCTGAAATCTTACAAATGCAAAAGTTATTTTATTGTAAACAAAGGTCACAGGTGCTTTATGTACACTTAAGAACGTAGCTAAGAATATTAAAATTACAGCAAAGCTGATAAATACAAACCTCGAAACCAAAAATAATATTTAATAGGTACCAAACATTTTATTTACATATTTAACTCTTATGACATTGTATGGTCAAGATACTTAATGTTCAGTGAAAACTAATGTTCCATAAACATACGTAAACATTGCTTTACATTGCTACTTTTGAGAATATAATTTCACAGGCGATATATCATTGCAGACTATACCTCGAAAATTAAAATTCATTAAAAAATATTTTCTTAATGCAGAGAAACAAAGAATTAACTCGTGTTTTATCCCTTTTCAAAGGCATAAAATATTGAGTGATCTGATTACTTCCAAATTAGGCAAACCAAATATTATTTGTTTATTTCAGAGCAATGGCTTTATATTTCAAAAAGTAGTTTAAAAACAATTGCCAATTATTTCCAAGGGTAATCGAATATGTTAATTACAAATTACTTACCATTTTATAAAAATGTTGGTCAGTTACCCATTACCGACACAGGTTAATTCGTTAACTATTTAATAAATTAATTTTTTCACTTAAGAGAAATTTAATCTATATGTTAATTTGCGCAATAAATAAAATAGTCAATTATCCTGAAATTGTGGAAGAAAGTATGTTTCACTGAAAACAACTGAACAATTGGCTACAGAAGCAGAATTGTTCGTTGTTAATTAACAAAAAGCGGCATGGAATAATACCCCAATGTCAAAAAACAAAAAATCAGGGATAAATTACCCAAGAGAAATTAGAAAGCTCGTATCAACAAAACGTAAGGCACGAAAAAAATGGCAACAAAGCAGAGCACCATCTGATAAAACTGTGCTAAATCGACTAAGCCAACAACTCAAACAGGAGATTTGTGTTGTTAAAAATCAAACATTTTCTGAATTCCTAAGGAATTGAACAGACGACAAAGAGACTGATCACTCCCTTTGGAAGGCGGTTAAGAAACTAAAACGACCACAAAACCAAAATCCGCCGATTGGTAAGGAGGATGGGCAAAGAAAGAGAGCAAGAAGGCAAAATTATTTGCCGAGCACTTAGCAAATTACCTTCCAACCACACCCTACCGGTGGCTATGAAATCTTACCTATATCAAATAGATGAGAAGACAGAGTTATAAACCTGATAACTCCGAACGAAATCTCCAAGGAGATTCAAAAAACCTCAGTGCCAAAAAGATACCAGGCTACGACCTAATAAGTTGTCAAGTGCATAAAGAGCTGCCAAGAATGCTGCCATAATGAAAATTGCGCACCTATTCAACGCTGCACTGCGACTGCAATAGGTACAAACGCAGTGGAAGGCTGCGGAAGTTATTATGATCCTTAAACCGGGTAAACCGCCCAACGAAAAAACATTATGTCGACCAATCTCACTGTTACTAATCGTATCCAAACTGTTAGAGAAGCTGCTCTTAAAGCGCCTCAAACCAATTAGTGTGAAAAAGAAACTCATCCCGGCTCACCAGTTTAGATTTTGAAATAAGCATTCGACAATCGATCAAATACATCGTATTACTGATGTAATCGAAAAAACCTTAGAAGAAAAAGAAATCTGTTCAGCTATATTTCTAGACGTGGCTCAAGCCTTCGACAAAGTATGGCACGAGGGCCTCGAATACAAGATAGCAAAGAACCTACCTAGACAAATGAGCCAGATTCTCAAATCCTACATCTCCGGCCGTCATTTCAGAGTAAGATGTAGAAGAATATTCAGAACTAAAAGACATTGCTGCAGGTGTACCGCAAGGGAGCGTCCTTGGACCAATATTGTATTTGCTCTATACCAGGGACATCCCTAAATGTGATGGAGTAACAACAGCTACATTCGCTGATGACACTAGTCACCAGAAATGAAATCGAAACAGATAGAATTAAACTACAAACAGCTATCAACAGCGTCACCAATTGGACCAACAAATGGCGAATTAAGTTAAATGCGGCGAAGTCGACTCACATAAACCTCACTAATAAAAGATCAGATTATCTGCCAGTGATAACTAACCGTCAAATAATCCCTTACGCTAACACAGCGAAATACTTGGGCATGACACTAAGATGCCAAGCTCAAGTGGAAAGAGCATGTGAGAAAAAAAAACGAGCAGAACTTTGCATAGATTTAAAAAAAATGTTGTGGTTGCTTGGACGACACTCTGAGCTGCCTCTGCATAAGAAGCTATTGTTGTACAAACAAATTCTAAAACAAGTTTAGACTTACAGCGTGTAACTATGTGGATGCTCAAAGAAATCTAATGCCAAAATAATACAAACCTATCAGAACAAAGGACTTCGTAGCATTTTCAACGCTCCATGGTACATCAGAAATGAGGACATCCACAAAGACCTAAAAGTGCCTAGGGTCAGCGAAGAAATTAAATGGGTCGCGAAGAAACATGAAACGAGACTACATGAATATGAGAATGTCGAAGTGCTACAATTACTGGTGGACATGAGAATGTCGAAGTGCTACATTATAGTGAACTTACTCAGAGGTTAAAAAGGCAAAAATCTTTTGAACTAGTGTAAGTGTAGTTAGGTGAAATTAAGGGCAATTAAAACATGTGAAAGAAGTGTTTTAAACATACGTGGAGTGTGCCAGTGGGAGAACATCCATCAACCGCTAACTTGCTTAAGTTTGGGTTTGAGAGTTTAGACTTAGATTTAAGTAAGAATTATTCAAATAAAATTTCTAGGTAGTTGAAAACCATTGCAATGTATGCGCCAAGTGCGTAAAATTTTTAAAAAAATTATCCCGAAATCACTATGGAGAGATGACAGAAATTACAGGTGTGATTCTGGCAAATATGAATATTAATATTTTTATATACTAACCTATTGGATAATCATAGTTTTTTCTGAAGAAATTGCAATGATGTAAACAATTCAGTTCTAGTTTTTATTTGAAAAAAGCGAATATCGGACAATTAAGGGAGACATTTAAAATCTAATGAAAATGCAATTATTTTACATTCATATAAATTATATTTATGGTAATTTACTACTAAGAATACACATATTCAGTCACCCTAGAAATAGTTGCATTACAGATTTGATATCACCATTGAGATGGATAATTCTTTATTCTGACAGTAACTCAAAAACTGTGGAAATAGTTGATTTATGGCTTTTGGCAATTGCACTATTGAGGTTAATTTGATTATTGTAGCAGTAATTTAATTACTATGGAAGTACCTAAATTACCGTTCTGGTTACTTAATTACTGCAAACATAATTCAATTCAGAATAAAGTGAAACTCAGATAACCAGATAAAACAGAAAAAATTACCAATCGCCAACTATTAAATCTTAGTTGTTTGGAAACTAATTACAATTACTTTTTAAAAAATGTAATTAAATTAGAGTAATTTAATTATTAACGGTTATTCAATTGCTGTAATTAAATTATCAAAAAACAGCTGTAAAGAAAAATGTGGATACCAAATCTAAAACCTTAATTGTTTTTTTCGTAATTTTTAGTCTGCAGTAGCTTTTTAATTAGTTATCATGTAAATGAGAATTAACTTTTAAGAAATAAATATTAGAAACAAAATAATAAATATTTTTTCTAAAACGGCCTGTAGAATATTTATTTAAAATTATGAATTTATTTTTTAATAAAGTAAAAAAAAAAAACTTTTTATTGAGTTGAAAAAAATATTCCTACAGAAGAGTAAAAGCTAATTAATCAAAGTTTTTATAAAGTAATTCTACTTTTACTTTTACTACTTCATTAAGTTTTTAAATTTTTTAATTTTAAAATCCATAGGATACATGCTTTTGTTGAAGCACAAAAGAATCTAAATTGGTAAGCAATATATTGCGTTTGTGGAATATACTTTATTTGATAGTAAAATAATTAATAATTTAATTGATAATACCCTTACCATTAGAATACATGAGATATATTAACCCCAATAATAGAAGAAAATTGACTGAACATTTTATTTTAGTTGAGTTTAAGAACATAAAATATTTTTCTTACATTAACTGGATTAACAAATTTGCCCACCTTTCCATAATAAATACTGTTTAAATCCTTCTTTTGTTTCCCTGTGTACATAATAAGAGAGCATTTTTATTATACTTTCTATTGCTTTTAAAGATACATGAAAATATTGTTCTTTCATTCTTAGTAGAAAATATTCTGACTATATTCAACCCTCTCGTTTAGCGTTACATAGTTGATTGCTGCGAAAATGGATTTTCATTCCTAAAAAGTTTTCTTAGAAATGAACTTTTACCTTAAATGTAGATCTATATAAAGTTCAGAATGTATCCGGCAGATTTACTCCAAATCTTATTAAAGTAGATTAGAGTAGTGGATAAAGTACTCTATAGAAGCATAAACCTATAAAAATAAAACTTAACTAGGAACCTTACATTTGCATAAAGTATATTAAAGAATTCAGTTAAACTTTTCGATTGAAGTAGCCGTTACTTGATGGAAATTCATAATAATTGAAATAAACACTTAGTTAACAATTAGTTCTATATTTCCACTATATATTATATCTTATGATAACTGTTTCGGTACACAGTACCCGTCAGATAATAGGTAAGGAATTTCTCTTAATTACCTATTATCTGTTAAAGGTACTGTGTACCGACACAATTGTTATAAAATACAAAATTCTGTAGAAACTTAAGACTAGCATAAGTGTTTATATTAATGTTTCTAAAGTCAATAATACTTAATGGACTGCGCTTTAAATTCTATGGAAACATAACGAAAATATTTTTGTAAATAAAGTTTACAAAAAAGATACTAGAGATACAAAAGCCTCAAAAAAAGAATATTCAGGAATATTGAACATTCCTTTAAAAAAAATTACCGAACACCTATATAACATAGAATAAAAAAAACGGCAAGTTGGACTTGCACAATTAATGTTCCGTACGTTGAATGCTTTTAAAATAAATTTTCTTTTTTACGGAGACATAAAATGATCAGTGACTTCACAAAACACACCCCAAATGAATTTTCAACAAAGTTTTTTTTTTTGATCTTTACTGGAAACTAATGACATCGAAATTTTTGTTTTTTTTTCTATACCAGGTAAATTATTAAAGGTAATGCACTCGTGATAATTTTCGTTCAATTTATACCCTGTGGAGAATATTCCAGAATTTTTTCAAAATTTTTTGATCAGTACTTTTTGAGATAAGGAGGAGGACTGCGATTTTTTGTGATTTTTAAAAAATAATACAAAGAAAAGTGTGCGCAGTATTACATTATAAATATTTTTGAACTCGTGTTTTACAACCTTTCATTTGACACCTCACTCGATGACCTGGCAAATTTTTTTTTTCACTTCCGATCTCATCCCCTAAAACTAACCCCTTAATTCGAAATTTAACTTTCAAAACTACACGGCTCTGATGAGCACCAAATTTCAACTTTTTATGTCGAACAGTTTCGGAGAAAATCCGGTGTAACAGACAAACGGACGGACGGGCGGACAGACGAATAGACACCGATGTGATCTTATAAGTGTTCCGTAAGGAACACTAACCAAGTAATGAAATTAATTATGTCATAAGTTGGTACCTAAAAATATATAAATATGCAAAATATCCCGATTAAACTAACTTATTAATAAGAAAGGTCAATATTCAATATATTTTCATAAAATTTTATTTTATATAGAAACAATAATAGAACGTAAATATACAACCACTTATAGAATGTGAGGCCCTGGTTAACTTTGAAACTCCGTTTTTTAAAAAATAAAATTTTAATCATTTTCGGAACTTTCAAATACCAGTTTCGTATATTTATGAGATGAAGTAAGGATTTAATATATAGTTAATACCGAAAATAGTTTACTTAGTGTTTACATAGTTTTTATAACCAAAAGGACTTTGTTTTCAATACCATCAATAAATCACTAACTAAAATTACATAATATACGTAGTCTTTCCCTGCTTGATCCACTGAAAAGGTCTAGCTTTGAAATCGGTCTAGTTTAAAAAAAGGAGGTTTAAATTCGCACGAGCATTAGCTAGTCAACAAAACTTACAGTACAGATTAAAAAATTAGTTTACTATCATAAATCAATCTATAAAAATGAAATAACGTGTTCTAAGAAGTTATACACAATTTTATAAAAAGCACAAAATATTTTCTCTCTGCTCCTAAGAATTTAACCCGGATTTTTATATTAATTTAATGTTATTTATAAAATGGCATCATGGGGATATTTGCAATACAAAATATTATAATGTCAAAAATAAAGAGAATAGCTGAAGTTTTTAAATTCCAATGCTACTAGACTGGATCTAACTTATATTGAAACTGGTTATCAGGTTTTAACCATTATTTTAGTAGTGTCTTTCCAATTTTCTATTGTAGGATTGCCTCCTGCCATTATTTAAATAAAAATAAGGAACTCGTTGGAATCGAAATAATTTTGAAGATAAAAGTAATATATGTATATATATATATATATATATATATATATATATATATATATATATATATATATATATATATATATATATATGTATTATTGTTATTTTGTAATTATGTATTATTATTGTAATATTATCATATATAAACTTTTAAATATATATATATATATATATATATATATATATATATATATATATATATATATATATATATATATATATATATATACGAGGTTTAAACTCGAACATAAATTCAGTGCACCAATACCTGCAATCAAATAAACCTCATGTACTGGCTCTCTGTGAAACCAAGGTCAGTTCATCGACCAACACACTCAACTATCTTTATCCTGGGTACGACTTCTATTCCTGATTTAGGCGTAACTTTGAAATTTGTCTTTTTGTCAGAAGCGACCTCTCTTGCCAACGAAAAGAGGCTCTGGAGCCCCCAAACTTTGATATTATGTGGTTAAAAATAACGACTCAACAAATCACAAGGTTCATCTGTATCCTCTATCGACCAAGTGATACTAACTTTAGAACACTTTTCACTTCTCTTGCAGACGCCATCGATCATTTAAAAATTAACTATCCAAATCCCGAAATTGCCATCCTGGACGACTTTAATGTCCACAACATCAACTGGCTTAAATATTCAAATACTACAAACGAACAAGGTCGTGAAGCTGAATCATTCTCAATCAGTTGTGGCTTAACTCAGCTTATTGATGAACCAACACGGATCCCTGATCGAGACGGGGAGTTCGCTAGTTTTCCTGATCTGTTTTTAACCACCAATCCGGGGATTGACACTGTCACCGTAAATCCGCCGTTAGGTTGTTCCGACCATAAACTCCTTTCGACATTGAGTATCCTACCAATCAGTGACAGAGAGGTGCCTAAACCGCTCAAGATTTTTCACTACAGATCTGTTAAATGGGAAGATCTCATGGAATATTTTCGAACTTTCCTTTTGGTTAGACGTTTGTTTTGAATCTGACGACCCATCGGACTGCGCCAGGGAGGTTTCCGATGTTATTTTGGCTGGTATGGCAGCTTATATTCCTTTTTCGAAAAAATGTCCTTCCAATGGCCTTGGTCTGACCGAAAATGCAAAGAAGCTGTTGCTTCTAAACATCTTGCGTGCCGACAATAGCGTGTAAATCCTAACACCATAAATCATAACACCTTTGTTCGTGCCCTGAATAGATGCAAAGAAATTGTCTACCAAACCAAGAGGCACACAATCAACGAATTAAAAACAAACTTCTCGCTTGTTCCAAAAATTCCAGGTCCTTTTGGTCAGTCGCTAAGGCAGTTAGTCAAAATTTCACCAAATCCACCAAACCACCACTCCCACGGCCAGATAATTCTATTGCAACGACAGTTGTTGAAAAAGCGAACTTGTTGGCTGAATTCTTTGCTTCACATTTTACTGTCGATTACCAAGGAAAAAACACCACCTACTATTCCCGTAGTGCAGTCAAGGATGCCCGATATTATCTTCAGACAGCGTATCATTAAACGTATTTTAATGAAGCTAGACACCAAAAAAGCTTCTGGCGCTGACGGAATACCTGCCATAATTCTCAAAGACTGTGCGAGGGAACAAACATCAGTTTTCTGCAGACTTTTCAACCTATCCTACAGAAAGGGAATATTTCCTTCCTGTTGGAAATGTGCCACAATTCAGTCGATACCTAAAAAAAGGCAAGAAGACCTTGCCAAATAAGTACCCACCAGTCGCACTGTTTTCAACAATATCGAAAGTCATGGAAAAGGCTATCAATCAGCATCTAAAATATCTTGGAGAATTCAGCATTATTAGCGATCAGCAATATGGCTTTCGTAAACATAGATCAACACGAGATCTTCTGACTTATGTGGAAAAGCATGACATATCCAAGGCATTCGACCATGTTTGGCACGATGGACTGTTGGCTCAGCTATGCTCTTATAGTATGTCTGAAAAGTTCTGCTTGTGGCTCTCATGTTTTCTCAGAGAGCGTTCTTTATGAGTGGCAGTCGACGGATTTCTTTCTAACACCTTCACTATCAAAGTCGGTGTGCTCCAAGGCTCCATACTATCCCCCACTTTCTTTCTCATTTACATTAACGATCTGCTGGAAAAGACCGAATACCCAATCTAAAGCTTTGCAAATGACAGTAAGCTTATCTCTTCACATTGAACGCTCGGATATCGGCTACACAGACGAACATCCGCAGACAGTGGGAATTCGTTCAACTTAACAAAGACCTGGAAGAAATTCTATCTTGGGGTGATAGTAACCAAGTGGAATTTAACGCTACAAAAACCCCGACGGCAGTTTTTTCTAAAAAAGTTGCTGAACCCGACATAGTTATGGCGGACCCCTCCGTTATTCTAACATCGTCACTCAATTTGTTGGGCGTTAATCTGGGAGCAAATATGTCCTAGCATGGACATGTCGCAGGCATAGCAAGGAGAGCTTCTCAAAATTTGGGAATATTATTTCGAACCAGAAAGCTTTACACTCCACAACAACTGCTAATTCTTTACAAAGCTCAAATTCGACCAACTATGGAATACTGCTCCCATGTTTGGAGCTCCGCTCCCAAACATACACTGCATTTGTTGGATTCTATTCAGAGAAGAGCTGTTCGTCTGATTGGAGACCCGGAACTGACCGTCGGCCTTGATTCGCTGGAACATCGAAGAACGGTTGGCGACTTGAGCAAGTACTTTCATGGAAAGTGTTCGAAGGATGTGGCCCGCTTAATTCCTCCCAGAGTGGTGCATGTTAGAAGTACACGTCGCGCTAATTCTTCACATCCGTATGAGGTTCAGCTTGTTACTCCCCGTACAACACTTTTCAAGCAGTCTTTTATATGGAGAACATCATCCCTTTGGAATAATTTGCCCAGGACTGTGTTTCCCACCGAGTACAATCTACAGCGATTCAAGAACAACATGAATCGCCTTCTCCGCACACGTGTCGCTCCTGTAGCGCTTTAGGGACTTCCCTGTAGCACGTGTGCTAGACCCGTAAAAAAAAAAAAAAATCTGAGGTTAAATGTACTTTTTGAATTCACTGGTACGTTAAAATGGCCAAAAAAAAGGGAAAAATAGTCAATTTGGTCTTAAAAAGCAAATGTACATTGCATTTGTTGGATTATATTCAGAGAAGAGTTGTTCGTCTGATTGGAGACCCGGAACTGACCAGCGACCTTGATTCGCTGGAACATCGAAGAATGGTTGGCGACTTGAGCCTATTCTACAAGTATTTTCATGGAAAGTGTTTGAAGGATGTAGCCCGCTTAATTTGTCCCAAAGTGGTACATGTTAGAAATACACGTCGCCCTAATACTTCACATCCGTATGAGGTTCAGCTTGTTACTCCTGGTACAACGCTTTTCGAGCAGTGTTTTATATGGAGCGAATCAACCCTTTGGAATAATTTACCCAGGACTGTGTTTCCCACCGAGTACAATTTACAGCGATTCAAAAACAACGGGAATCGCTTTTACCGCACACGTGTCGCTCCTGTAGCGCTTTAGAGACTTCCCTGCAGCACGTGAGCTAGACCCATTAAATATATATATATATATATATATATATATATATATATATATATATATTTATATATATATATATATATATATATATGTATATATATATATATATATATATATATATATATATATATATATATATATATATAGATATTTTATATATATATATATATATATATATATATATACCGGGTGTTATGGAATTTACTGCATATATTGGAACTGGTGGATCCTTCTAGCAAGACCGTTTGTAGAAAACTCCCTTGAACAGAGGGTCTCAATAATAAAGGAAAAAAATGGACCCTAAGAAATAATGTCATTAATATCTTTTCGCACCCCACTGATGAACTAACCTGAACTCCACAGTATCGAAATGCCTAAATCAGACAGAAGGTCATTTTTTTGATCCCGTCAGTCAGCTTTTTTCAAAATAGATTTAATGAAAAAAATGTTAAAATATTTTTATATTCTAAAACCGAATGCGGCTCCTTTGTTATTGGCATTCCAAATATTAAAGTATTTATGCCGGGCCTCCTGTGTTTTTTTTTAGTGATAGTTTCCCAATTAAGGGGGTAAGGTGTTGTAAATGTCAATGTTTTTTTTTTAAAGAGAGATGGGCAGACATAGTGAGTGCAGAAAGTGTACAACAAAATGCAGACAGATTTTGTCATTAGTAAGGTTGGTTAAGTTCTAAATTTGTCACGGACAACTTAGGATATTATATATGGAGATTCATTGCACATTTAAGGTATATTTATTTATTTCGTATGGATGTACATTGCACACAGCAAAATTAAAATTATAAAATTACCTAAATGAATTATATAAAAATATAACCAACAAATACCGATTTAAGGTACATAAAAAATCGTTTACCATTTAGGTATTTATTTTGAAAAAGTTCAAAAGAAAATCTATTTGAAATTATGTTTTTACTTTGCAGCTTTTCAATTATAATTGCAGATCTCGATAATAATGGAAAAAATTAACCCTAAACCAATTTAATAAAAAAATATATATAAAAATTATTGTATTTTAAAATAATTACTTATCACTATAAAATAAATTATTATAAAATATTATAATAAGAAAAAATTTTTAACAGATAATTCACCAAAATTGCTTCCTTGTTAAAAAGAAAATAAAATAAACGTTGACATAGATTGTTCCCCTTTATTCATTATAGACCAGAAAGACTTTTTTTTCAGACGTTGATAAAAAAGAGTTACTTTAAAATCGGCGAAGAGTTTGCTTTCGACTGTGGCTCGTGTATATTATAATATACGTCTTTGTTTATTGATTTTTTCAACGTATTTTTGTAAGAATTTGGTATAATTTCCACAGTTTTATGTACAGTATTTTTGTAGTATTGGACATAAAGATTTTACAATTTTTTTTTAAGGCTTCAGCGTTAAATACCGAAATATACTGTTCACTATCCATAATAATAGAAGCATCTTATAATATCGATGTGCTTTCATTATTTGAGTTTGTTTGAGAGAGAGAGAGAGAGAGAGAGAGAGAGAGAGGCTTTAGCATTAAATCCTGAAATAGACGGTTTCCTATTTAAATGTGGCTTTTTCTTTATTGATAATAATAGAAGAGTCTTGTAAGATCGATGTGTTCCTATTACTTGAGTTTGTTTGAGAAAGAGAGCATTTATATTTTCAGCTGCTTTATACAAATGTTCGGGAAAGAGGTTTTTGTGCATGGGCCAAACACCAGCCGCTTGAAATCCGTTCACCATGATGCCAATGATAGCAGGTCTTTGGTAAGCTTCTGTAAATAAACTTGCAACTTGATATTGCGTTACTGGACGATCTGGATTTGTCCTCAATCATTGTTCGGTTGCTTAAATATAATAAGAGCTCATAGGTTTAAAAAAAAAGTCGAATGGCTGAAACAGGTGACAGTTGTAACATTAGCCTTTGCTATGTTCAACGCTTCCAGGTTCTTCGAATGCGTGGTATATCCATCAAGTAGAAGTAACACTTTATTTTCAGGGATTATTTTTACGACGTTTATAAAATGTTTCATTCATTTTACAAATAAGTTTGAGTTAATATAGCCAGTGCTTGAAATGGTGACGACACTCTCAGAAGGTGTGCTATTCCTCCGTTTAAGATTTTGTCTCATTTTTTTAATATTTGATCCTTAAACTTTTTGTGTTTTTTTTTCTGAACAGTGGAAAATCCACTTTCATCACCGTTACATATTTTTGTAGACGAAAATCTATTTTTATCTGCGATTTTTAAAATATGGGTCAATTTTGTCCTGCTTTTTCTACTTAAAAACATCTGTTAATGGGAAATGATATATTTGCTTATGCGCCTTACCAAGATCAAGGTCGGTCTTTCATGGGCGGGGTGATTTTATCAAAGGAGTCTTGACCCTTTTTTTAATTTTTCGAAAATACTGAATGTGCTTCTATATGGCCTCACGAGTCACCCATTTCAATATATATTCAATATACTATCTCGGTAAGATACAACAAATTGTATCTCTGCCTGCTGAAAGCCCTAAGTTTAAAAGAATACCTGCTCTTCGACGGAGGATTTTAAGGCCACAGACAGACAGCGGATTATCCAGCTAATCTAGCAACAATCACCACCAGCCAGCGTAAGCGTCAGAGTTCCGCCCTACATGTATAAAAATCAGTGTCAGCTACTAAAAATGAATAAAGCCTATATTTCAGCAGTGATCTGGTGTTCTCTTGTTTGTCAGTCAATATCGGGACGCGTTTCGCCGTATAATGACTTATCAGCCAAGCTAGGATCGACACTCAACCAGAAATACAATTTATATTTGCATCTTACCACGATGTTACTCTAGTACTGCAATAAGTATTGCAAATTTTGTTCTCTTGTTTGTCGATCCTAGTAGTGAATCACTCATGATATATGGACTTTTGTCATTTTCAGTAGTTGATACTACTTTTTGTATAAGTAGGGTGGAACTTTTATAATGACGCTGCCAGCGGTAATTTTCACCAGCATAGCTACACAATCATCTGTCGGTCTGTGGCCTTAAAAGCTCGCGACGAAGGGCAAGTATGCTTCTAAACTTTGCGCTTTCACCAGCCAGAGATACAATTTGTTGTATCTTATCGCGATGTTATTCGATTATTGACAGTTTAGTTCTCTTGATTGTCGATCTTAACTCGACTGATGAGTCGTGATATGGCGAAACGCGTCCCGAAATTGATTGAAAAATAAGAGAACAGTAGTTCACTGCTAAAGTAAGGACTTCGTTCATTTTTAGCAGTTGATACTGATTTCTAGTTTAATATTAGTTTATCAGCTAATTTTAAAGTTAGTTAAAAGCACTTTTTATACTTAAAACTTCCTAAACATATTCCATTATATATATATATATATATATATATATATATATATATATATATATATATATATATATATATATATATATATATATAAATAATTCGGTTAACACTGAGAACGACTCTTAAAATCAAAATGTCTTCAAAGGTATTATGAGTTTTAAAAACCTATGATAAAGCTAAAATTTTAAAATATATATAAAACCCTCTGCTTTTAGTAGAAATTTAGTCTGAAAAAATAATATTAAAAAAATACATGATCATCGATTGTAATTAAGCTATACTAGAACCTAGTTTCATAGGAAATCAACGTATGCATTTGACGAGTCTCAAAATGGTTTTAGCCAGAATTACTATTCCATTCCAATCATCTTTCACTAACAATAATTTAACTAAAATAGTCAGTATATGCAGGGCCAAAGTAGTTAAAATATAATGAATTATTAATAAATGGATATTGAATACATCAAATTTATATTGACAATTTTAATAGTTCTAGTAAAATAAATATTGTAATTGCTCCAAATACTTATTACACAATTAGCATATATATATATATATATATATATATATATATATATATATATATATATATATATATATATATATATATATATCTATGTATGTATGTATGTATATGTAGTATATATATATATATATATATATATATATATATATATATATATATATATATATATATATATATATATATATATATATATATATATATATATATATATATATATATATATATATATATATATACTCGTATACTCGTATATGTATATACATATGAGTAAATCCGAAGAAAAAAGAGTATTTAGAACAGTTGGAAACCGAAAAAATTTTTTGTCAAGCACACTAGTTTAGCAGTATTTTTTCGAAAGTCTGGAATGTTGGGAACATGATGCCAGGGTGGTGCAAGCCCAAATTCATCTTTCACTAACAATAATTTAACTAAATTACTCTGTATTTGCATGTCCAAAGTAGGTTAAAATATAATGAATTACTAATACCTGTATATTGAAATACATCAAAATTATATTTACAAGTTTAGTAGTTGTATGTATATATATATATATATATATATATATATATATATATATATATATATATATATATATATATATATATATATATATATATATATATATATAATATATATATATATATATATATATATATATATATATATATATATATATATATATATATATATATATATATATATATATATATATATATATATATATATATATATATATATATATATATATATATATATATATATATATATATATACATATATATATATATATATATATAATATATATATATATATATATATATATATATATATATATATATAAAGTAATTTAGTGAGGAAGCATTCAAAAACAGTTAGCCATTAAAACTCTTTGTTTAATTGTTAAGCTTTCGGATTATTTACAGTTGGTTTTCAAAAACACAACTATAAGAAAGTTAGACTTACAAACGTGAGATTATCCAGTGGAAGTTGACATGATTATTAATATTGTCATAGTCATTGTGGATGTGGAAATAGTTTACGAACAGAAACTATTATTAAAGAAAAATTTTGGAAATGGTTGCGATTAATGCCTGCGATGGCGCAATGAACAGAAGGACTGATCTAGAATATCTTATCATCATCTATTCTTACATCCTTAAACTGTCTAATGATCTATCACAAAATTAGGAGATTATACAATTAGACTAATACACAAAAATCTTTTATTTTATTTCTTTACTTAATACTATGTTAAAAGTTTTTACTTTACACCATAACAGATCACACTCTATATAATTTACTAAAATTTTGTAATTCGAGGACAATTTTAGTTCATGTCTACCAACTGTACAACATGACTATCACTGTTACTGTTTAAAAACTGCCAGTTGCTTTTCTTTACTAACGTAAAAATTAAGACCACGTGCTCTGTTGTCCCGGGAAAATATAACCCGAAAATATATTTACTATGTCCTATTTCTTTATAAAATTTCACGATCCATTTTCCCATAACCATGTCAGCTTATATATATATATATATATATATATATATATATATATATATATATATATGTATATACATATATATATATATATATATATATATATATATATATATATATATATATATATTTATATATATATATATATATATATATATATATAATATATATATATATATATATATATATATATATATATATATATATATATATATATATATATATATATATATATATATATATATATATTTAGACCGGTAATTGTACAAGAAAAATGCTAAATCTCGCTCCTCTATAAATAATGAGAAAATTACCCAGAAATTTAATGCTTTTCCAGCACGTACGTTAATGTCTGTAGCAAATAAGCGTCAAAAATAATTGACTTGGATTTTGGTATGAAATTTTAATATCAAAAGTTTCTTTTTTTATATTATAACAAATTAAAGGAATTTTACCTTTTTCAGTTTAATAAGTTCAGATTACTCTAATTTTAAATGCCCAATTTAACAAATTAGCACATGTGATTACATGCACGTTCGGAGATAATACGGAACGATTTTATATCTATCACTGTTCTATCTACAAAGCTATCAAAAAGTAGATACACATTTTGTTAACTTACTACTTATTCAAATAGAAAAACATGAGATATATATTTTTCCCTTTCGTTGAAGTAATTATCTGTATCTGTAAGCTCTCTCCTAACCTTCAAGCATTTTGGTCTGTAGTATGATTTGGTATAGTTGGGGAGCAAAAAGACCAGTGACCAGTTTTAGATAAAGTAATTTTTTTCGAAGTATGCAATATTTGAATGAACTCTGCAGCAATTTATGTCCCTCGATCCACATAATCTGGAATTTGTTATTTCAAGACCAAAAGGTTGCAAGGTGAATCAACATAGCCATTTTTCGACCATTATTTGGACATATTTGGACCACATTTATCATCATTTTAGCCTTTGGTTTGTACATACAAATATTGCAAACTTCGAAAAAATTACCAAAAATTATCCCAAAAATGGTAGAAGAATAACCAAAAATTGTCTATAATTCAAAAATGGGATTCGAGAGATTTTTTGGAAATTTAGTTACGAGTATTTAAAAAAAAAATAACCAAATCGGTTGGAAATTAAGACCTGTAGATAATGTTGAATGAAAAATTAAATTCCTGGACCACAGTGCGTTGTCACCTTGGAGGCCTCTTCCTGCACGTCAATTAAGAGTATTTTTACAGTTTATCTATTTTTGCATTACACTACAGAATTTTTACCAGGCTAGCACAGAAGTTTGGTAATAGCACAGCCACCTCTCATTTGATTAGAATTTCAGAACACGAAGAGAACTCTTTTTTGTACCTTGAATATTTTTTTTTATGTTTTCTTGTATTAATAATATTAAGTAATAGAGCCTATTTCCCCTTTGGTAGTTCACCATTAAGTCAGTACATCTATTTATTTATCAATATTTTGCCTTATCTAGTTTTTTATTTTTGGTCGATTTTCGATGATACTATGAGATATATGAAGAAACTTTGTTTAAGGCCCGTAAAATCCTATAAATCCTTTTCTTTTTATTAGTAAAATACAAATTTTCTGTATTTAAAAAATTAGTGTTCCGTCCGGAACACTTATAAGATCACTTCGGTGTATGTCTGTCCGTCTGTCTGTCCGTCTGTCTGTCGGTCTGTCTGTTCGTCTGTCACACCCGATTTTCTCCGAAACTATTTGTCATAGAAACTTGAAATTTGGTTCTAATATAGGAATTGATGGCCTCATCAGAGCCATGTAGTTTTGAAAGGTAAATTTTGACTTAAGGGGTTAGTTTTGGAGGGGTGAAATCGGAAGTGAAAAAAAAAAAATTTTTCTAGGTAATCGTGTGGTGTCAAATGAAAGCTTGTGAAAACACGGTGTCATAATGTAAATACTTGCGCGCACTTTTCTTTGTATTATTTTTAAAAAATCGCGAAAAATCGCTGTCCACCCGCCTTATCTTGAAAAGTACTTATCAAAAAATTTTGAAAAAACTCTGGAATATTCTCCACGGGGTGTAGATTGAACGAAAATTATCACGAGTGTATTTATTACCTGTAATAATTTATCTGGTATATAAAAAAAAAACAAAAATTTCAAGGTCGTCAATTTTCAGTAAAGACTGGAAATAAACTTTATTGAAAACTCATTTGGGGTGTATTTTGTGAAGTCACTGATCATTTTATACTTCCGGTACAACATTTTTTTTATTTTAAAAACAATTAACGTACGGAACACTAATTGCGCAAGTTCAACTTGCACTTGACCAGTTATTTTTTTTATATATTAAGACCTTATGGTAGATAATAAAATCTAATATATTTTCTAAAGAAACATTCTAAAATATCGACATGAAGCTTAAAGTTTAACAGACAAAATTAAGAGTTTTTTAAATATCAAGACCAAAGGTACCTTTTTTGGATAGAAGTTTAATTATATATAACATCTCTTAATTTGTCAACAATAACAGCCTTAATATTTCAATACCTAATCCTTCCTCTTCTACCTTACGGTGTCAAGGTAGTTGAGCAGGAAATGCGTCGCTACTCATTTCGGTCCTCTGCCATTTTCTCCGCCTGTTTCCAGGTACTGTTCTTCTCTTTCACGCTTCTTATCCACTGCCACTTTCCATATTTTCTTTACCATTCTACAGTCGCTCATTCGCACTCTGTGTCGGAACCACGTTAACTGTTTTTTCTCCAACGGTGTTACCACGAAATTCACATTACATCTTTTGCAGACTATAGTGTTTCTGATGCGATCTCGTTTCGTCACTCCGACAGCCGCCCTCAAAAATTGCATTTCACACGCCTGGATTCTACTACTATTACGGTTTCGCTCATCCAAACGCCAAGTCTCACCCCAATACAGCAGCAGCGGAATGTACACTGTATTAAACACCCTTATTTTAGTATTCAGACTAACTTCCCTTTTTCTAATAAATGATTTGTTCAGTGCGTAGAAAAACTTAGTTGTCCCGGTCACTCTACTATCCATTTCAGTATCAAGCTTTCCACATGCACTCAAAAAGGATCCCAGGTATCCTCAACCTGCTTAATGTTTACATCATTCATGGTGATTTCTGCTTCCCTTGGTGTTTTTAACGATCACTTTCAGCTCAGTCTTAGCAGTATTGACCTTCATTCCATATTTTAAAAAGATATCATTCCATACATTCAGGTTTATTTGCATGTCCCTTTTCGAACTTGTCACAATGACCAGGTCATCTGCATATACAAATTTCAAAACATATACTTTTCCCAGTTTGTAGACACCCACTCTCGTCTACTTGACCTTACTGCTGGCTACCTTCGAGATTTCATCCATCAACGCAATAAACAGTAAAGGACTTAACACACCGCCCTGTCTCATCCCTGCCTTCGTTTCAAATTCCTTCGACACTTGGTTGTTTGTTCTTACTACATTTCGGCTACATGAATATATACTCTTTATAGCTAGCATCAGCTTATTGTCAACGCCTTTACGTTCCAATGCTTTCCATATTTTATCTCTTGGTGCACTATCAAATGCTTTTTCCAGTTCTATAAAGCACATATACATGATGTTATCATATTGCAGGGTTTTTTCTACTAGCTGTCTAACTGTAAATTTTAGGTCCGTCGTACTACGGCCCGGTCTAAAGCCGCAATGTAATGTATCTTAGTCTCTTCTCTAGAATAATTTCATATACCTTGCTACAGTCAGAAGTGAAATACCTCTATAATTTCCACATTTGTGAATATCACCTTTCTTGAATAGTGGGAGAATAGTTGTCAGTGTCCAGTATCTAGGTATGTCACCCGTATTCCATGCAGTTCTCATTATTTTGTGCAGTAACTGCAACCCTTTTCCTGCCACATATTTAATCATTTCGGCCTTGATATTATCACGCCCTGCAGCTTTTCTGTTTTTCAGTTTAGCAAGAGTTATTTATAGTTCTTCCACTTTAATATCATCAGTTTCTATTGCATACTTTATTTTCTGCGCAGGCTACTTAGTGACCATCATATCTTTATCGAACACCTCCACAAAGTGTTGTTGTCATCTCTCTATAATTCGTTCATCTGATAACAGCAGATTGCCTTCCCCATCCTCAATGCCAGCCACGCTGCTATTTCTATCATTCTTTAAATTTCTCAGCGTTCTGTAGAGTAGTTTTGCATTACCTTTACTATCCTCTTCCATCTTGTTGCAAATTCCTCCTGTTGCCTCATTTTAGCATCCTTAACTATCTCTTTGACAATTTTTCTTTGTTCCTTAGATTTCTCATAGCTGTCAGTATTCCTGTCTTCCAGATACCTTCCCCATAATTTCTTTTTTTTGGCATCATCATTTTTTATATCAGTATTCCACCATGATATGAATTTTGTCTATCTTTGCTTTGTCACTCCGAATACTTGTTCTCCTATCTCACATACTGTTTCCTTAAAAATATTCCACAATACTTCGAGTTGTCGTTCATTTGCCCAGTTTATTTTTCTTATCTTTTCGTTTATTTTTCCGCAGTATTCCTTTCTAATTTCTTTGACTTGTAGTTTATATACTCTGATTAGCCTGCATATACTTGTCATTTCCTATTCTTCTTAGTACTCTGAGGCCCTCTTTCCACTTTTCTAATATTACTTCCACAAGATAATGGTCTGTGCCTAATTCATATCCTCTGCTAACTCACACATAGTAGATTAAATTCTTATCTCCGTTCCTAAGTCGATAAGCGATCTTTCATTTCTATACTTCATTTCTCGTGTAACCTTGTGTATATCTTTAGCTCAAAAAATGTATTGCATACCCTCATATCATTTCCGTGACAAAAGTCTCGCCCATTATTGTTTTTGGCCTCTTCGCCATATTTCCCAACCGGATAGTCTCGCACTTACTCCCACTCTTCCATTAAAATCTCCGATTATAATAATTTTTTGATCTATTTTATCCATTTCATCTTCTAGTTGATTCCAGAGTGTAACAAATTTATGTTTTATTTTATCTGAAATTTCTTGTATTTTTTCAATTTGCTCATGTTTAAAATTGTTTTGATGATACCTCATTTATCCGCTATTTTGAACACCCGCTAACGATGTTGTCAAATGTTCACCTTTTTTCAAAGAAAAAGTTAAGAGTTGGCAGCCTTTACCTGTGGCTAAAAAGTATTTCCTTAAAACAATATGCCTATAAAGTTAAAATCATGTCTTGGTATTATAAAACATGAATAGTCAATCTTCCAGTTAACAATAACATATATAAAAACTTTTATATTGCATCAATAAACAATAAAATATAGACGGTATTCTGCCGCTCGATATTCTGAAGTGAATCTGACAGATGACATTTATATATATATATATATATATATATATATATATATATATATATATATATATATATACATATATATATATATATATATATATATATATATATATATATATATATATATATATATATATATATATATACAGAAATACACGTCGCGCTTATACTTTACATCCGTATGAGGTTCAGCTTGTTACTCCGCGTATAACGCTTTTCAAGCAGTCTTTTATATGGAAAACATCATCCCTTTGGAATAATTTGCCCAGGGCTGTGTTTCCCAACGATTACAATTTACAGCGATTCAACGTGAATCTCTTTTTCCGCACACATGCCGCTCCTGGAGCACTTTAGGGACTTCCTTGTAGCACGTGTGCTAGACCCATATATATATATATATATATATATATATATATATATGTATATATATATATATATATATATATATATATATATATATATATATATATATATGTATATATATATATATATATATATATATATATATATATATATATATATATATGTATATATATATATATATATATATATATATATATATATTTATATTATATATATATATATATATATATATATATATATATATATATATATATATGTATATATATATATATATATATATATATATATATATATATATATATATATATATATATATATATATATATATATATATATATATATATATATATATATATATATATATATATATATATATATATATCCAGGGCAGAGGTGCTCAAACGGTCGATCGCGAGTGCTTTTTGAGTCGATCTCGAGAAAAAAATTTTAGATTTTGTTTTAGGTAACCAAAATAAAATGTAATGAATAAACTACTAAAATTTATTCGATCCACAATTAAGCCAGAATAACCTCCTCATCACTTTCTTTTATCGTAATAATCCCCTGCTAGCGGCAAAAAGCGGCTTTATCAAAGGAACGCGCGGTACTTGTCAAAAAAAAGCCGCGTTTTTGATTCCTGCCGATTTTTCTAGAAACTTCGGGCGGCGTGTTTGACGGGAACAATCGAGACTTCGTTCGCGCCGATATAAATGTTGCGCCTGCAGGAATAGGAGTCAGTCTGAGTTGTAATTTGAAGGCGATTCATCGATACAAAGTTTATTAATAAATAGTCCAAAATGAGTGCGGCGAAGAAAAGTAAAACTTATCATTTCAATAACGATTGGGAGGAAGAATTTTTCTTTTGTATGGTAAAGGATAAGTGCATTTGTCTCATTTGCCGTGCGTCAGTTGCAATACCTAAGCGTGGGAACTTAGAGAGGCATCATAAAACGGTTCATAAAAACTATGAAAAGGATTTTCCGTCACAGAGTGAATTAAGAAAACGAAAAGTACGTTATTTGATAACTTGTTTGAAAAAAGAACAAACCATGTTCACAAGACCAGCCAAACAATCAAAAGCTGCAACGATCGCGTCATTTAAAATATCTCATATATCGGCGAAACACAAGAAACCATTTGATGATGGATTGGTTGTGAAGGAAGCATTTATTGAAGCGGGTGAGACTTTATTTGGAGATTTTAAAAATAAAACAGAGATTATGTCTGCTATTAGAGAACTTCAGTTATCTCGTCCTACTGTCACAAGGCGTGTTGAAGTTATGAGTCAGGACATGGCAGATAAACTAAAACATGATATCATGGAATGTACATACTTTTCTTTACAGTTCGACGAATCCACCGATATGACAGACACTGCCCAACTGTGTATTTTTATTCGAATGGTATTCAATGACATGTCGGCTAAGGAAGAGTTTTTGACAATGATTCCTCTGAAAGGAAAGACCCGTGGCGAAGATATATATGACGTTTTCTTCAATTTTGTAACAAACTACAAGCTACCAATATATAAACTAGTGTGCATCACAACCGATGAAGCACCAGCAATGACTGGAAACAAAAACGGTTTTGTGGCATTGTGTCGAGCTAATGATGATTTCCCTTCATTTTTCTCCTTCCATTGCATTATACATCAACAAGTTTTGTGTTCAAAAGTTCTAAACATGGAGGAGATTATGGGTATTGCAATAAAAATTGTGAATTCTATCCGTGCACGTAGCTTGCAACGACGGCTCTTTAAATTGCAGTTGGAAGATAGTGAGTCAGCTGAACACACTGATTTAGTTCTTCACACGGACATCAGGTGGTTGAGTCGCGGAAAATTCCTAGAAAGGTTTCAAGAATTATTGCCCGAAATAAGAGCTTTTCTGGACGAAAGAGGTGATGACACGGAAAATGGCTGACTGATTTGGCATTTTTGACAGACATCACAATGCATTTAAACACCATTAATTTGGAGCTTCAAAGTAAAGGAAAAACTATTATTGAGATGATTAGAGCAATAAACGCATTGAAAAGTAAATTGCAACTTATGAGAGATCAACTGAAAAGAAAGAATCTGAAAAATTTTCCGTCTTTGAAAGCAAGGATTCCTCAGTTGAATTATGATATTTATGAGGTAGAATTATCAAATATTTTGGGCCAATTCGAAATACGTTTTTATGATTTCAGTAAATTGGCAAATATCGCATCATTTATGAGTTATCCTTTTTCGTGTAAAAACATTGAGAAATTAGCTAGTGAAATAGCAAGTCAGTTTAACATGGACTCATGTTCTGTTGAACATGAGTTAGTGCAGATTATATCAGATATACATCTCAAAGCCACAGCATCTGATACAAAATTCTGGTGTTTTATATCTGAAGATAAATATCCGAATTTAAGGCAAATCGCCCTTCAACTGACGGCAATGTTTGGGTCAACTTACTTGTGCGAGTCTGCATTTTTTGAAATGAAGATAATTAAGTCAAAATATCGCAATCGACTAACTGACGAACATATGTCATCATGCTTGCGATTAGCACTCAGCAATTACGTACCATCTTATGAAAAGTATGCTGAGGACATGCAGTGCCACGCTTCAACATCCAAAGTCACTCTTTAGTTAAGTTTAGACACTAGAACTCGTTTGTTTTGTAAGAACCAATAAACTCGCAATTTTGAATAATTATGAGTTTTTTCATTGACATTTTAGAGCAGACCTATACTTAACTTGACTAAAAAAATGCATATTGTGCGGAAAACTAATATCTATGCCACGATACACCCTACCTAGACGACAATGCGTAGTCTAACAATAGTAGTTGATTGGTAGATCGCCAGCAGTTCATGTTTGAGC
This sequence comes from Pachyrhynchus sulphureomaculatus, assembly GCA_019049505.1. Lineage (NCBI taxonomy): Eukaryota > Metazoa > Arthropoda > Insecta > Coleoptera > Curculionidae > Pachyrhynchus > Pachyrhynchus sulphureomaculatus. Next base: position 107,213,032 of record CM032446.1, on the reverse strand, counting down.
ATCTCTGATCCAGGGTGTCCAAAAAATCAACATATTCCTTTCGAGGATTTATAGGCCAGGTCACATCTCACCCGAATATAAAAATATAACCTTAGTGAAAAATCGTTAGATTTCTGAATACTAATTTCGTGAAAATCTACACCTTAGATCAGTTTATTGAGTACTACAACTACAAATTTCAATATTCTAAAATTCTAGTTACTGTTACGTAATCCTAGATTACCCTGAGTTATGAGCTAGCCTATCAGCCCTTGAAGGGAATACGTTATATACTTATACAAATATATAAAAAAATTTATTATTAGTGTACTCAAATTTATGTTTCGTGTATCAGTTCTGCATATCCAAAAATCCTAAAAATTAATTTTGATATGTCACATGAGGGATGGTATGGCGGGAAATTTGAATAAACTAATATGGAAATATGAGGAGCCCGGTTAATTGACAGAATATCGAAAAAACTGAAAGAGTAAAAGGTATTTAGGATTTAATTTATACCCTTCTTCCAAAGTTTTCAGCATCTACACAAAAAGAAATTAAAATCTCAATTTTTTTCTATATTTTGTGTATTTAGATCATACATTAGATTTTTTTTTTGTATCTAATTGCTATGTGTATCTAATCGACATTTCGAAGTAGGTGAGTTTGACTTAAATTTGAGGGAATTGCTTTTTTTTGCTTTGATCATCACATTAGACGCCTTTTTGCTTTTTGACAAAAACTAGGATAAAACTCCCTATGAAATAATTACGTGTATCTAATTGCTATGTGGTATAACCTAATCAATTGAAAGATACTATTTACATTTTTAACTTATTTTTTAAATTAAAAATGTCCTCCAGCTGATTTTTTTATGTGTTTTAAATCAAATCCTTTTTATCAATTTTTGTTTGACTTAAATTTGAAACATAACTTTTGCAATTGCTGTTCAATAATTTAGTATATATATATATATATATATATATATATATATATATATATATATATATACACTATATATAATAAAATATAATATATATATATATATATATATATATATATATATATATATATATATATATATAAACGAGTATATATATATATATATATATATATATATATATATATATATATATATATAATATATATATATATTATAGTCTTATCGATATTTTATAAATTAAAATACTCCTAGATGTAAATAATAAGTACGTACATTTTTTATTATTTATTAGAGCCAAAAATCAGAGACTAATATTAATTTGAAGCTTTACACTGACAAATACTTGCATTGCACATAAAACATTCTTTAACACTTTAATAAAATGTGTAAATTATTTTGTTGCATAAATAGCAAAAACTATTTTAATATTAGGAAACACGTTGCATAGAATCCATAAAACACAAAGTAAAAGATAGCATAAATCACAGTAATGTCAGCATCTCGATTAAAAAATTTGTGACTTTAAAACGGTTGCTATTAATGCTTTTAATTTCAAGAGGAAGTTTATTACATACATAGGTATCTTGATATATAATATACTTTCTACCAAGACCTAGATTACCTGGAAATAATTAGCAGACCCCCATTTCTAGTTACAGAGTACTTAGAAAATTAAAAAATTGGATCGTCACCTTATGATGTAAAAATAGATCGGAGTGAAATTTTGTAACACTATCAGATATGGGATCACATATCCTGAGATTATAAGTAAAGCAGCAACAGAAAATTTTGTTTTATTGACTATTTTAATAGAATTTTTACAATCATTTAAATACGAAAATACGAACTTTTCTATCAACATAACTTTTACTTTATTACCGTAATAATTAGTGTGAAACTCACAAATAATTTTTAAAATAGGAAACCTTTTATAAAGTAAATTTGAATTGGGTATCTGTTGACAACAGCTGCGTCTTAATTGAGTCTAGCTGGACGTTTACTAATAAAAAAAAAGCTAGTATGGGCTTAAGAAATGCAATAATAAGATGTTTAATATTTTATCCCGATGTGTCAAATCAATATATAAAAGATTTGTTCATTAAGTACATTTTTCTGAGATTTGTCAAAATAAAAAGATTAAAAAAATAACCACTAATAAACAAGTTTTGCGTATAATAGTAGATGCCTAATAGTAATTTAACAGCACTCACCCCGAAATCCTGTGATCATCTAAAATCATAATTGTATGTAATGTAATAATACTAAAGATGTAAAATTCACGTTATTCTCAATAAAGAACTTTCTACAATATTTGGAATGTGTGGTAAAGAGCTGATAAGTTGGAAGTCAATGTGTGTTCCCGATATACTGATATTTGTCAAAAGGTGAACCGAGAAAATTTTCATGCAGACACCCAACATTTTGCCCTTTATCCTGTATCGAAACATAGTTTAATATACAATATAATGCCATGTGAGAGATCGATAAGTAATTTTAGGTATTTCTAACTTCTAATAACAGTCATACACAGTTAATAACAGTCATACACAGTCGGGACACTTTGAGCTTTGACACCACGAAACATTGAAAATATCCCAAACAACAGTAGACCAATAAAAGAAGCATCGGGCGAGCGACGTAACGGTCGAGGACGTCGCGGGAAACGGCAACTCGACCAAAACGATGAAGACCGAGCAACCGAAAATGGACCTGCCAAAAGTGTCGCTGAAATCTTCCAGAGGGTGGCTGCCTTGGGTAGCAAACCACCGGAAGGCGAAGCAACATCTAACGCGGGGGCATCAACAGGCCCTTAAACCCCACGTTCGTTACAGCGTTGCGGCCAGATGCCGTTTTAAAAAGCTGCGGGGAGAGCGAGGGGACTAATCAATCTGCGCACTCCTGCAGCAAAGAGGTGAGAGGCGGAACGGCGATCCCGGCTCAAATGCTCGAGCGCGGTGAGCCGGACAATGTTTGTTCGGATCTCTGAGTGGGGGCTGGTTCGGGGGCGTTGGTATGCCGAGATCATAATTTTAAAATGAATTTTTGCAACATACGGGGTTTAAAAACACGAACATAAATTCAGTGCACCAGCACCTGCAATCAAATAAACCTCACGTACTCGCTCTCTGTAAAACCAAGGTCAGTTCATTGACCAGCACAGTCAACTATCTTTATCCTGGGTACGACTTCTATTCCCGATTTAGGCGTAACTTTGGAATCTGTTTTTTTGTCAGAAGCGACCTCTCCTGCCAACGCGAAGAGGCTCTGGAGCCCCCAAATTTTGATGTTATGTGGTTAAAAATAATGACTCAATAAACCACAAGGTTCATCTGTATCCTCTATAGACCACCAAGTGATACTAACTTTAGAACACTTTTTGCTTCCCTTGCAGACACCATTGATCATTTACAAATTAACTATCCAAATGCCGAAATTGCCATCCTGGGCGACTTTAATGTTCACCACAACAACTGGCTTAAATATTCAAATAATTCCGACGAACAAGGTCGTGAAGCTGAATCATTCTCAATCAGCTGTGGCCTAACTCAGCTTATTGACGAACCAACACGGATCCCTGGTCGAGACGGGGAGTTCGCCAGTCTTCTTGATCTGTTTTTAATCACCAATCCGGAGATTTACACGGTCACCGTAAATCCACCGTTAAGTTCTTCCGACCATAAACTGCTTTCGATATCGAGTATCCTACCAATCAGTGAGAGAAAGGCTCCTAAACTGCGCAAGATTTGGCACTACAGATCTGCTAAATGGGAAGATCTCACGGAATATTTTCGAACTTTTCCTTGGTTAGACGTTTGTTTTCGTTCTGACGACCCATCTGACTGCGCCAGGGAGGTTTCCGATGTTATTTTGGCTGGTATGGAAGCTTACATTCCTTTTTCGAAGAAATACCCTTCCAACGGCAAGCCTTGGTTTGCCCGAAAATGCAAAGAAGCTGTTGCTTCTACACATCTTGCCTACCGACGATCGATGGCGTGAAAATCCTAACACCATAAATCGTAACACCTTTGTTCGTGCCCGGGAACAGATGCAAAGTAATTATCGTTGTCGATTGTCCCAATAATTCTAGGTCCTTTTGGTCAGTCGCTAAGGCAGTTAGCCAAAATTTCACCAAATCCACCATACCACCACTCACACAGAGAGATAATTTTATTGCAACGACACCTGTTGAAACAGCGAACTTGCTGGATGAATGAAGGAAAAACACCACCTACTATTCCCATAGTACAGTCAAGGATGCCCAATGTTGTCTTCAGACGTATTTTAATGAAGCTAGATGCCAAAAAAGCTTCTGGCGCTGACGGAATACCTGCCATAGTTCTCAAAAAGTGTGCGAGGGAACTGACACCAGTTTTCTGTAGACTTTTCAACCTATCCTACAGAAAGGGAATATTCCCTTCCTGCTGGAAATATGCCACATTTCAGCCGATACCTCAAAAAGGCAAGAAGACCTTGCCAAATAACTACCGACTCGCACTGCTTTCAATAATATCGAATGTCATGGAAAAGGCTATCAATCAACATCTTCTAAAACATCTTGAAGAATTCAACATTATTGGCGATCACCAACATGGCTTTCGTAAACATAGATCAACAAGAGATCTTCTGACTTATGTAACATATGTTTGGAACAACGCAATTGAATACTTTGGAGAATATCTAGCGGTTGCTTTTGACATATCCAAGGCATTCGACCGTGTTTGGCACGATGGGCTGTTGGCTAAGCTATGTTCTTGTGGTATATCTGAAAAGTTCTCTTTGTGGCTCTCATGTTTCCTCAGTGAGCGTTCTTCACGAGTGGTGGTTGACGGATTTCTTTCTAACACCTTCACTGTAAACGCCGGTGTGCCCCAAGGCTCCATACTATCTCCTACTCTCTTTCTCATTTACATTAACGATCTGCTGGAAAAAATCGGAAATCCAATCTACAGTTTTGCAGATGACAGTACGCTTATCTCTTCATTCACTTTGCAAGCTCGGACATCGGCTGCTCAGGCGAGTGTCCGCAGACAGCGGGAAGTCGTTCAACTTAATAAAGACCTAGAAGAAATTCTATCTTGGGGTGACAGTAACCAAGTGGAATTTAACGCTACAAAAACCCAGGCTGCCGTTTTTTCTAAAAAGGTTAACGTTGCTGAACCCGACATAGTTATGTCGGGGCACTCGATTTCTCTAACATCGTCACTCAATTTGTTGGGCGTTAATTTGGGAGCAAATATGTCCTGGCATGAGCATGTAGCAGGCATAGCAAGGAGAGCTTCTCAAAAGTTGGGAATATTATTTCGAACCAGAAATCTTTACACTCCACAACAACTGTTAATTCTTTACAAAGCTCAAATTCGACCAACTATGGAATACTGCTCCCATGTTTGGGCTCCGCTCCCAAACATACATTGCATTTGTTGGATTATATTCAGAGAAGAGTTGTTCGTCTGATTGGAGCCCCGGAACTGACCGGCGGCCTTCATTCGCTGGAACATCGAAGAACGGTTGGCAACTTGAACCTATTCTACAAGTATTTTCATAGAAAGTGTTCGGAGGATGTGGCCCGTTTAATTCCTCCCAGAGCGGTCATGTTAGAAATACACGTCGCACTGATACTTCACATCCGTATAAGGTTCAGCTTATTACTGCTCGTACAACGCTTTTCAAGCAGTCTTTTATATGGAAAACATCATCCCTTTGGAATAATTTGTCCAGGACTGTGTTTCCCACCGAGTACAATTTACAGCGATTCAAGAACAACGTGAATCGCTTTATCCGCACACGTGTCGCTCCTGTAGCGCTTTAGATACCTCCCTGTAGCACGTGTGCTAGACCCATAAAAAAAATACACAGTTATATTTAGGTCTCCGAAAGTTTTCCGTCCTGCACGTTATATTATATTGATAACAAAATTTTATTAATTCTCTTGGATTATAAAATAAAAAAGCAGTACTTATAATAAGTATTCTCCCAATATCTAAAATTAACTCACAAAAGGATATAAGTTAAATAAAGGAATTATCAAACCAAACGTTACTTCTTACTGTTTCCGAATTGTCAATATTAAGCATCGAATTTATAATACTTTATTTGTAACATTATAACAGCTAATTATAACAATTGTAGAACATAATAAATCGTGTCCTTATAATACCTCAGATAGCTTCATTTAGTAGTGATGCTTAATTTACTTGATTTAATCTAATAGCAATTATTGTAAGGGAGCACAGTCGTTTAAGAGTAGCATACGCAGAATGTATGTTTAAATATATAAATTTGTATTTTCTACATTGATTGAATTATTAAAAAAAACCTTAATGTTTTTATTTGTTAGTTAAAATTATAGTAGAATAATTTGCACATGTTATAAAAAATATTCTTTTAAAGTAACATATATAAACTTCCATAATTTGTCATTGGTACATTCTATACCATATTACGCATAATGTGAATTGCATATACTTTCAGTTCACGTTGATTTTAGATACTTAATTAAACAAATTATCACGTGTGTGCCCCAGCAATAGTCACAATGAGGAACGATTTTATATCTATCCTAGTTATTTCGAGAAAGGTATCAAAAAGTAGATATAAATTTTAAAAGAATACTAATTATTCAAATAGGGAATGTATGAAGCACATACTTTTTCCTCTTGTTGAAATAACGGTGTGTATCTCTTAGTCTTCTCTCCTAACCTTCAAGCTTCTTTATCTGTAGAATGATTTAGTATAATTGCGAGGGCAAACAGTAGTAGTATTTGAGTACTGTCGGAATAACATTACTGACAAATAGTACTCTCAATGTGCTATTTTATATTCTTGTTCTACACTTTCCGCTTACTTAAACAGGTCTACAACCCACTATCTATGAACGTCTTGGTAGCACACCAGTAAAGTGTGTTTTTGTCGGTTACGGCCCTCGATCCAGTCTGACTTCAGGTACCCGAGACACAGTGTCCATCATCATTGCTTTCTGATTCAAGTAGATCCCCATCAATAACATGCAGACGAGCATGTTATTTTTTGGTAAGGAGCTCTGAGTACTTAATTCAATACCAATTCTCCAAAGTTTTTTATATTATTACTGTATATTTTACCACATCTTGGAGCCATGCATTTTGAAGATATTACAATATTAATATTGTGATTGAGAGGCTTTGAACTAGAATTGTAAACACTAACCAGATATATTTATTATTGCCGTTAATTTCTTGTATAAATGATTTCCTAAAATAAATACCTTTTCCCTAAATGCAGTGAAAATGACAGCCCTCCACTTAATGTTGCTCTAAATAATGGCTTGCTTTTTTTTCAGTGGCAAGCAACCATTAATAAGTGACTTGGACAGCATTACTATTAAAGGGTGGGTTTTATTCTTAAGAAAATATTCGAAAAATAAAGTATAGTAACATAGTATAATTAATGTTTGCTTAAAATTACCCCCATAATTTATACCAATTCGTCTATTTCTGAGAATAAATATCCGATCCGCTAGTAAAAGAAAGTTAATAAGAGGCAAATTTTAATATATAATGTGGACCAATAGCTGAACGTGAGCTTCTGTAAGTATTATTAATAATAGTGAAAATCTCGATAATTTCACTTATAACTAAAATCATAAAAATAGATCATTTATTTTAAATTTAATTAAAAGTTAAAAATGTCTGATCGTTCCTAAAAGGGCACAACAATTTCAAAAATTGTAGGATTCCAAAATCGGGATTAGTGTCAAGATATTTCGACAAAAAATAAAAAGTAGGTATTTGACAATTTTGATTATATTAGCAGACCAGTAATGTTAGTTAAAAAAAATCGGCAAAATGATTTACACAGTACTTCCCTCGGAGATACAGTGTTTTAAAATACATACTGAATTTGTCTACACATTTTAAACCCAGATCTTCTATGAGGAGATATGAGTCACATTATAAAGTTAAACAGCAAACGGTTTCAGAGATATTTGCAACTGAAACCTGACATTACTTCGTATTTTTATTAGAGTATTTCTGCTAAAATTGTAAATAATGAAAATATAATATAATTTTTAGATTTCTCAACACAATATATACAAAACAATTCCCTAACCTCCTTCCTCACTAGTTCTTATATCTGAAAATAAGTTTAGTTTAAAATTTATCCATTTTCATAACCCAAAATTAGAAAAAAATTTTGTGACACTATAGAAAATGTAAAATATTTCACGGCTGCCGCCCCTTTTGCCACCTTATACTAAAACTATAGTCATTAAAACTATAGGTCTCTAGTCTACTTTAATTGATTGATTTGAGAGTTATAATGTCAATAAACCATACATCGACATAGATGGAAAACGAGGTTCTCGTGATCTAGTAACCCTGAAATGTGAAAAATGCCAATATCCCGGAAGGTGATTTTTCCAGAAATACAATACTTCTCTTTATTAAATAAAAACGGTTTTGGTATTAATTGCACAAACTAAAACATTCTCCTAAATCTTTAAACTATTATTTAATTAAAACTTACAAAATATTTTTTGGATGCATATATAGAATTTTTAAATTTTATTTTTGGTTGATACTATAATATTTACATCAGAGATTGAGACATTGTCGCATGCAGTTGATGCATCTTAGGTGTGTCCATAGCAGTTTTATTAGGGTGAAAGTTTACAAAAATAGTAACAATACTTAGCATCTTTGCCTAGTAGAGGAGAAGAAGCTTACAATAAAATATAAGTTCATACTGTGCTTTTTAAGTGTAAAACTAGAAGAGTACTCATCTGAATAAAAACAAGAATCTTAGTTATTTATATTTTCATTTAAGCATAGTGTAAACATTGTCTAGAATAATGATCATTAATAAGGGTCTTTCTAAGTATTCACGTATTTAGAGAACATTTTGAGGAGAGAACTACAGCAGCCTTTATTAAAAAATCTTAATTTTTTTATAAAATTACAAGTTAATTCAACAAAACTTACAGGTACAATTCTTCTGGATTCCTCCTTTGCCGATTGAAAAAGTTATATAGAGATTTCGACGATCACCCTACCGGCTTTTTTAAAGCTTGAAACAAGCTTTGACGAAGACGGCAGAATGATCGTCGAAACGACTGCATTACTTTTTCAATCGACAAAGAAGAAATTCAGAAGAATTGTGCCTAGAAGCCCTATGGCCTTTGAACGATTCCTATCATAATTTAACAATCTGGCAAATCTTTTGAGAAAAGGAAAAATAATTATCAAACTTATATATAGTCAAGTCAGATGCATTTGTTCAGCATATAAATGTTACAAAGTTGAATTGATTCTGCTTTTGCTTGGTGGAATTCCATAACTAGTAAGTATACGGTAAATGAATTCCTCTTAATTAAATTAATCAATATTTGCAAAACAAATTTTCGACATGTTTCGTTGTTCCTGTAGCTTTTTCAAGAATTAATGTTTGTAAACTCTAATATAATATTATTTATTGAAGATATTAGGTAGGGCTAGGCCCCATAACTATTATTGCATGAGCTCATCTAACACGAGTATAAATTTTGGGTTTCAATTTATTCACATGTCAGTAACCAAATTAACTTAGCCTAGGTAATGGTTTTATATAAATGAGATAAAAACTTAAGATATCTCAGACTTAAGATATTTCATTAATTATTACTAACGTAATGCTTATGCTGGGAGGAGCGGACGGTCTTGGGTAAGCAGTCCTGTCTTTAGGCAGAGAACTGTAGTCATTTCTGACTATGGGGTTGGGGTGGTTTGTGTAGATTTTCTAAACCATCCTATGCAAAGGAAATATTTTTTCCTGCTGGAAATGCGCTACAGTCAGTCCAGCCAATACCCAAAAAAGGCAAGAAGACATTGCCAAACAACTACAGACTAGACGCACTGTTTTCAATAATATCGAAAGTTATGGAAAATACTATCAATTAGCATCTTCTAAAATATTAAGATGTATTCAATAATATTATTGACCGGCCATCAATATGTCTTTTGTAAGCAAAAATCAACAGAATATCTTCTAATTTACATAACACACGTTTGAGACAATTCAATTGAATACTTTGGAGAATCTCGAACTGTTGTACTCGATGTATACAAGGCATTCGACCGTGTTTAGCATGACGGATTGTTAGCTAAGCAACGCTCTCATAGTATGTCTGAAAGTTTTGTTTATGGTTCTCGTGTTTCCTCAGAGAGCATTCTTTGCAAGTGGCAGTCGATGGATTTGCGGATAAGCGTACTGTCATCATACGATCATTTTTTCATTCACTTTGAACGCTCGAACATCTACTACTCATGTACATATCTACAGACAGCAGGAAGTCATCCAACTCAAAGACCTGAAAGAAATTCTATCTTGTGGAGGCAGTAATCAAATAGAATTTAACGATACAAAAACTCAGCCAGCAGTTTTTCTTAAAAAAATTTAACGTTGCCTGAACCCGACACAATTATGTGGTACACTCCATCCCTCTAGCATCGTTCCTCAATTCGGGAACAAATATCTCTTGGCATCAACATGTTGCATGCATTGTAAAGAGAGCTTCTCAAAAGCTGAGAATATTATTTTGAACTAGAAAGCTTTTTACCTCATAACAACTTTTAATTCTGTACAAAGCTCAATTTCGATCGAGGATGGAACACTGCTTCCATGTTTAGTGGTGCATACTAGAAAAACATGTCGCATTCGTACTCTACATCTGTATGAGGTTCAGCTTGTCATTCCTCGTACAACCCTTTTCAAGAGGTCTGTTACATGGAGACTCTCATCCCTTTCGAAGGATCTACCCAGGATTATGTTTCCTACCGAGTACAATTTACAGCGATTCAAGACTAATATGAGTCGCTTTTTTCGCATACGAATTGCTCCTGTAGCGCTTTAGGGATTTCGCTGCAGCACGTGTGTTTTGAATGTATTATTTAGGTTTAGTTTTTTAAAGATATTGGTCATATTCTGTCTTGCTTGGCCTATAGGTGAAATTATACTGTATTTTTGATGGAATTCTTCTATGTATATCGGAAACTAAATTTATAGCTTTTCTATATAATACACTAATTTAGTTCTTTTTGGAAATTAACATAAGCTTTGTAAATTGCACATAAACATATATAGGACGAACAGGAAAACGCTTTTTAAAAATATTCAAAGAACACTACACCAATTATTTAAAAAAAATTAGACTGCCAATCATTTAATTGACAATATTCATAATATTAATAGAAATTTCCAAATAATTTATTCCCTAAAGGCGCCAATCTCAATCTACTGAAATCCCTAGAAATAAATAAATTGAAAAATGCAGGTGTCCTACTAAATGGTTTTTGTTAAATTTATTTTCAGAACCACGTTTATTACCTACAAAAATCCACAGTAAAAGCGAAGCATATTTTTTAAGCTTGAATTTACCCTTTTTTTATGAGTTCGGCACACATGCTGCAGGGAAATCCCTAAAGCGCTACAGGAGCGACACGTGTACGGAAAAAACGATTCACGTTGGTCTTGCTCGAGAAAGAGAGTAGGAGACAGTATGGAGCCCTGGGGCACACCAGCGTTGATAGTGAAGCTGTTAGAAAGAAATCCGTATGCTGCCTATCGTAAAGAACGCTCCTTGAGGAAACATGAGAGCCACAAACAGAACTCTTCAGACACATCAGAAGAGCATAGCTGAGCCAACAATCCATCATGCTAAACACGGAATGCCTTGGATATATCAAGAGCAACCGCTCGAGATTCTCCAAAGTGTTCAATTGCGTTGTTCCAAACAAGTGTTACATTAGTTAGAAGATCTCCTATTGATCTACGTTTACGAAAACCATATTGATGTGCGCTAATAATGTTGATTCCTTCAAGATATTTTAGAAGATGCTGATTGATAGCCTTTTCCATAACTTACGATATTATTGAAGGCAGTGCGACTGGTCGGTAGTTATTTGGCGAGGTTTTATTGCCTTTTTTAGGTATCGGCTGAACTGTGGCACATTTCCGGCAAGAAAAAAATAGTCCCTTTCTGTAGGATAGGTTGAAAAATCTACAGAAAACTTGTATTAGTTCCCTCGCACAGTTTTTGAATACTATGGCAGGTATTCCGTCAGCGCCAGAAGCCTTTATGGTGTCTAGCTTCATTAAAATACGTTTGATGATACGCTGTCTGAAAACAATATCAATCATCCTTGACTGCACTATGGGAATAGTAGGTGGTGTTTTTCCTGGGAAATCAATAGTAGTATGTGAAGCAAAGAATTCAGTCGACAAGTTCGTTTTCTCAACAGGTGTTATTGCAATACAATTATCTGGTCGTGACAGTGGTGGTATGGTGGATTTGGTGAAATTTTGACTAACTGCCTTAGCGACTGACCAAAAGGACCTGGCATTGTTCGGACAAGAAAGAAGTTTGTTTGTAATTCGTCGATTGTGTACTTTCTTGGTTTCATCGATAGTCTCTTTGCATCTGTTTCGGGCGCGAACAAAGAGGTTACGATTTATGACATTAGGATTTTCACGCCATTGTCGATAGGCAAGATGTTTAGAAGCAACAGCTTCTTTGCATTTTTGGTCAAACCAAGGCTTGCCTTTAGAAGACCTTTTCTTCGAAAAAGGGATATAGGCTTCCATACCAGCCAAAATAACATCGGAAACCTTCTTGGCGCAGTCAGATGGGTCGACGAACCGAAAACAAACGTCCAACCAAGGGAGTCCATGAATTCTTCCCATTAAGTAGATTTGTTGTGCCAAATCTTGTGCTGTTTAGGTTCTCTTCTGCCGCTGATTGGTAGGATACTTGATGTCGAAAGCAGTTTATGCTCGGAAGAACTTAACGGCGGATTTACGGTGACAGTATAAATCTCTGGATTGGTGTTTAAAAACAGACCAAGAAGACTGGCGAACTCCCCGTCGCGATCAGGGATTTGCGTTGGTGCATCAATAAACTGAGTTAAGCCATAACTAATTGAGAATGATTCAGCTTCACGACCTTGTTCATCGGTAGTATTTGAATACTTAAGCCAGTTGATGTTGTGGACAGCTGTTAATTTTTAAATGATCGAGAAAGGAAAAGTATCACTTTGTGGTAGATAGAGGATGCAGGTCAACTTTGTGGTTTGTTGAGTCGGTATTTTTAACCATATAATATCAAAGTTTTGGGGGCTCCAAAGCCTTCTCTCGTTGGCAAGAGAGGTCGCTTTTAACAAAAAGACAGATTTCAAAGTTATGCCTAAATCGGGAAGTTAACTGTTCTGGTCGATGAACTGACCTTGGTTTCACAGAGAGCGAGTACATGAATTTATTTGATTGCTGGAGTTCGTGCACTGAATTTATGTTCGAATTTAAATCTCTTATATTGCAAGAATTTATTTTAAAATTATGATCCCTGCATGTCGACGCCTCTGAACAAGCCCCCACCCAGAGATCCGAACAAGGAGCTATTTTACCTCTGGAATTTTTTGTATCCAGGTGCCTTATCATGCCATTTGGTCCCACAGTCAAGCAACTTCACACAGCCTAACCCGATGCGATGGTATCACCCCGGGAGATGCCTGGTGGGATCTGGGCATCTACAATCTAAGTTATTCTTTAAGTCGTCTTCTACGACAGGCAGAATGTTCCGCGGGGAGATATTCTATCCCGCTCCCCCACGGGGAGGTTCACCGTATGCTTACTGTTCCAAAGTTATCGATAAAATAACATATTTAGTGATAAAAAAATTTGGTATCAATGAACATAATTATCTTCTTGCTTAAAGGTTTTTAAAACTGCCTGTGTGTCAAAAAACCACTTTTTTTTTGAAAAATTCGATATCCAGGTCTCAGTTAATAAATTTTATCAACAGTTAATAACTTCTTCTCATAAATTTATAATAGTTTACAATTTTGTTGAACAAAAAAACAAAATTATCTATGCCGACAACAGAAATTTCTTTAACATACAAATGTCCTTACGCATCCATAGAAATAGAATAAATGAAAATAAAGAAATATTTTATTTATTATTTAAATATTTTTATGGGAATATGATGAAACATATGTCACAAAAGATACAAAATAAAATAAAATAAATAAAAATAAATCAAAATTTTCATAATATGTAAATCAAAATACCAAGTTTGCAAAAGGTTTTATCGATTAATTTTGATTTTAAAGTCTTTGGTCTCGCAGTATCACCCATATGTTTATAACCTCTGTTATGTTTTATATTTTTAAGAAATACCCTATGATTCACGATATAATTACTAATGCGTATACTACCTGCAAGCCATAAAATGGTTTTACAAGTAATAAGCCTACACGGTTTTAAATAAGTATGAGGACTGTTAATCATTTCGTAAACTATAAGCGCTAGTAAAAATGTTTAGTATTAAAATGGTTGGTTTTGTCACAAATCGATTCTTCTTCTTGTTTGGTTGGCATATTTACTAATATCTCCATAAAATCACTGTGTGGCAGTAAACTCGTTAATTAATTTTTGTTAAATTCAGTTCGTTTGGTGTTGCTGACAGATTTTTATTTCTTTGAGACACGAAAACCTTTGCCCCACCACAGAAGAACCAATAGAAGAAATAGTCAGTATTATTGACTGAAGATTAATTATTTAAGATGTTACATTTAGATCTAGTAATCTCGGAAAACTGCGATTGGAAGTTTGTTATATCATACTAAAGAATAACGTAAAACAATCGACCTTATGGTCGAACTGTAATAAACAAAATTGGAAGTAATGAAAAAAATAACTTAATTTTCAGACTTCTCGACACGAAGATAACTGAAAAGGACATATGATATGATATATACGAAGCAACATCTTTAACCTCCTTGCACATATCTCTAAACAAATATAATATAAATATAATATATATATATATATATATATATATATATATATATATATATATATATATATATATATATATATATATATATATATATATATATATATATATATATATATATATATATATATATATATATATCTTACACATAGACTGAAAAATTTTTGATTTAGCTACTTAAAACAATTTTTTTTTTTACAAAATTCGACTTTATTCATCATTACAGCCTCCTTCAAGAGCGATACAATCAGTCCAACGCTTTTCTAACATTTCTATACCTTTCTTGTAGAAAGATTTGTCTTTTCTTTTAACGCACCAATAAATTTATATAATATTCACTGTTGATGGTTCTTCCTTTCTCAGCAGAGTCGATGAAAATTATTCCATGCGCATCCCAAAATACAGAAGCCAAAACCTTCCCAGCCGACTGTTGTGTGTCAAAAAACAATGTTTAATCAACACACGAAATTCAATTTGTATATATATATATATATATATATATATATATATATATATATATATATGTATATATATATATAGCAGTATTATGTTTTGGAAATGAACGGTCTTTGGAAATGAACTAAAAAGTTTTGGACATTTCATTTTTTAGCTACGCCAAGCTATCATTTACTTCATTTTGTTAGAATAGTACAGAGAATTGCGTGGTTGTAAAATGATTTTAATTTATAAAGGATTTTTTTGTTATGTTTTCTTGTCATTTTGCTGAGGGTAGTGTGTTTCTATTTCTTAGTTAAGTTGTGGTTAATTTATATTTGAAAGTAGAATGACGTTGACATTTTGTTTGATCGTTTTAAAGTTAAAAGTTAGTGAAAATCAGTGGGATTCTTATCAAAGAGATATCTCAGAGATATTGTAAGAATTTTCATTTTGACTGCCTATTTGTAATAGATTGGAGAAAATTAAACTCAGATCTTCAATGTCCCTGTCATTTCCCTAAAGATTCTCCTGCCGAGATTTCTCTCTTTACATAGGATTTTGGTTTCAGCAAAATTAAATTCATGTGAAAATTGGCTACTATGTTGGGCAAGCGCACAAGAGTTTTTCTTTAATCTGCGATCACTTTTGTGGGAAGTGATTCTGTCTTTTAGGACTCTAGATGTTTGTCCTATATAGATTTTTTCGCATTGAGAGTAAGGGATGCTGTAAACTACTTCTGAAACTTTTGTGATTTCATCTTGGTCTTTTAGACAAGTGAAAATACTGTTGATAGTTTTTTTGTGTTTAAAAGCAATTTTTAAATTAGGTAATTGGTTGAAAAGTTTAGTTGTTTTTGTAGAGATTTCTTTTATGTATGGAAATGAAAAATAACATTTGAGTCGGTTTTCAGAGAGGAAAGCACTAATATCCGGTGTAAGATTGTTGTTTTGTTGTACAGGGGGTGTGGTTGAGTTAAATAATAATTTATTTATTAATTGGATTGGATAGGAGTTGGTGCGTAGAGTGTCTCGTAGTTTATTTAGATTTTTTTGTCTGAGGGAAGGATAGAGATTCTCTCTATTATTGACTTCAAGCCCAATATTATGTTTATTTTGATTTTAGTGGTAATATTTTCGAAAGCCTGGCGTAGCTAAAAAGGTGTCCAAAACTTTTTAGTTCATTTCCAAAGACCGCTTACCCCAAGAACATAATACTGCTGTTTAAACTAGTCGGTCAAGACTACCCTTCTCCCCTCTCTCTCTCTCTCTCTCTCTCTCTCCCTCTCTATATATATATATATATATATATATATATATATATATATATATATATATATATATATATATATATATATATATATATATATATACATATATATATATATATATATATATATATATATATATATATATATATATATATATATATATGTATATATATACATATATATTTATATGTATATATATATATATATATATATATATATATATATATATATATATATATATATATATAAATATATATATATATATATATATATATATAAATATATATATATATATATATATATATATATATAATATATATATATATATATATATATATATATATATATATATATATATATATATATATATATATATATATATATATATATATATGTATGTATATATATAGGGTATTGTGAAATCCACAGCATATATTGAAAATGGGTGACTCATGGGGTCATGTAGTAGCACATTCAATACTTTTTTTTAAATTCGAAAAATTTTTGAAAAATAAAAAAAAGGTGCATTTTATCAAGTCATTTAAAAAATCAACCCATCCATGAGAGGCTGGCATTGAAAAGAAATAATTCCTTGGAACGCCCGAGAACAACTGGATCACTGTCCCTTAACAGCAGTTAAAGAGAGTAGGGCAAATCGACACACAGCTGAAAGAAATCATAGATAAAAATCGTCTACAAAAATTTTAAAGTTGATGAAAGTGGATTTTCCACCGTTCAGAAAAAAAACGCAACAAGTTTTGTTTATGCCCACAATGCTAATATTAAAAAAAATGAGACCAAATTCTGAATTGGGGAATCGCATACCTTCTGAGAGTGATGTCACTATTCCACACACTGGCTATATAAACTCAAACTTATTTGTAAAATGTTTGAAACATTTTATAAGCGTCGAAAAGCCAACCCCTGAAAATAAAGTGTTACTTCTGCTTGATGGAAATACAATACATTGAAAGAACCTGGAAGCGTTGAACATAGCAAAGGCTAATGGGATAATAATGTTACAACTACCTTAGTACTCCTCGGCTTTAGCCACTGGACGTCTCTTTTTTTAAATCTATGAGCAATTATAATAAGCAACAGAAAAGCGGTTGAGGACAAGTCTGGGTCGTCAAGTTGCAAGTTTATTTGCGGAAGCTTACCAAAGAGCTACTATCGTTGGCACCGTTATAAACGAATTTAAAGGGGCTGGAGTTTGGCCTATGGACAAAAATGACCTTTCCGAATATTTGTTTAAAACAGCTGAAAATATAAATGCTCCTTCTTTCAAATAAACTCAAATAATGAAAGCACATCAATCTTACAAGATGCATCTATTATAATCAATAACGAAAACTAGCAAAATGCTTAGCAACCTGATGTCTTGGAATAGATTGCCACATTTAAATAAAGAACCGTTTACGTCGGGATCTTACTCTAGAGCTTAAAAAAAAAATTAAATCTTTATGCCCAATACTACAAAAAGACTCTGTACAAAAAACTGTGGAAGTTACATCAAGTTCTTACAAAAATATGTTGGAAGAATCATCACTAACCAAAACGAGGAAAAATACAACTAAGGTAGGCAAAGACATCAATAAACAAAAGAAGAAATCAAAAAAAAAGAAAAAACGCCATTAATAAAAATAATACGATTTACCCAAGTCGCTACCATCTTAAACTAAAAAACTATGGTCCCACCACCAGACACCCAAAAAAAAAACCCTTTGCGGCGAGCATCTGCTTAAGTGACAAAGGAACAGTTTATTTTCGGCGTTCTACAAACGATTCTTTGTAGCTGAACAAGGTGAATGACTTTAAAAACCTACCTCAATAATTTATTTATCATACTCTATGAAACAATTAAAATTTTAGTGGATTATACTTGTTACAATTTTTACTTATTATAAAATATTGAAGTAGAAAACTTGTGTCATTAATATTTGGTGTAAGGAAGTAATTATTTTAAAAGGTAACATATATATTTTTATATCACTTTCTTTTTATTCAATTTGTTTAGGAAAAACCTATTCATTAAGGAGTTGTATGGTACACCAGTGGGGACGTGAAAAAAGTATTCATATTATCATTTCTTTAGGGTCGATTTTTTTCCTTTATTTTCGAAATCCGCTACTTAAGATGAATTTTCTACAATCGGCCTTTCGCTATTAAAATTAAAATAATAACGTAATTTTTGTGACTTCGACAACCCTGAAATGTGTACAATAACTCGATATATACGAAACAAACCTCTTTAACCTTCTTTGCGACCCCTCTAAACCCTTATAAGTTTTACTACAAATAATGGTGCATAAAATTTGTTTATTATCGTAATGAAAAACCAAGAAAAGTTACCCTATTACTTTTAGAACAATATAATATTTATCGGCACCCACCCCTTTTACTCCTTTCCCCTAAAGTAAAAGCACTTAAAAACTATAGAGTTCATACCTTCTGTGTGCACTAAATTTGAAATTGGTTTTTTATTTCGTTCAAGAGTTATCATGCCAACAGATCGACAGAAATATGTGAAATGTTTTTTTATTATCTAGAAATCCTAAAACGTGAAAAAAAGGAAAAATATCGAAGGGTGATTTTTTTTAACCAAACAATACTTTCCATGAACAAGGAAGGTAAAATAAAAAAATATGAGTAATGTAATATGTATTAAATTATAGTGAGTTGTGTGTACTTCTAAAAATTCTAATAACAATGTTGTTTTATTGATAAAAAACATTTTTTTACTTTGACCTCCTCTAAGCTGTTAAATATTTTGGGAGATCTACGCAGGTCGCATTTATCTAGAGGAATATTTCCGTCCCTTTAGTGTACATTTGGGATAATACAATGTTATTAAAATTATCACTGGCGATATTATGATCATTTTCAAATATTTTTTATTGATTTCGATCACAGTAATCTTCCATCCCGTGTTTTTTTTTGGATATTATCAAGGTTTGTCTTTATTCATTAACTCTTGATGTTCTGAAGAGTAAAAAAATCCATTTCTAGCAAACTTTTTGTTCAGGTTTAGATTTTTAGGAATCCTTACCTTTCAACATTTTTCACTACAATTTTTAGTTTTTAATTCACCTGCTTCCATACAAATCCACAAATTAATATGTCTGTTGTTTAAAGTAGTACATTTTAAGTTTACCCCAGTCTAATTTAACCTTAATAGCTCTATTGTTGTACTTTATTTAAATGAAGACATAAACCGTTGATTAATTTAGGGTTAATGCAAATTATTCTCTTTTATAAGCATTTAATTATAATTGGCCTAGAAAACTTAGAAAAAAACATAGATTAAAACTTATAATAAATGACGGTAATAAAATATCAAGTAATAAACAGACGTATATGACCATTTGCTATTAACTATAGTTCAACTATAAGATTATTATATTTTTAATCTGTACATAATAATTAAACTAATAATGCGAGAAATGGAGCCATAAACCCACTTTTATACGATATATCTTAATACCTTTTAGTATATATTCTCATTTGTTTTTATTGTCGTCGGTCTAATAATTAAAATAACTATTTCTAGTAGTTAGTATTGGCCATTACCTTTATAATTTAAATAAAAGGAAATATACGGTATGTAATATTTGCTCATACGTACATCAAATATTTAAAACAACTACATTTTCTTAGAAAAACTTTAATTTTGTAACCAAGGTTTAGCACTTTAACTATTTAAGTGTCTATATTAATAATTGAATAATCGTGTCTAGATGTACTTTGAAATATCAATCTTCGAAAAAGAAACAAAACTTTTTCATTGGTTATTTCTATTTTGAAAAAATTAGCTTTAAGTTTTCAATACCTCTTTAACTTCCTCCCCTAACTTGTTAACCTCTTACAGGTTTGACTACAAATAATTGAAAATATAGAAAAAATAACACAATTCTCAGATCTATCAATTCCAAGAAACCTGAAAAGAACAAATATCATGATATATACGAAGCACTCCTCTAATACCTTACTTCGCCCCGTTAACTTCTTATCTATTTGACTAAAATAATAACATAAATAATAATTATTCTAAAAATTAGTTCAATATCTTAATCAAAAACCAAGAAACATTTTCACCTGAACTAACCTGAACGTACTTTTTTCACCCCCTACACCTTAAATAGTTTCATCCAAAAACCTTGAAGCGTTGAACATAGCAAAGGCTTATGTTACAGCTGCCAAGCTTTACTACTCACCGGCTTCAGCCACACACGTGTCTTTTTTTTTTAAACCTATGAGCTCTTATTATATTCAAGCAACAGAAAAATGATTGAGGGCAAATCGAGGTCTTCAAGTAACGCAATATCAAGTTGCAAGTTTATTTGCAGAAGCTTACCAAGAGCTGCTATGGCCCGTGGACAAAAACGTCTTTCCCGAACATTTGTTTAAAGCAGCTGAAAATATAGATGTTCTCTCTCTCAAACAAACTCAAGTAATGAAAGCATATCGATTTTCTCTTAATTAATGAAACAGATTACCATATTTAAATAGTGAACCGTCTACTTCGGGATTTAACTCTAAAGCTTTAAAAAAAATTGTAAAATCTTTATGCCTAATACTACAAAAAACTGATGAAATTACATCCAGCCCTTACAAAAATATGGGGAACCATCTAACCACCAACTAAGCAAAAATACAATTAAAAAAGGTAATGGCATCAATAAAAAAAAGAAAACAGCAGTTACAAAATTTTCATCACTTTCCCCAAACATAAACTATGAAGCAGGATACCCTTTGAAGACGTCATCGTACGCGGTACCAAAGGAAGTATTTGTTTTCAGCCTTGGACAAAAAATGCTGGTAGACGACGCCGAGGCACAGTTGGCTGAAGTACTACTAATTTGGACAAAATTCTGTCTGTACTTTCAAGTTTTTTAATTTTTTTATTTATTTTTTAATAAAACCGATTTTTTATGAAAAAATTATATTTTTTTAGTAAAATAGACATCTGGTTAATTAAGGATCCTGTACAATTACGTGGACATGATATTTTCTAACGTCATAATGGGTTTTGGGATCGTAGACTACGATAAAAACTAGCCGGTTTTTAAATGTGTAAGATTTTCGAATAATTACCAGTTTTGGCCATGGCCTTTTTCAAGTGAATATATGAATTTTTCATATTTAGCTTGGAGTTCTTGGTGCAAAGTTCCTCCATTAGGTTATGTTAGGTTGGGGATTATTGCAATGAGTTTATCCATAGGATAATTTTAAATTTAAATAATTTCCCAATATAACAAAATCAATGCATGTATTGACTAGAACATAGCAATAGAAAAAGTGGGAAATGGCCGAAATTGGCCTGATTTTTAAGATTGGACCATTTTGGATCAACACTCCTGTTACATTTTTAGTTTACTTTCTTGAGATGATATGAGAATAGCTAAAAAGTAGAGTAAATTCTTATATTCACTAGAAAAACTCGAAAAATGTCTAAATTTGGTCAATTTTTTTAAGGTCCGACTATTTTGATTTTACGTTTATGGTAGAATTGGTGATTTTTAAACTCTAAATAATTGTCAAACATCTCAAATGTAATGTTCATTCTCATATTCACTAAATAAACTCGAAAAAAAGCGAAAAATAGCCAAAATTAGTAAATATTTGAAAATCTTGCACATTTAAAAAAAAAAAAAAACAGTTACTTTTCTCGTAATCTGCGATCCCAAAAACCTATTATAACGTTGGACAATTGCATGTCCACGTAAATGTACAGGATGCGTAACTATCCAAATATCTATTTTACAGAAAATTTATATTTTTTTCATAAAGAAAAATAAAAAACTTGCAGGTACATTTAAAAAAAAGTAAACTGTTATATAATAAATATTATGAGAATTTTAAAAAAAAATTATTACAAAACGAAGAAAATCAAAGGGTAGACATAATCTTAGTACTACTTCATTCAACTGTGCGAGGCAACGACGAATGACTTTAAAAACTGAGCTGAGTTTATTTATTAGACTACCTCTCTTTAAAATAAAGGAAATAAAAATTTAGCGGATTACATATGTTAAAATTTTTCCTAGCTGAGTTTATTTATTAGACTACCTCTCTTTAAAACAAAGGAAATAAAAATTTAGGGGATTACATATGTTAAAATTTTTCCTTATAAAAAATAATGAAATATAAAATTAAGAAATTATTTTAAAAGATAACAATTTTTATAATATTCTTTTTTCTAATAAATTTGTTTAGGGTACATTTTTTCTTTTATTCTGAGATGAGCTATTTTTTATTTAACTTACGATTTTCTTGTATGAAAAGTAACATTTAGTCTTAAGTGAAAAAACGTATTAGTTTTATCCACCTTCAATCAGTACCTTACTGTTGACGTATTGTATCATTATTCCTATTTTTGTATAATTTATTTAGATAATTTTATTAAGCTTTAGTTGTGCTGTGTGCAATGTACATCCATACGAAATAAATAAATAAATGTACCTTAAATGTGTCAGTAACACAATTATAACTAAATAACTGTATCGAATGACACAATTTATCACACTTGCTACTATATTCTACACTTTCTACAAATTTACACACACACATCTCTAAAAAAATTTGTAATAACATTGATCATTACCTCGCATTACCCACGACATATTGCAAAATTTGTAAACATTCACTGAAAAGAAAGCAAATAAACTAAACCTGAATTTGAAGTTTCCCTAGAAAGCGGCCACTTGCGATATAAACCTTTCATATCCACGTCGAAAGATTTTCGATATTGGTGAGTTCTAGGGTTAACCACTGGCAGCGTGTAAAAAATATTCATGACATCATTTCTTGAGGGTCGATTTTTTCCTTTATTATTGAGTTCCGCTATTTAAGGGAATTTTATGCAATCGATCTTGCTACAAGGATCCACCAGTTCCAATATATGCAGTGAATTCCATAACACCCTATATATATATATATATATATATAATATATATATATATATATATATATATATATATAGAGTGTTTTTAAAATTCCCTGCATATACTGAAATGGATGACTAGTGGTGACATGTAGAAGCACATTCAATACTTTTTTTACAATTCGAAAATTTTTGAAAAATTTAAAAGAAGGAGCAAAACTCCCTTTTGCTAAATCTTTTAAAAAACCACCGCGCCCATGAAATGCTGACACTGAAAAGAAATATTTCCTTGAAAGGCTGAAGAACAACTGAAATCTGTTCACAGCCGATTTCAAGATCATCCGAGAGTAGGGAAAATTGACCCTCTTAAAAATACTAGATTAAAATTCATTTTCGGTTATAAAAATATTTAACATTGATGAATTTCCCACCGTTCAGCAAGAAGTTTTAGAGCGAAGAAAGAGAATTTCTATCGTGCCAGTGTGTTTGGGCAGTTTGTGCTACGAATATTTATATTTAAAAGAATGAGATAAACACTTGAATTGGGGAATGGCATACCTTCGGGGAGTGTTGTCATCATTCCATATTAACTTAAATTTATTTCTAAAATGGATGAAACATTTTACAAGCGTCGTAAAGCCAACCTACGAAAATATATTGTTACTTCTGTCTGATGGAAATACAACGCATTCGAAGAACCTAGAAGCGTTAACCATAGCAAAGCCTAATATTATAGCTGCCAGGCCTTACTACTCATCGGCTTCAACAACTGAACGTGTCTTTTTTTTACACCTATGAGCAATTATTATATTCAAGCAACAGAAAAATGGTTAATGACAATTCTAGGTCATCAAATAACGCAATATCAAGTTGCAATTTATTTGCGGAAGCTTACCAAAGAGCAGCTATCATTGGTACCATTGTGAACGGATTTTACGCGGCTGGAGTTTAGGCTGTGGACAAAAATGTCTTTCCCAAGCATTTGTTTAAAGCAGCTGAAAATATAAATGTGCTTTCTCTCAAACAAACCCAAGTAATAAAAGCGCATCGATCTTACAAGACGCTTCTAGTACTATCAAACCACATTTAAATAGTGAATCGTCTCCTTCGGGATTTAACGCTAAAGCTTTAAAACAAAAGTAAAATCTTTATAGCGAATACTACAAAAATCACTGTACAAAAAACTCTGAAAATTACATAAATTCCTTACAATGTCAATATACAAAAGAAAAAAAAAACAAATTCACCACCAATAACAAAAATAATTACGATAACGAACCTAAACTTCCCATATAAATCTGCAGTATAAAACCACACTCAGATGGCATGGCAAAAAAATGCTCTGAAGCCTTACCGCGCGGCCTTTTTTTACTGACAACAAAGAAAGCCGAAGAAGGAGAACGACGATATATATATATATATATATATATATATATATATATATATATATATATATATATATATATATATATATAAATATATATATATATATATATATATATATATATATATATATATATATATATATATATATATATATATATATATATATATATATATATATATATATATATATATATATATATATATATATATATATATATATATATATATATATATATATATATATATATATATATATATATATATATATATATATATATATATATATATATATATGTATGTATATATATATATATATATATATATATATATATATATATATATATATATATATATATATATATATATATATATATATATATATATATATATATATATATATATATATATATATATATATATATATATATATATATGGGTCATTCCATACGAAAACTCAAATGGCTGCCGTCAGAACTGGTTAAATGATTTCGAAAAGTATAAGGGCTCAAATTTTAGCTTTTTATATAGAATAGAATGCCGTGTGGTACTTTTTGAAATTCTCAATTCTTTGACAGTGACAGTGTCAAATACAAGTGAAGGTCGAAAAATTTTTCAAATATTTTTTAATTTTAAGACCATATTAAATGAAAAATACTTCTAAATAGATAAGTAGGGGTTTTTGAGGTTGCTGAACAAGATTCTGATAGAAAAAAAATATTTAAGTAATTGACAGCTGTCAATTTACTCAAAATGCTATTTAATCATTATTTCATCATACTAAAACACTTTAAACATTAGCCCTTATGTTTTCGAGGTCGCTGAATATGATCCTGATAAAAAAAACATATTTTAGTAGTTGACAGCTGTCAAACGAGCTCTCAATTTACTCAAAATGCAATTTAATCATTATTTCATCGGATGAAAATACTATTCAAAGATTGGCTCTTATGGTTTCGAGGTTGCTGAATACGATCCTGATACAAAAAGAATATTTTAGTAGTTGACAACTGTCAAACGAGCTGCGAATTTACTCAAAATGCCGTTTAATCATTATTTCATCACATTAAAACACTACTCAAACACTGGCCCTTATGTTTTCGAGATCGCTGAATACGATCCTGATACAAAAACGATATTTTAGTAGTTGACAGCTATCAAACGAACTATCATTTTACTCCAGCTGCCATTTAATCATTATTTTATCATAATAAAACACTATTCAAACATTGGCCCTTATGTTTTCGAGGTCGCTGAATACAATTCTGATGTCAAAAAAATATTAGGCAATTTTGTAGATGTCAAACCGAATTACAAAAAATCACATTAAATTATTATTTCAGCATATTTAACAGTATAATTGACAAAGTCATTTTCAAATAATCCGCGTTTTGAATGAATGGAAAATAAATCCTGTACACGTCAAATAAAATTGTGTAAGTTATCAGACTATTATATCGCAAATTCGTAGACATTCTTTCCACTTTGAGGTAAATAAAATTATACTTAAGCCTTAAAATTAAAATTTTTATAACTTTTCGTCATAATTTAGACAGTGGTGAAAAAATTATTTTAATTTTTGAAAAAATTTAAATTACACAGGTATACAAAATAAAAAAATTCTCTATCTTTTAAATGAGACAGGTGTTTTCTTAAGAATTTTTTTATGCCGAGTCCAAAAAAATCATAAAAAAAGACATCCACAGTGAGGTTTTTTCAGAAAACACACTTAAAGTTGCCAGAAAACAATAAAATTGAAAAAAAAAAACATTTTAATAAATAATGTAAAACTGTATAATCGTTAAAATTATGGAACAAACTATTATTTTGAATATCTTTAAATTTTCTGAAACTTAAAAATATTAGATTTTTAGTGTTCATGTTTAACAAAAAACACGTACACGTCATCTTTAACTAAGCTACGTAGCAAAATGCTGTTTAAAATAAAGATGCGCAACCGCTAAATTAAAAAATTGTTTTTAATTTGTATTAATATTAACTCGCTCACTTACTCATTCGCACGATCAGTTACTCAGTCACTCACTTCTACACTCACTCGTTCACTCACTCACTCGCTCAGTCACCCACTCACATTCCCCTATATTCGCTCAATCAATCTATCCACAAAATTGACCTCTAAGACGGTCAAGTGATATATATTAGACTGCATTTTGCAACTTTTTGTTCCTAAATAGTAAACGGACCACTATTCCTCAGGTTTTGATATCAAATTCTACTAGAAGTGATAGTATTGTTGGAACAAAAAAAATCTTGTTTAGCTGTTGCATTTATTTAATTACCAACCACATAGCAGCCTTATAAGTGTTAAAAGCGAGGTTGTTGTTGAAACTGAACATAAAGCTTTGTTTAATATTAATGAAAATTAAAAACAATTTTTTAATTTAGCTGTTGCACATATTTATTTTAAACAGCATTTTGCTAGGTAGCGTATCTTTTTTTTATGATTTTTTGGATTCAGCATAAAAAAATGCTCAAGAAGTCACATGTCCCATTTAAAAGACATAGAATTTTTTTATTTTGTATATCGTGTTATCAGCCTAATTCAAACTTAAAACATGTGTGTTTAATTTTTAATATGTGGGAGAAAAATCACTAAAGGAAAAAATATTTTTGTTTGCAACATAACCTAACTCTTTCCAGAAGCTTATACGGTATACATAGAACTGCAGGTCTTGCAATATTTTATAGAAAGAATTTTGGGCAGTTTTATTGGTATTTTTATGCGTCATCTTTATCTAAAACCAGCTGTATACTTAATAAAAATAGCATTTGATTAAGTTTCTTTGGACCATAACGGTATTACCAAAATTAAAAAAACTAATTTTTAAGTCGTTGTGCCTACTACAACTTGGCCTCATCCGGAACTATTTCCTCCTTTTTTAGGCTATAGCAGGAAAATTTGACAGTCTACGAATTTTTTTAATGGCCGATTCGTGTCTACATACATTTAAAATCTGATATTACATTTGTAACTGATGATTAAACACAGAAAAAGCATGCATGTATTTGAAAAACCCTACAAGAAAAATTTATTATTTCGACGTAAAATGCCCCAGCTAGCAGCTGTCGAAATATCTTTTTGACACCAGATTCGTATTCAGCGACCTCGAAAACATAAGGGTCAATGTTTAAATAGTGTTTCAATGTGATGAAATAATGGCATTTTGAGTAAACTGACAGCTCGTTTGACAGCTGTCAACTGCTAAAATATGTTTTTTGTATCAGGATCGTATTCAGCAACCTCGAAAATATAAGGGCCAATATTTGAATAGTGTTTTAATGTGATGAAATAATGATTAAACGGCACTTTGAGTAAATTGATAGCTCGTTTGACAGCTGTCAACAACTAAAATATTTTTTTGTATCAGAATCGTACTCAGCAACTTCAAAAACATAAGGGCCAATGTTCGAATAGTATTTTAATGTGATAAAATAATGATTAAATGACATTTGGGGTAAATTCGTCAGTTCGTTTGACAGCTGTCAACTACTAAAATATTTTTTTTGCATCAGGATCGTATTCAACGACCTCGAAAACATAGGGGCCAATGTTTGAATAGTATTGTAATGTGATGAAATAATGATTAAATTGCATTTTGAGTAAATTGACAGCTCGTTTGACAGCTGTCAACTACTAAAATTTTTTTTTTTGCATCAGGATCGTATTCAACGACCTCGAAAACATAAAAGCCAATGTTTGAATAGTGTTTTAGTGTGATGAAATAATGATTAAATGGCTTGTTTGACAGTTGTCAGTTATTTAATTTTTTTTGTATCAGAATCGTATTCAGCAACCTGAAAAACCCCTATTTATGTATTTAGAAGTATTTTTTCATTTAATATGGTCTTAAAATTGAAAAATATTTGAAAAATTTCTCGAGCTTCACTTGTATTTGTCACTGTCAAAGAATTGAGAATTTCAAAAAGTACCACACGGCATTCGATTCTACATAAAAAGTGCTAAAATTTGAGCTCTTATACTTTACGAAATCATTTAATCAGTTCTGACGGCAGCCATTTGCGTTTTCGTATGGAATGACCATATATATATATATATATATATATATATATATATATATATATATATATATATATATATACATATATATATATATATATATATATATATATATATATATATATATATATATATACATGTATATATATTAAAAAAGTTTCCTAATTTTATTAATAATAGCCAAAGTGCCTTCATAAAAAAAAAACAAATAATAATAATCATTAAAGGACAAACAGCTGTTCATCATCAATCATTTAATCAGTTCTGACGGCAGCCATTTGCGTTTTCGTATGGAATGACCCATATATATATATATATATATATATATATATATATATATATATATATATATATATATATATATATATACATATATATATATATATATATATATATATATATATATATATATATATATGTATATATGTTAAAAAAATTTCCTAATTTTATTAATAATAGCCAAAGTGCCTTCATAAAAAAAACAAATAATAATAATCATTAAAGGACAAACAGCTGTTTGGGGTTGGGCAAAATAAAAACAGAATGTCAAATAGGCTTTTCTCTTAACTTTTCCAAAATGGTAAACGATTTTCTTGTGAGAAGATTTTTTAGTCTTAAAGTGAAAAAGCGTTTTAATTTTATCTACCTTATTGTTGACGTGACATATCATTACTACTATTTAGGTATAATTCGTTTAGGTAATTTAATTCAACTTCAATTGTGCTGTGTGCAATGTACATCCATACGAAATAAATAAATGTACCCTAAATGTGCAATCGTCGATCCCCATATAAAATATCCTAGGTTGTTAGTGACACACAACTAAATAACTGTACCGAATGGCGCGATTTATCACACTTGCTGATGACACTTTCTACAAATTTACACACACATCTTTAAATAATTTAACACACACGTCTTTAAAAAAATCTGTAATAACATTGCTCTTTACCTCGTATTACCGCGCAACATATTGCAAAATTTGTAAATATTCGTTGACAAAAAAGCAAAAAACTAAACCTAAGTTTATATATATATATATATATATATATATATATATATATATATATGTATATATATATATATATATATATATATATATATATATATATATATATGTATATATATATATATATATATATATATATATATATATATATATATATATATATATATTTATATATATATATATATATATATATATATATATATATATATAACATATTGAAAAATTTCGTTGACAAGAAAGCAAATAAACTAAACCTGAATTTGAATCGGCTTCAATATTGAAATACAAATCTTACGTTAATTTTTGTATAACTTAACATTTTGAAATTCTTTCAATAAAAAAAAAACGAGCCTGGTATATATTTTGATATAAGTCTGATGTTATATGTTTTGATACTAAACATTGATTGATGATTGATAGACTTGATGATTTGATTTTTGCTCCTTTAACTTGAATAGAAGGAAAAATCAAGCCATCAAATAGAGCCAGTGGAAAAATTTGCAATAACTGACTGCTTTAGTTAATTTAATAGGCCAAAATTAATAACAATAAAGTTACATACATGTTGATAATAATTTGTAATGGTAATTTTAGAGTTAGTAGAAATGCATGTGCACTGTTAATATATTAATATTTTATACTACGGAGTGTGCATAATTCGAGTCAGTATAATCGCCGTTCTTATGTAACTGGATTCTGATACAAACTCAAAATATGGCAAGTCTACCTTGGAACAAGCACTTTTTAATTCACAAAAAGTTTTGAAATTAATTTAATTACTTTATTAGGATATATTAATCGTTAAATTTGCATTGAAATTGGTATGGTTGAAATCCTGAAATAGTAACCATCTCTTATTTTCGATGTAGATAATGAGTTAAAAACCAATTAAAAATTCTCTTTAAAGATGTTTTCTCTCAATTGCTGATGTTTGTCGACAAATTCCAGTATCGTAGTGTTAACAAATTTTTCATTGAATAAAATATGAGATATTAGTATTTTAATTTATTATTTTACACCGTCCCTTATTTTGATTTTTATTGAAGGGTTTTTTGTTTTTAGTTCAGAATGAAACCCTTCTTAACAAAGAAAATTAATACTTATAATCTCTATTTACTGTTTTACATTATTAACACTATGACAATAAAATACTATATAGAGTTTAAAGTTATTTTCATACCCCGTATAAATTCTATGAATAAGAACGTTATAATATTTGTAAAACTATCTTTAAAATACTCTGTATCTGACCAATAATATTATCTAAATGTAACAGTTGATTTTCTACAAATTCTGGTTTCACAAATATTTAATAAAACGTTCAGTAAAAAAGTAAGTAAATTTAAACGTAATAAACCATTAATATGTCGTGCTGAAAATAAATGAATAATAATGTAGAGCTAATGGACTGCAAGACTATATTTGTTTTGACCAGAAAAGGGATCGTTATAATTAAATCCCATTTGATATTTCCGAATTATTTTAATCGCAAGTAATAATGAATTCTGTTTTAGAATAATTTTAGTATGCTCTTATATTTTAGAATTTCAAATATTCTGAACGTGATTCCATTATTTACAGTGGTTGTTAATTTAAAATTTTTAAATTATCTATGTTAGTTATAATTTTAATTATTAGCTGAAGCGTCAGTATTTAATTCATTAGCATTCATTGCTGTCCTTAGGATATACGAACGGGTAAAATCTCTACTCAGGCGGGGAGGTAAACAATAAGAAAAAAAATCCTCAAGGTGGCTCCTGGAAATCGCTTAATAATTGTTGCATATAGAAAAATAAATTTGTCATTTTTCGTTCTGACTAACTAGCAACAGAAAAAAAATCGATTTAATGTTTACTTTCTTGAAAACGAAATTTCTATCTTCTATACTATTAAAAACTGTTATGAAAAAGCCAAATATGACGCCAAAAAAGTTGACACTTGTGGAATTTGCCAGATTACAAAGCCAACTAGAAATTTTTTAATCGATTTCCTTCGTATGGTCACACCATTAAATAGCAGTTTTTTAGTTCGTTTGCAAAAATATATGACTCTCCATTCTTTTATTCGTTCATGATATGCAGAGGATTCAATTTATTGAATAAAATTTTAACTTTTAAGTAATTTGCTTGAATTTCATTTATCTTATTGAACTCATCAAAAATTTGATGATTACCATTAAATCTGATTATTTATGAAGAAGTAAAATTTGTCACAGGTAAACTTTCGCATATTACAGAGTTAACCAGATTTTTTTTAAATAGAAACCTTTGTGTGCTAGTACACCATTGAGGAGCTTTTTTGAATCTCATTACAAAAATATACAATTTTGGTAATTACTTTCCGTTGACGCGAGATAAAAGTTTACCTATTTAAAAAATAGGGGCTTGACTTTATTTTGGTGGAATTTGAATTTGTGTCCAGTGAACAACTTGAATAAATCTGGAACGACTGAAAAGAAATATTAAGAGAGTAGTTATACTACAGAAGTACTACGACCGAGGATGGCATCTGTCCACCAGCAGCAGCCAAAGATTGGGCGTGGTCCTAGTTCTTGCAGCAACAAGGTCACCTTGGGCTGAAGAAGTGGTGAAGATGTGATTGTCAATTACGCAATTGACCAGAGGCTGTTGACCAGAAGAGCCTTAATACGTACCTGTGGAAATTTACCTATTGGAAGAAGTAATTACTGTTTGAAAAGATTATCTGTCTGAAGAAGTAATTACCTGTCTTAAGAAGTAATTACCTGTTTGAAGAGGTAAAAAAGGTGTAAATTTACCTATGGTTTTTACCTATCGGAAAAAGTTACCTGTGTGAAGAAGTAATTAACTGTCTTAAGAAGTATGTATTTGAAGAGGTAAAAAAAAGTGTCAAAAAGGCGCTGTTTGGAGAAGAGTAAAAAAGGTGTCGAAAATGCACTATTTAGGGGTGGGTGGGTGATGTAAAAAGATTAAAAAAATTTTTTTTTGTGAAGGTAATTTACCCTAAATTTTGGGGCCCTAAATTTTTTCTTTAAATTGAAAAAGTGGTATTTAATTTGAAGTAGCTACGAACCGTTCACCTTTGTATTATAAGACAAAAGTAAAATATTTCTTTATTATCTATAAATCAGTACAATAGTTTACTTACTAACTTATCGTTGTAAATACATTATACAATTACGTGCATATTCATTTATTGCCTTTGGTCAGGCTTCATGTTCGATAATTTTGAGTTTACTTAGTGCTTATTCTATTTCCCTAATTATTTCCGAACGTCTCTCATGATTTTTATATATTTGTTTTGTTTCAAAAAGAGTATGTTAATTTTTTATTAATTTTTGGCCTTTTTACTGGGATAAATTATACAAGCCAGTTGATTTGAATTTATTATTAGCTCTCTCTCTCCCTTTTTCCCTATCTCTCTTTCTCCCTCTCTCCCTCTCGCCCTCTCTCCCTCTCCCCCCTCTCCCCCTCTCGCCCTTTCCCAGCGGATATTAATTTAGATAATGGTGACGGACCTGGTACACATTGGATTGCGTGGATAGAAATCTTAAACAAAAGTTACCAACGTTATTTCTTTCCCTCTAATTCAAAACATATAAATGAGATTATACTTAAAAGAGTAGATCAGGACGGAAATCGCATAAATTTTTAAAAGTTAGACTACATTTAGAAGAGTTAAAGTAGCTAAGGTATTTCGATATAAATAATATTAACAAAAATAAATATAAGACAGTTAACATACTCAATAAAGAGTTTCTGAAAACTTTAAGTTTTCAAATTAAAAATTAATTTCAACAAGAAAAGCAGGAGGAGGAGGAAAACATCCTTATAAATTTTGGTGCAATTGAAAATTAAATCTAAGAAAATTTTTCTGATAGTGTTTTTGTATAATCACCTTGGAAGAAGAAGAACAACAACAACAACAAAATTAGTTTTAATATATTAAATATGGACAACCCCATAACAAATTCAGAAATACATACTCAGCTTCCCTAATAAATCTGATGAAATTCGTTTATCAATTCAAACACAAGCCACTATACTTTCTTCCATCAGAGCTTCCTATATATTGAGGGAAAATTAATAGATGGTGCTAATAAACCAAATGTCTCACTAAAATTGATTGATGATGAAATCCGGTATGAACTTGGTGGTACTGTTATTGATAGAGTTAGAAATCAAGGTACATCAGCCATCAATAGATATATTTCTTTTACAAAGATTTAAGAGAAATTCTTCTTTATATTTGAGAAGAATTACTTTTAATTAGGAGTTCTTCTGATGTAAATGCAACAATAACAGCAAAAATAATGAACAAACTAAAATATAATTAACTAAAGTTTTATGGAGAATTCCTCACGTACAATTGGCGGATGTTCAAAAACTACGCTTACTCAAGTATATTGAAAATGGAAGAGACTTGGAAACAACTTTTCTAAGCTGGAAGCTACAAGAATATCCGCTATTATAAGTAACCATGCGACTTACCTGGAACGTGCAAGTAACGAGCCAATTGAACAAATTAAGAATTATCATTATCAGTTTTCAAACAGAAATAAGGAATCAAACAACAAAAATATGAGCCATTTTAATCATTGCCATTTCACTAATATGAACGTGTATTTAAATTCTGAAGTATAGTCATATGATAATTTAAATTTGAACTTTAACAAAAAAAAACTCTTTTGTATGAAATGTATATCCACTTTCAATAATCTTATTATTACAAACCAAATGGGGAACCATGGCTCTTTACCTAATTTTCCTAGTAAAGCTCCACTATTTGTTATCGATTGTCGTAGGCGAAACAAAAATTTAAAAGTTGATAGTGTTGATATTAGATTAGAATTTGAAACAGATAAAAATATTCCTGCTAATACTACCACTTATTGTTTAATTTTACATGATCGTTCAGTGATATTAAACATATAAAAATTTTATAAATTATATAGTTTCTAATAGAAATAAAACAAGCCTTTAAAAATTATTGTGTTTTATTTTTTTTTTAATTTTGAGACGGTTATAATTTATACATATTTATAATACAAATATTTATGTTAATTTCCAGCGCCTCCATTTCTTTCATTACCTTTTCTTTCCTTAGTGGAAATATAATGAAAAGGTAGATATTTTTCTCCTTCTATTTCGAATTATCGACGAAACCAGGGAGGTACACAATTAACGAATTAGAAACAAACTTTTTGCTTTTCCCAACAACTCCAGGTCCTTTTGGTCAGTCGCTGAGGCAGTTAGTCAAAATTTCGCCAAATCCACAGTACCCCCACTCACGCGGACAGATAATTGCAACAACATCTGTTGAGAAAGCGAACTTATTGGCTGAACTCTTTGCTTCACAACAACTGTTGATTTCCAAGGAAAAAGCACCACCGATTATTCCAATAATGCAGTCAATATTATCTTCAGACAGCATATCATAAAACGTATTTTAATTAAGCTCTACACCAAAAAAGGTTTTGAGGCTGACGGAATACCTGCCAAAGTACACAAAAACCGTGCGAGAGACCTAACATCAGTTTTCTGTGGAGTTTTTTAAACCTATCCTACAGAAAGGGAATATTCCCTTTCTGCTGGAAATGCGCCACAGGTCAGCTGATACCAAAAAAAGGCAAGAAGACTTTGCCAAACAACTATCGACCACTCGCATTGCTTTCAATAATATCGAGTCATGGAAAAGGCTACCAATCAGCATTTTCTAAAATATCTTAAAGGATTCAATATTATTAGCGACCATCAATATGGCTTCCCTAAATCTTCTAACTTATGTAACACATGTTTGGAACAACGCAATTGAACACTGTGGAGAATCTCGAGCGGTTGCTCTTGATATATCCAAGGCATTCGACCGTGTTTGGTTTGGCACTATGAATTTTTTGCTAAGCTACGCTCTTCTGGTAGGCATGAGAAGTTCTGTTTATGACTCTCAAGTTTCCTCAAAGAACGTTCTTTACGAGTAGCAATCGACGGCTTTCTTTCTAACACCTTCACTATCAACGCCGGTGTTGCCCAGAGCTCCATACTGTCTCCTGCTCTCTTTCTTATTTACATTAGCGATCTGCTGGAAACGACCAGTAGTCCAATCTACAGCTTTGCAGATGACAGTACGCTTGTCTCATCATTCACTTTGAACGCTCGAACATCGACTACCCATGCAAATGTCCGCAGACCGCAGGAATCGTTCAACTTAACAAAGTCCTGGAAGAAATTCTATCTTGTGGTGACAGTAACTAAGTAGAATTTAACGCTGTAAAAACCCAGGCGATAGTTTTTTCTAAAAACGTTGCTGAACCTGACATAGTTATATCGGGACAGTCCATTCTTCTAGCATCGTCACTCAATTTGCTGGGCATTAATTTGGGAGCAAATATGTCTTGGTATGAACATGTTGTAAGCATAGCAAAGAGAGCTTCTCAAAAGCTGGGAATATTATTTGGAACTGGAAAGCTTTACACTCCACAAAAACTGTTAATTTTGTACGAAGCCCAAATTTGACCAACGATGAAATACTGCTTCCATGTTTTGGGCTCTGTTCCCAAACATACACTGTATTTGTTGGATTCTATTCAGAAGAGAGATGTTCGCCTGATTGAAGACCCGAAATTGCCCAGCAACCTTGATTCATTAGAACACACGACTTGAGTCTATTCTGCAAGTATTTTCATGGAAAGTGTTCGATGGATGTAGCCAGCTTAATTCCTCCCAAAGCAGTGCATGCTAGAAATACACGTCGCGCGCACATCATTATGAAGTTGAGCTTGTTACTCCTCGTACCACCCTTTTCAAGCAGTCTTTTATATGGAGAACCTCATCCCTTTGGAATTTACAGTAATTCAAGATCAACGTGGATCGCTTTTTCCGCACACGTGTGCTAGGCCTATTATATATATATATATATATATATATATATATATATATATATATATATATATATATATATATATATATATATATATATATATATATATATATATATATATATATATATATATATATATATATATATATATATATATATATATATATATATATATATAAATATATATATATATATAGAATATATATATATATATATATAATATATATATATATATATATATATATATATATATATATATATATATATATGTATATATATATATATATATATATATATATATATATATATATATATATATATATATATATATATATATATATATATATATATATATATATATATATATATATATATATATATATATATATATATATATATATATATATATATATATATATATATATATATATATATATATATATATATATATGTATATATATATATATATATATATATATATATATATATATATATATATATATATATATATACATATATATATATATATATATATATATATATATATATATATATATATATATATATATATATATATATATACATATATATATATATATACATACATATACATATACATTTAGCAATTTATGATGGTATTCGTCGTACCAATTATTTACTATATATTATAAACCACCATTTTCAAGGACCATGTTATCTGTTGAGGATCAAAAATTAGTTAATTGGTCAGAATTATACCATGGTTTATTTTGGGAGACTGGAGTTGTCGAATTTGATGAAATTGGATATTACGGCTTCAAATTATAGGAAAATATAACTTTTATATTAAAAAAAAAGTGTGTCAAATTTTTTTAAAAAATCCCTAATATGATTTGGACTAAAATGCGAATTTTGACCAATTTAAAAAGATTGGTCAAAATTCGCATTTTAGTCGAAATCTTATTATGGATTTTTCTTGTGGGTAAAAGGTACTAAAAAAAATATGCGAAATTTTATGCTTTTCAAGATAGAAGAAAAATAAAATATACAAAAAAAACTTTTTCGTTACGAAAAATTCAGTTTTTTTTTTGCTTTTGCTCTAAAAAAGGTCTAGTTCGTTCTCTTTATTTTTATTCAATATTTTATCTTAAATATAACATGAAAAAGTGATTTTAAAACAAATACTACCTATTTTACAATAAAATTATAATTTAGATAACAGAAAAAAAAAAATACAACCGAACAATAATGCAATCAAAGGCACTGTTGAGAGTCAAAAATTTTTCATGAAAGTGGTTTTAATTTGGTCACAAAATCACTTGGATAGTTTAATATAAACTATATACATTTCTTAAACATGTTAATATTAAAATCTTATTAACAAAAAATATAATTACAAATCATCAAACTATGATATTCTGAAATATTTAATGATTTAAAGAATACATGAGACAGATACGTAAAATAAACAGAGAGATGTTAGCATATTTATTTCTGAGAATAAATGCTGTCCACGAACTACGGTACTAGACTAACTACTATGAAATGTTTGATGCTTACGATACAGGTGCCATCTGTATATTTACGAAAGTTGTTAGTAATGTGACTTATTTCGAAGCGTAGCGTCGAGGTACTATGCGGTAATTTTCAAATTACCTTATATAATCTTTAGGTATAAGTAGGTATTGCCTTTAAATTCAAATATTCTTTTTAGTGTTCCGTAGGTAACACTTATAAAATCACGTCGGTGTCTGTCCGTTCGTCTGTCTGTCTGTCACACCCGATTTTCTCCGAAACTATTTGACATAGAAAGATGA
Organism: Pachyrhynchus sulphureomaculatus; assembly: GCA_019049505.1. Lineage (NCBI taxonomy): Eukaryota > Metazoa > Arthropoda > Insecta > Coleoptera > Curculionidae > Pachyrhynchus > Pachyrhynchus sulphureomaculatus. Next base: position 107,174,633 of record CM032446.1, on the reverse strand, counting down.
AATTTGGTACTATTATAGGAATGTATGGCCTCATCAGAGCCGTGTAGTTCTGAAAGTTAAATTTTGACTTAAGAGGTTAGTTTTGGGGTCAACGAATGGGGTGTAAAATGAAAACTTGTAAAAATATGAGTTCAAAAATATATATAATGTAATACTTGCGCACACTTTTCTTTGTATTATTTTCAAAAAATTGCAAAAAGTCGCTGTCCCCCCTTATCTCGAAAAATTTTTTAAAAAATCCTGGAATATTCTCCACATGGTGTAGATTGAACGAAAATTATCACGAGTGCATTACCTTTAATAATATATTTGGTATATCAAAAAAAAAACAAAAATTTCAAGGTTATCAGTTTTCAGTAAAGATCGAAAAGAAACTTTGTTGCAAACTGATTTGGGGTGTGTTTTGTGATGTCATTGATTATTTTATACCTCCGTAACAAATTTTTTTATTTTAAAAGCAATCAACGTACGGAACACTAATTGCCCAAGTTCAACTTACATTTGACCGGTTATTTTTTAGTATTGTTGTTTTATTTTTAAACTATTATTATTATTTCAGCATTAAAATAGTAATAGTTAATACGTTTCTGTTATTTAAATTATAATTTTATTGTAAAAAAGGAAGTATTTGTTTTAAAGTTTTCATGTTATCTTTAAGAGCAAATATTGAATAGAAATAAAGAGAATTAACCCGACCTTTCCTAGAACAAAAGCGAAAAAAATTGTATTTTTCGTAACGAATTTTTTTTTCTTTCTAACCATCTTGAAAAGCATAAAAGTTTTTTAAAAAAAGTTTCTTACGACCTTTTGCGTACAAGAAAAATCCATAATAAAATTTGGACTAAAATGTGAATTTTGACCAATTCTCTTACTATTTTTTAATAAAATTTAGCGCTCTTTTTTGTTAATATAAAAGCTATATTTTCTTGTAATTTAAAGCCATAACATCGAATTGAACGGAAGTTACCCGTAAAAAACCATTTTTCAATTTGCCGTAGTAAATTCTTTTTAAGGTTATGTACTTACATATACAATACAATTTTAGATGAGGAAAATGAATTTTTTTCTGTAGCATAACAACCAACAGAAGTGAGTCGAAAGCGTTAAAATGTAAATAAATGCACTAAAATATAAGAAAAGTGATCATGCAGTCAAAATTGGGCTGAGAAAATTCGTTTACAGTATGTTGACACTGTTTCAAAGTAGTTAAATTGATTTCCAAGCTGTAACCAAAAAAATCCAATTTTACGGCATTTTCCTCCACTAGAATGTCATTTTCATAACATGGCATTGTGCTTTTGCCAATGTAAAACTAATATATAATTATAGAAATAGAAATACTTAGAAATAAAAAATAAAAATAAATATTTCTCACCCTATATAATTTAATAAAGTAATTGTGAACAGTTTTAATTGCATTCTAGCACGCTTTCTAATATTTAAATCAATTGCAAAATTTATTGGTAAAATAAAATATGTAATTATTACAAATCATTGTTTTAATAAATGTTAGGTTCCCTACTGTATTCACTTAACAACTTATCACAACAAATTTCAACTTTCCTATCAGCTTGCTAACCTCTCTAAATTATTATTTTGATTATTTTTGATTGTAACTGGCGTCTTATAATACTAGCTCCCAAGTTATACAACTTGTACATGACCGATTTTTCAACCTATCCGTGTACAAAATTGGCTTATTTTACTGATGGTTCGCTAATATATGCGCATTCATTCTGCGCACATATAGCCAGAGCAGACATATGTAACCATTTGAGAATGATAACTCCATGGCTGAAACAATAGAAGATTCACCTTAATAAAAGCAAGTGTGAAGGCATAATTATCACAAAAAAGTTCACAAATATTAATATAAATCAGCCAATTAAAATTAATGACATCTAGGTATCCGTCCAGACATAGCCTGAAATACAATACATAAATACAAGACTAAAATTTCACCTGCATGTCAACTACATATTACAAAAAGCCTTCGTTACCATGCAAAATTTATATGCTTTATTATCACCAAATTCTGAGCTGAGTCTTCGAAATAAGTTGACAATATACAAGCAAATTGTGTTAATGTATGCCATTTTCAGTGTGGTGCAGCATATTAGAGACACAAGTAGCCAAAATACAAAGAATGAAAAACAGAATATTTCGTTGTGTAGCCTCCGTGAGACGCTACACTAGATTTAACCACTTAATGACCTAACAAACATATAAAAAATAAAAGATTACACAATAAGCATATCTGATGAATTCTACAAGTACAAAATATGAGCATCAACACTGACTCAAAACTTAACTACAACACGTAAGGCTCACAACCCGAAGCATAAATCACTGTATTCAAAATTGCCGAATTATTTTGAAAACCCAGAACAATAAAATACGAGTAGCAACGAAGGTAACTGGTTAAATAACTCAAAAAGGAGTTAACGGATTAAACAATTCATCATAATATGCAAATGTAACTAGTTGTAAGTCTAGTTTTACAGCTAAAAAATATCCTAACTAATGACAGCAAAAAGAAACTAGTGTAAGTTTTCAAAATAAACAAAATCATAACCAGTTTCAATTTTAGGCAAGTAAATATAGGCAAAATATGTAAACACAATCTATATGTGTTTATGTATATAAAAATGTATATATGTATAAGAAATTGTAAAATTTTAAATATCGGAACATGTAAAATTGTTAAATGAACACAAGAAACAGTGAGAAGGGAGGATGAATGAACAGACGAGTGAAAAAGAGAAAGTGGGAGGGAGAGCGTGAGAGGGAGAGAGAGAGAGAGAGAGACTTAAAATAAGTAATAAATAGTAACGCCCGCACATCATTGTATTTGATAAAAAATCGGTTAAGTTTTTTAGATATTACTGTTCTCAACAAAAATACAGAGAAACTAAACAAATATAAAACAATAGGTAACAAAATGCTCTTTACAAAATAACAAACAGAACGTCATCTAAAGTAATAACTGAAAATTATAAAACCAATTCATCAAAAGGTACGAGGGCTCACCATGTGGCACCACACCAGCCAACCAAAAGATTTTTCTTGCAAATGGATATGTTTTTTAGACATCGTATTTATAACACTTAAAAAGAACTCTGTAAGCTTAAGTATCTATGTACTAATTTTTCAAATAATAAAGAGATACCTACTTATAGGTAGAGGTAGCTACTTGAAATTAAATAGGACTTCTTAAAATTTAAATAAAATACTTAAGGCCCCTAAATAGTGTTTTTTTGGCACCTTTTTTACCCTCATCCAAATAGTGTCTGTTTGACACCTTTTTTTTACTTCTTCAAATACCTAATTACTTCTTAACACAGGTAATTACTTCTTCGCACAGGTAACTTCTTTCGACAGGTAAATTACTACAGGTACGTATTAAGGCCCTTCTGGTCGGCAGCCTCTGGTCAATGACGATCACTCCTTTGCCACTTCTTCGGCCTCCAGATGACCTGCTGTCTACAAGAGCTAGGGCCACACCCAATCTTTGGCTGCTGCTGATGGACAGGTGTCATCCCCGGTCGCAGTACCTCTGTAGTATAACTACTCTAGAGTTACATATTATTGAAAAGGAAAGAATTTATGTCCTAGATGGCTTTGTAATCTGCTAAATTTAAAAAGTGACAAGTTTTATGATATCATATTTGGTTTCGTCATAAAAAATGTAGTTTAGTATTAAAATAACTTTTTGATACGTTAAATAAGAGAACTGTATAATAACTTATTTATTATATAATATAATGTTATTGATGATCCTGTTTCCCGATTCTATGAAGACCATATCGGTAGACTATGTTAAAGTCTAGTCGAATCTTCTATACGGTACTTTTTTATTCACTATATTGATTTGAATTCATCTCGTTTTACGTTATTAAAAAAAACAATATTTGCTATGTAAATAACTCTTACTTAATTATTTTCTCCAAAAATGCTATCTTTGGATTTTACCTAAACGAAAGACTGTAAGAAAGATGAGATTGGAAGGTGGTGAATAAAAATACTTTTAGTTCCCACAGGTAAGTCAAATACAAGTTTAAAAAACCATTCAATGGCTTAACTGGGGAAAGATTAAGAAGATAGAATCTTAAATGGCAGCCAAAGGTTGGTCAAAACTATTGACAAGGGCCACCAACAAAGCTCACCCTTCACCTTTTATAAATGAAGGGTATATAATTATCCATTGAGCTACTGGATTAGAAATGTCTTAAGATAGATTATTCCATCTTTCATTAGATGACGATTGGCGATTAAAATTTTTATATTTTTTTGTGTGTGATAAGGGCCTTTAAATTAAAACTTTGTTATAAGTGTTCTTATCGAATATTTTAGATTAGTTGTTGTATCTTAATTTGGACAATATACATATTCACCCTAAAGAAATACTACTAGAAACATCCAGTCTGTAATTATAATTTTTTAAATGTAACGCTGGTCTTAAGCCTAATTTTCAATGACTGACTAAATTATTTATTAAAAATTATTTTCTAATTTATGATATTATTCCTGTCAATACCACATCTTTAAAATTGGAATTGTTTTTAAACCTAAAAACACTGAGTAAATTCGAAATTTTCTATCGTTTACGGAGAGAGACTAATAATTATTTCAAAACTCAGTATCTGATATTATTACTAATATACCCATAAAGTATCCTAAACAGTAATTCCTTTAAAATATCACATATTTCAAGGTGGTCGACGTGACCGATGTTATAAAAACATACCCAACTATGATCTATTTTTATTTTTTAATTTAAAAGTAAGAGGATTTTAGGTATTCTAAAATTTTTTTTTAGCAAGTATATTCTCGTCTGCATAAATATTTTCGACATATTTTTTGTACGGGTTCTTTTGACGACGGTAAGCATCATGTTACAATATAAAGAAATCTGTAAAGTACTGAAAAGTATAAAAAAATACGCAATATTTATATTTAAATATTTCCAAAATTGAAAGTAAAGTATCAAGTTTTTACAGAACTGTTTTTTATAATTAAATCTAAAAGGCAATTGAAGGTCATATTTGATAAATTATTGTATTACTGAAGAAAACCCTAAACCAAAATGATAGAAGCTAGGAGCTGAATAAAACTCACGTCAATAATTAATCTAGAATATGCCAATAGTTTTTTAATATTAACTAAAGCAACTTCATAAAAAAAATAAAGCAAAATAGATATACTTAATTTTTTACAAATCGTTTCTAAAATTTTTTATTTTTTAAAGTTCTCTTCTCTTAAGTACCTAATTCTTTAAAACCTTCTCCATGTAACTTTTCTTTTAACTTTTATAGTTTTCAAGATGGCAATACTATCACCATCAAAATGATTTAAATATTTACCAAAACATCCTTTATCAGATATGAATTAAACCACGCCTAAATTTAGACCCACGTATTTAAGTTGCGTGTCAACTATCAGAGACAATCTAACTGATATTAATATATATTTTTTCTTAGACACTGTTTGTAATTAGCTTTGCTATTATGACATGAGACATTGAAAGTACTTACTTATTTAAATTCGTAAATGTAACATGTTTATTTATAACCTTATGGTAATTAACCAAAATTAACTTCTTTTAGATCCTTGAGAAAAATAATTTTCAGTGAACTCTCATACAAATGGTTTTTACTATCACATATATAACACTATTAAGAAATCTAATTATTTAATCCTAGAAAAGCTTCAATTAAAGTCAAATTTAAATTTCGAAACACAATACACTATGAATTCAGAAACAAGCATTATTAAAAACATTTCTGCATAAAACAATTACATCATATCTTTACAGTAACGTAAATAAGTTCAACACAACTGAAAGTTATCAGTGTCGTACTGAGCAAAGATCCAGTATTTTTGAATTTAATATAACAATACACGTGCAACTAACAAGAAATATGTACTTGCACAAAGTAGCAAGCATGTAAGGAATTTTTCTTTAAAAATTTACTGACCACTTTTTATATAAAAAAAAATTTTTTAATAATTTTTCTAAACGAAATAATAATAATAATATATAAAAGTATGTTTATTTCTAAAAGTTTCGATTGAAATTTGATATTTCTAAACGAATTTTAATAGAGACCGAGCAACCTTCATATATTATAAGGAAATCTCTTGAATGAGCGCCAAAAAAGAACTATTTAAAAAATTCCAATGAGTAGCAATAACAACTAGTACTTGTGTTTTTATTGTAACTTAATTCCTTAGTGAAATAACTAACTTCGAGTTGGCTTCGAGCGGCAGCAGCAGCAAGATTTTGGCTAAACGTCGTGCAAATTAATTTTAGACGAACGGATTGAAACCCGGAATTTTAATTATATATTTTATTTATAAACATATATATATATATATATATATATATATATATATATATATATATATATATATCACGTAGGCTGAAAAGTTTTTGGTCTGGCACATAGATGTCGTCCTTTTCAAAAAATCCATATGATTTTTAGGAAGAAAGCTTTACACTCCACAACAACTGTTAATTCTTTACAAATCTGAAATTCGACCAACTATGGAATACTGCTCCCATGTCTGGGGTTCCGCTCCCAAACACACACTGCATTTGTTGAATTCTATTCAGAGAAGAGTGTTCGTCTGATTGGAGACGCGGAACTGACCGGAGGCCTTGATTCGCTGGAACATCGAAGAACGGTTGGCGACTTAAGCCTATTCTACAAGTATTTCCATGGAAAGTGTTCGAAGGATGTGGCCCGCTTAATTCCTCCCAGAGCGGTGCATGTTACAAGTATACGTCGCGCTAATACTTCACATCCGTATGAGCTTCAGCTCGTACAACGCTTTTCAAGCAGTCTTTTATATGGAGAATATCATCCCTTTGGAATAATTTGCCCAGGACTGTGTTTCCCATCGAGTACAATTTACAGCGATTCAAGAACAACGTGATTTCCCTGCAGCACGTGTGCTAGACCCATAAAAAAAACCAACCTTCAAACAAGTGTCAAAATTTCATGACATTTCGATGATTAATTTAAAGTTACAGTGGTTTTAGTGACGCTACTTTTGATATTTTCCAATCAATTAAACAGAGTTTTTTGATGGGAAAAAATACCGTTCAAGCAAAGCAATGGCTTGATAAGTGTTATGGGGGCTCTGCTCCTGGAAAATCACTCATCATTTACTGGTATACTGAAATTAAACGCGGTCGTACAAATGATGCTAAACGCTCTGGACGCCCAAATGAGGTGGTTATACCGGAAAACATAAAAAAACCCACAAATATGTTTTAGATGACTATAAAGTGAAATTGTATGAGATAGCCGACACCCTGAAGATATCGAAAGAATGTGTTGGTCATATTTTGCATAAAGATTTGGGTTTCAGAAAGCTCTGTTCGAAATGGGTACCGCGTTTGCTTACAGTGGACCAAAAACAACAACGTGTTGATGATTCTGAGCGCTGATTGGGCCGGGTTAAGCGCAATAAAAAGAATTTTTTCATGCGATATGTGACAATGGATGAAACGTGGATCCACCACTACATATCGGAATCAAATCGGCAGTCATCTGAGTGAACAATAGCCAGTGAAAGCCGCCCGAAGCTACCAAAGATACAAGAGTCTGCGTGAAAGGTTTTGGTCTCTGTATTTTGGGATGCGCATGAAATAATTTTCATCGAGAAGGGAAAAATCATCAATAGCGAATACGATATAAAGTTATTGGTGTGTTTGAAGGCAGAAGTCGCAAAGAAACGGCCCCAAATGAACAATTCATCAAGACAATACACTGTGTCACAAGTCAATGATTACGATGGCAAAACTGCATGAACTGAAGTTCAAATTGCATATATATTCTCCAGATTTATAACTATTATCATATCAAAAAAAATATATAAAGAGATTCGGCTCCAATAATATATATGAGCGTTATATATATGCCATATATGGATAAATCGAATATATATGTGTTTTAGTATAGCTAGACCAAAAACTTTTCAGGCTACGTATATATATATATATATATATATATATATATATATATATATATATATATATATATATATATATATATATATATATGCCTATAAAATAAATTTAAAGAATTAGCATTATTTTCTAGATGAGATTGATTGATCACTCTTCTAAAATTTTTACCCTTTTTTTTCTCTTTACAGCTGATAATCTTAATATTGTTAATTTTGAATAAACAAACGATATGATTATAATAATTTGTCTTTCATTTATTACTTATTTATTGAACGAGGGATTATTGTAACACTTGAAAGTACATATAACCTTCTGCTTAAGACATAAGCTCCTCTTAGTTCAGGTTAGTTCATGTATTGACTTCACCCTCACCGCGCTCCAACGCCACCCGCAATACGACTAACGGTTAATGCTTATTGTTTTCAATATCTATTATACACATTCCGGCTGTACGTTTAGTATTATGATAATTTATATTTCATTTAATACTTTACCTAATCTCTTATCGGCATTCTATAGAATTCCTAGGTATTCTACAGATTACCTAGGCAAAGTATATAATAGTTAAAAAAAAAGAAAATATTTCATACATTGCCTAAACGAGCCGGGCATTCTGTAAAATGCCTAGCCATTCTATAGAATTTATGAATTATACACTTTGCCGGTAACATACATACAAAATAAATCAAATTATTTGCTCCCTTTATTTATTATTTAGATGTCAGTAAAGAATTTCATAAACCCATTTATATACACCTACATTTCCTTACCAAAATTTGTATTCTTTACTAAAATCATTATAAAGCTTGGTTGTTTGGGTTAGCTTTAAATTATCATTAATTATAAGTGGAAATTGTGAAAAACAAATTACATTTGCTTTTTAAAATTAATTATTAATAAGTTTAATTAATAAATCCCTCGTCAAAACATAATTAACATTAAAATGTATCCTATGGTCTTTAATTTGGGGTGCTCTAATTGGCAATTCACGTTTTTTTGTTATTGAATTAATTTTTAGATATTTACCTACTTTAATTTTATTATCAATAATTCCAGATCACGTGTCTACTTAATCAAACAATTCTATGGATTAATCAATTAGTAAAAATATGTGGGTAAAATAACATAAGTGCGTAAAAATATTACATAATATTTTTTTACACACCCAATTATTTGGACTAAATCCAATTCATAGAAATGCCATTGCTTTTTCCACAGTGCGATAGGAAAAAGTTCAGTTAGCTGGAAATTATAGTTTATTTTAAATATTTTTTATTAGCTGATAGTAGTAGAAGTATTAACTGTAAATATTATTTTTAATGTTTTTTTTTTTAATTGTAAGTTAATCACTTAATGTAAATAAAAAGCATTGCCATTATATTTTCGTGTATTTTTTTCATAATCAGTCTGTGTTTACCGCGCCTATATGTACTTTGTTCAAATAAAAAATGGTTTGACTTTTATTTAAATAAAAACTAAATATATATTTTCTATCTAAAAGATAAAAATATGGAAGTGAAAATTAACTTTTAAAAATTTTTCGGAAATTATGTATTTTTCCAGTTACGTTCACTAAAAATACTTACCGATCTGTAAAATAATGTTCCTTATTTTCTAAATGAATCGGTTTCAAATATGCAATGCAGTTAATACGGGAGTTTCAGGGTCCGAAATATATAATTTCCAATTTGGTACACATATAATATTTGAAGTAGAAACATAGTTTTTGAGCTATGTCACTTAGGGAAAGAGATTATAAAGGGTGAGAGTGGATAAACTATAGTTTTAGGTACTACTACAGATTTCTTTAATGAAATTATTTGCTTAATAATATCAATTTTAACAGAATTATATAAAAACAACACTATGTTTTAATTTCCAATATATTTAAAGTCAGTTGACAATTGTTTCATCATACAATGGCTTCTTCAGAAGTAAAACAGAAACTTTCTGTTTTACTTCTGAAGAAGCCATTGTATGGTGAAACAATTGTCAAGTGACTTTAAATATACTGGAAATTAAAACATAGTGTTGTTTTTATATAATTTTTTTATGAATTTCCAACAAGTATCGGCTAATACAATCAAAGAAATTTTAACAGAAATAGCATATAAAGGAAAGAGCTTTCAGTGGTGATTCTTATCTCACCGTCAAGTGCCTATTATTTAAAGATCGAATTGTGATGCGTGTATTCAATTGTTCTTTAGTTGGAAAAAATCAAATTTAGTATTTATTTTAGAACTGAGTACCTCGAAGTACTTCTTTAATTTTTGAATTTATTATTTATTAAGAAGTTGCCCAAAAAGATTTTTCCTAGTTTGTATTCATTTCTGATATATATATATATATATATATATATATATATATATATATCTATATATATATATATATATATATATATATATATATATATATATATATATATATATATATATATATATATATATATATATATATATATATATATATATATATATATATATTCTATTTAAAAAAAAAATTGGGATTAACCGAAATTTCGATTATCTGAAATCACTTTGATCCATATTATTTCGGATAATCGAGATTCTACTGTATATATATATATATATATATATATATATATATATATATATATATATATATATATATATATATATATATATATATGTATATACGTATATATGTATATACGTATATACGTATATACACATATATACATATATACATATATATATATATATATATATATATATATATATATATATATATATATATATATATATATATGTATATACGTATATATACATATATATATATATATATATATATATATATATATATATATATATATATATATATATATCTTCTTAAAACTTGATGAAACAAGTCATATTGTTAAAAAGACTTTTTATGTGGTTAATTCATTTTTCAAGAAAGTAAAGAATGCGAAGCTTTTAGTGAACGGGTTTACGCAAAGTCTCAAGAGAAAGTAGCTTTTAAAACTTTTAAACTCTGACTTATCGTAACCTAATTATAGAAACAGCGCTGATTAGATTTTATCGTGAAACACAAATGTTTTAGATGCAAAGTTTCAAATATTTTTGGCAGCTTGAGTATTATTTTCACGTTTCTAAATTAATTTGAGTAATTAAAATTGCAATTCTAAATAATACTGTTATTATTTACTCCTATAATATACCAGATTATCTAGTAGCTCCGCTACAATGGACTACAGGATTTGCATCACTGAAATAATTAAGATCATCAAAGTCGCAGAAAGGCCATTACTTATTAATAAACAAAAATTAACCTTCAATTGTTTCCATAGACGTTAGATTCAAAGTTACTCGTTATATTTGACAGACTTTATTATGTTTAATAAACTATAAACAAGTTTTTTAGAAGTATCTGTATTTCTGTTTATTTGATTTAGAAACAGCTCCATAGATGTCACAATAAGATTGAATTTTCTGCACTCCTGTTTACTAATTTTGAACTAGCTTCATAGATGTCCCAAAATAATTATATACAAGAGATTTTAATGATTAAAAAGAATATCCCTCTATATTACTTTTGCAACATTTTCCTTATTTCCGAACTAGTATTAATTCAGTGGAAAGTCTAGCCAGTCTCTGTATTATACACTTTTATGTATTTACTTATATTATATTATAATAAATTAAAAATATTGAATGATTGCAGACGTTGTAAGAATTAATATTCTTGACTGTAACTGATGACGTAATTCCTGCAGCGTCTGACGAAATTTGTGAATGTATTCGGTTGATGACTGATAGTTTGACAGGGCTCTAAAAGATTTTAGAAACGTATATTTTTCTTCTTATACTAAAGCATTCCAGTCGTGAAAAAATTACCTTTCAAGATTATTATATTTCAAATTTGGTACAAACAATACTTGAAGTAAGAATAGAACTTACATCTAACAGGGTGAAAAGGGCTGTAGTCAATAGATTTTTTTATTTTCAATAATATTATTATGACGGGGAGGAGGTTAGAGGAGTTGCTACGTATATATCGTGTTTTGTGTCCTTTTTAGGGTTCTTGAGATAAAGAAATCTGAAAATTGTGTTATTTTTCATTGTTTCTAATTTCAATAGAAATAGTACGAGGAAGGAAATAATAAATTCAAATTTTAAATATGTTGTACTCCTTTTGTGATTATTATCTTACAATAAAGTATCAGTCATTCAAGTTATTGATTACTGAGAGAAATCAAATTTAGTACTTATTTTAGATGAATGTAAAGAAAATACTGGTACTTTTATGGCGTCTACCAAGAAGATGAAAAGATTGTTTTTATTCTTATTATGAACAAAGTTCTCTACAACTTTTCCCATTTAGTTGATTTTGTAAATTTTAGAGTTTACATCATCTTAGTACTACCAACACGAAAACAGGAGAAACTGCATTCTGAAAGAACAAATACATACTTGTCAAAACTATAATAAATTCGAAACCAATTAATTTACTACGTTTAAATTTAGCCCCATGCATTTAACTTGCGTGCCCAATATCAGTAAAAATCTAACTAATATTAATAGAAGTGCCGTTTTCGGACGCGGTGGGTAATTTCCTATTGAAGAGGTTAAAAATATATATTAATAAATTTAAGTAAAATCTTACATTACAATTTTAATTAATTAAAAAAGTATTAAATTTTTAAATCGTTCGAGAAAACTATTCTCTGTATCTAATATTGAATTTTACATTCGAGTAATATCGAAAAATCATGCTCTGTAGTTTAAGGGAATGAATTATCTATTAGTATTATCCTTATATATCATATAATTCTGTAGTATTAAAACGTACTCTATTACACCATATATTTATAGCCACACAGTAAGTTAAACAGAATAGACAGCGTTCAGTGTCGTATCGAGTGTCGAAAAACAATAGCTAAATCCAAAAATTACCGATAATCAATAACTACCTATATTTTGATAATAAGCGATATATCAATACTTTTAGGTAGGTAGATAGTAGGTGATAAATTTTAGAAGGAGATACATTTTTTAGGAAAGATCTGGAAGTTTTCTCTCTCCTCCTGGCAAAGTTGTCCACTGAATTAATTCTAGTTCGGAAATAAAGGAAATATTGCAAAAGTAACATGCAGGGATATTTTTTCAGTCATTAAAACTTCTTATATAAAATTATTTTGAATGATGAAAATTTAATTGCATTGTGGTATCTATGAAGCTGTTTATAAATCAAATAAACAGAAATGCAAAAATCAGTAAAAATATAAAAATCTTATAATGATATAGATGGCGAACAGTCAAATATAACAACTAACTTGGTACCTTCGCGTGGTCGTAGATAGACGTATATAGTGAAGCATTTGAAAGTTAGTTTTGGTTTATTAGTAATTACCTTTTGTGACTTTTGGTGCTATTTATTACTTCAGTGATGTAAATCATGCAGCCCGTGAAAAGGATCTGCTGCACATCACGGTCTATTATAGGATTATATAATAACAGTATTATTTAGAGTTTTCCTGGTAAGTTAATCAAATTAATTAAAAAAGTTAAAAATAATTCTCAAGCTTCCAAAACTCTAGAAATACAGAATTATTTTAGTTATAACATTTGTGTTTCAAGCTATAAGCTAATCAACTTCGGTTCTATAATTAAGTTACGACAAGTCAGAATTTAAAAGTTTTAAAACCTGCTTTTTTTGTTACTTTACGTAAACACGTTCACTTAGAAGCTTTACTTTACTTTCTTGTAAAGGAATTGACTACCAATTTTAAGCTTCATAAAATAAAAACAAAATACAGCACTTCAGTTAACACAAGAAGAAGACAACTTATATCTACAATAAAATAATAAAAAAGTATATAATATACAGAGTGTCTTAATATTAGAATAAAGCATTAATAAGATCACTGGAGAGTAAAAGAAGTGTAATAATTTACAAAATACGACCTACAGTGGTTCTGCGAGCCAACACCAACAATTATTAGAACAACCTCTTTTTATAAATCTAACTGCAGAAAAGGTGTTTATAGAATTACCAGATAGATAAACGTCGCATGAGATACAGTTGTTAAACTAAACAATGAATGCTTAGAACTCTTTAATAAAAAAATAGCAAGGCATCTTGACATTTAAGGTCGTAAAAAAGCACCCCAATTAACTCAAACTTTAATTCCACCAGCATTAAAAAGGTTGTTTATGAAAGAAAAAGGTCCTAAGTATTATAAACATTTATTTTATTTATTTTGGATAAACCAAATCTCAGGTTCATCCATAACCTCACTCATTTCAGTATTTAAATTTTCCAAAGAATTAGCTTTACATATCAAATGAAAAATAAATTATGGATATAGAGAGTTAAGAGGTTTAAAGTTTTTCAGTTGAGTGTGACTGGACAGCATTTTCATTAAACCATTCTAATTTAACTGCTTTTGCATCTTTCATAAATTCTAAAATTATAATACTGGCACTACCAAAAAGCCAAACCTTTATAAAAAATATATGTAAAGTTTCTGTTTGTACTGCAACCTGCAATTTCAGATTATTTATAATACGTGAACATACTGTCCTCTTTTTTTAACACATCGTTTAATTAGTAAACTTGGCCCATTTTCTTACTTTCCGTGTACAAAGCGTTTTTATTTCTATTATTTGAATTGCATTTACTGCTTACCTATGTCATATAAAGATAATTTTTACTTCAAGACAGGAGATTTGCCATTTTCAAATTATATATATATATATATATTATTTATATATATATATATTATATATATATATATATATTATATAATATATTATATATATTATATAGTATAGGTTACTAGCCGGGCCCGCGGCTCCGCTCGCGTGGATTTGTTCATTACTACTATCATCATCACTGCTTATTCCTTATGTTTACCTAACGTAATAAAATATCTCCCATTATTTCCCCTGATCTCCCAATATTTCTCCTATATCTCGGATCATCTCTACAATAATTTCAATTATCTAGGCTAAAAATATCTCCTGCTCATCTCCTTATCTCCCATTATAATTTCGACTTTCTCCTTATCTCTGCTATCTCCCATTATTTTCTTTATCCTCCCATTAGTTCTCCTTATCTCCCATTATCTCCCCTTATTTCCCATTATCTAGGCTTATCTCGACTTATCTCGCAATATTTATCCTTATCACCCATTATTTCTCCTTATCTCCCATTATCTCACCATAACTTCCATATCTAGACTTATCTCTGCTTATCTCCCATTATTTCTCCTTATCTCCCGTTATACTTATTTCCCATTATCTCACCATAACTTCTATTATCTAGACTTATCTCTGCTTATCTCCCATTATTTATCCTTATCTCCCATTATCTCACCTTATCTCCCATTATCTAGGCTTATATCGAATTACATAGAACATATGTATAAATTTATAAAAACACGTAAATCGGATAAGTGGTTCTCAAGTGATAAGCGCACTAACGGACAGACAGACAGACAGAGAGACGTTACATTTTATATATATTATATTCTTGGCTACATGATATTGTTCCATATTTAATGCTTTAGGCAGTGTATTACAAGAGAACGCGCTAGCGGCAAACTTCTCTCCGACTTGATTCACTATTATCGTCACTGCTTATTCCTTATGTCACCTAACGTAATAAAATATATCCTATAACCTGGCCAGAGAACTTACGTATGTTTAAAAAAAAAACACGTAAATCGGATAAGTGGTTCTCCAGTGATAAGCGCACAAACGGACAGACAGAGAGATGTCGCATTTTATATATATTAAAGATATTCTTTGGTACATGATATTGTTCCATATTTAGTGGTTTAGGCAGTGTATTGCAAGAGAACGCGCTAGCGGCAAACTTTTTTCCGATTTCATTCACTATTATCGTCACTGCTCATTCCTACCTATCGTAATAAAATATAGCCTATAATCTGGCCGGAGAACATATGTATGTTTTAAAAAAAAAAGTACGAAAATGGGATAAGTGGTTTCTCCAGTGATAAGCGCACTAACGGACAGACAAACAGACAGACATACAGAGATACGGTGCATTTTATAATATTATAGATGTATTAAAATATATACCTATAACCTGGTCAGAGGACATATGTATGATTTTAAAAAAATCACGTAAATCGGATAAGTGGCTCTCGAGGGATAAGCGCACTAACGGACAGACGGACAGACAGAGGGATGTTGTATTTTATATATATTATAGATATAGATTATTATTATTTTTATTATTATATAACCTGGCCAAAGAATATATGCATGAATTTAAAAAAAGACAGGTAAATCGGATAAATGGTTGTCGCGTGATAAACGCACTAATGGACAGACAGACAGGCAGAGAGACATTGCATTTTATATATATTATAGATTATAGATTATAGATATTCTCTGCTATATAATATTGTTCCATATTTAATAGTTTAGGCAGTTGTATTGCAAACGAACGCGCTAGCGGCAAACTTTTTTTCCGACTTCATTCACTATTTTACGTCACTGCTCATTCCTTATGCTACCTATCGTAATACAATATAGCCTATAACCTGGCCAGAGAACATATATATGTTTTAAAAAAAAAAGTACGTAAATCGGATAAGTGGTTCTCCAGTGATAAGCGCACTAACGGACAGACAGACAGGACAGAGAGACGTTACATTTTATATATATTATATTCTTTGCTACATGATATTGTTCCATATTTAATGCTTTAGGCAGTGTATTACAAGAGAACGCGCGCTAGCGGCAAACTTCTCTCCGACTTGATTCACTATTATCGTCACTGCTTATTCCTTATGTCACCTAACGTAATAAAATATATCCTATAACCTGGCCAGAGAACTTACGTATGTTTAAAAAAAAAACACGTAAATCGGATAAGTGGTTCTCCAGTGATAAGCGCACTAACGGACAGGCAGACAGACAGAGAGACGTTGCATTTTATATATATCATAGATATTCTTTGCTCCATGATTTTGTTCCATATTTAATGGTTTAGCATGTTTAAAAAAGCACCTAAATCGGATAAGTGGTTCTCCAATGATAAGCGCACAAACGGACAGACAGAGAGATGTCGCATTTTATATATATTAAAGATATTCTTTGGTACATGATATTGTTCCATATTTAGTGGTTTAGGCAGTGTATTGCAAGAGAACGCGCTAGCGGCAAACTTTTTTCCGATTTCATTCACTATTATCGTCACTGCTCATTCCTACCTATCGTAATAAAATATAGCCTATAATCTGGCCGGAGAACATATGTATGTTTTAAAAAAAAAAGTACGAAAATGGGATAAGTGGTTCTCCAGTGATAAGCGCACTAACGGACAGACAAACAGACAGACATACAGAGATACGTTGCATTTTATATATATTATAGATGTATTAAAATATATACCTATAACCTGGTCAGAGAACATATGTATGATTTTAAAAAATCACGTAAATCGGATAAAGTGGCTCTCGAGGGATAAGCGCACTAACGGACAGACGGACAGACAGAGGGATGTTGTATTTTATATATATTATAGATATAGATTATTATTATTTTTATTATTATATAACCTGGCCAAAGAATATATGTATGAATTTAAAAAAAGACAGGTAATTCGGATAAATGGTTGTCGCGTGATAAACGCACTAATGGACAGACAGACAGGCAGAGAGACATTGCATTTTATATATATTATAGATTATAGATTATAGATATTCTCTGCTATATAATATTGTTCCATATTTAATAGTTTAGGCAGTTGTATTGCAAACGAACGCGCTAGCGGCAAACTTTTTTCCGACTTCATTCACTATTTTACGTCACTGCTCATTCCTTATGCTACCTATCGTAATACAATATAGCCTATAACCTGGCCAGAGAACATATATATGTTTTAAAAAAAAAAGTACGTAAATCGGATAAGTGGTTCTCCAGTGATAAGCGCACTAACGGACAGACAGACAGACAGAGAGGACGTTACATTTTATATATATTATATTCTTTGCTACATGATATTGTTCCATATTTAATGCTTTAGGCAGTGTATTACAAGAGAACG
>CM032446.1:107080251-107156511 GCA_019049505.1 Pachyrhynchus sulphureomaculatus | reverse complement strand
ACTGCGGGATCAAACATTTTACCAATCGCGGCGTAGCGAGAGGTTCGGTCAGGAACCCGCAAAACCACCGTATAATACCGAACGTCTTGGGAACTTCTGTTTAATATACCGTTCGGTACAAAAAATGAAAATAAGTACAATTTGAAATGGAAAAAATCAGTAACATTACATGGTTTCTTAAAATCTAGGAAAAAATGAATGTTACATTTACCCCCTTCCAAAAAGAAATAGACTACACTAGTCTATTAAACTTAGGCTACTTATGAAAAGGTACAAAGTGGTACACTATCACTTAATACTAAGGTCAGAACTTAAAACAAAATTACAAAACTTCGGATTGCCTTACTACTAGACTTAATTCAATTAAGCACTAATATTAAGTACAACTGAAAACCAAATGAAAATCTTTGCATGTACACAAGAATCTTATAACTATAAAAGACTTAACTTAATTAAGCACTAAGGTTAAAGTACATCAAAAAGTAAATAAAAATCCTTGCATGAACATAAGAATACCTGTTCAAAGTAACAATCGCGGTCTTTCTTATATAAAGAATCAGCACTATTATTGTTACCAAACAAAAAAAAAAATATAAAACTTTGTCTAGACTCTTGTCTAAACCAAAAAAAAAATCATGAACTGAAACAAAGTATGAACACCCCCCTTCTAAAATAGTTTAAGGATTGTCTGAAAATTTTCTATTTCAGCAAAAGAAATTTATAAAAATTCTTAAATAAAGAAAAAAATAAAAAAATGATTCTAGTGCAAACACTTACACTAAAAAGAAAACCTAAGTCTTGTCAGACCATTTAGCACTAGGCCAAAAAAAAAAATGAATATCTGGATAAATATCCAGAGAAACGCTCGGGAAAAATCGCCATCCATGCTCTAGCTCATCGCTAAGAGAACATTCTAAATCTAGTATCACTACTAGTCGCACTCGGAAAATAATCGCACTTTATAACGCAATGTCGACGTCCTAAGACATCTAGACATGCTAAAATCGCTAGGGAAAACGCTCTGGTTGATCGCCAGAAAACACGTCAGCTTATCGCCAACAAAACACTCTGGTATATCGCCAGAAAAAAACTCGGCTCCTCGCCAAGAAAACACTCTGGTATATCGCCAGAAAAAACCTCGGCTCCTCGCCAAGAAAACACTCTGGTATATCGCCAGAAAAACCTCGGCTCCTCGCCAAGAAAACACTCTGGTATATCGCCAGAAAAAACCTCGGCTCCTCGCCAAGAAAACACTCTGTAAATAGTCCTCGACTACACAAAGTCTGCGTTCTAAAAGAACAATCTCGCCATTAACATAGTGAGCAGCTATAAAAGCTAACAATACCACTATAGGCACAGTGAATAGCTATAAAAGCTAAAATTCACTCTAAACACAGTGAATAGCTATAAAAGCTAAAATTCACCAAACTGAATGATCCTGCTTCACAAAGCAATGTTCACTAAGAACAGAATGATTAGTCTGCGCACAACTAACATTCAAGGAAACATTCCCAACATAACTATATGAGACAGCAAGTCTCGAAATAGGACCTCCTAGAGTCATAATCCTATATATAGGACTCCATAAGCAAAACGACTCAAAATCACACATTTTGAGCACTTGCCCTCAGGCAACCAACATACACCGAAATATATACAGAAATATATACAGAAATATATACAGACATATATACAGGAGTTCAAATTCCAAACTTTGGTTATGACAACTCCCATACTGAGCTTGGTGAAAGCTCTTAGCAAAAGCTAATCAAATCTTCAGCACATCGCACCAAAGTGACAAATCGGCCTAGAAACATGAGCCAGAAGAAAACGCCCTCCGTCATTCTTCAGGGTGGCTACACGAGAGATATAAAACTTAACCAGCATTGCGCTTCCTCAAGTTGCATGAAGAACCCTCGTGTACTGGTCTCGCCCTAGAACAACAACGAAAAACATTCAATCCATCCCACATAACAGGAGACAAACACCTCACCCCTGCGACGATATACTGAAAGGTGGAGACAATAAAAGATACAGAATTGGTGACCCTGGAGTCCACCAACAAAAGGAGTAGATTATAGCATCCACTAAACTAAAACGGTGTCTACCACACCACCATAAGTCAAAAAAATTTAATCAATAGGGTGTTCCGAAACACACTACTGCCAACAGCCTGTCACCACTAATAGGCTAATTGGAGCTGAGGTCGACTACAGTAGCTAGGCTCTCCTTTGGCTCAAATAGAAATAAAACCATTGGGTAACAAAACCCCTAAAGGTCCCAAAGGTCAAACGTTCACCCCCCATAGACTACCCTTCCAATCAGTCTGTTCCTCAGGAAGACTAACTCCCTGCCAAACGTCGTAACGGCATCTGTTAGCACCCGGTGCATCACAGCCTGTAAAAACAGATAACTCATGGGATACAACCTAAAAGGTTTACAAGGTTGACTTAACCAAGCTTCTAACGAAATTTTAAAAAAACGAAAATGAGCTTAAGAAGCTACATGAAGCAAAAATTTCTCAAATTTTTGGTGGCAACGCAACAAAACTTTTGAAGACGACAAGAGCTTTTCCAGCTTAATCAGAAACAAGAAGAAAACATCGTTGACAGCTAAAATATTCGATCATGGTTGTTAATCGTCTCCCTAGACAATAGCCTCTAGAAGAAACTGCTACAGGTATCAGGCATAACCGTTTTCTGTCAGCCCAAAACTTCTAGATTACCTCTTGGAAATCTAAAAATTCGGTTAGGAATCTTCCTTCACTGCGCTTAGCCTCTCTTGACAAGGTTCTCATCTCGGTATCAGATTTTGATCATTTCTTTGTGAAACGACTGTCTTACTCTGCTCTCATCTCCTGTAAATAATCAGCCTTTAGTTCTCCTGCAGAACTTCAATTTTCTATCAATGTGATAGTAAACCGAAAAAACTCAACATACGCCTATGAGTCCATGCAAAAAAATTTAAAAAAAATTAGTGACTCAAAGGTAACGTTTAAAAAAACGCGGTCTGAAAAAAAAAACAGAAAATACCCTCAGTTTGTCAATTCAGAAGAAGATCTAAACCAAAATAATCCAAGTCTTAGACTTACAGGATAAACCAAAATCAATTTACTCTTAATTGCACCCAACATATACCATTAAGGTAATAAAAATACACCCACTCGGGTAACAAACTTTGAAATTGCTCATAAAAAAAATTTTTGACTCAACATCATACTACACGAGCTACATCTTGCGCTTGTCCTAACTCAAGATCACCTTGGATTGCCTCTAATCAAAATTTCGCTTCCAAGTGTCAAAAAACTGGATATTATTTGGGGTCATAAGCAAATCAAATCCCGCGACCACCGACATACCAGTCTTATGATATATCCTGAGTGTGACTCTTTCGCAAGCTCGCTAAAACTGAGTCGATGCTAAACATCAACTACAATCAACCTAAGTTTGGATATGATCAGTACCCAAAACCTTAGCATTAAACAATAAAAGTAAGCTATTCTCTGCTCAACTTTTATAACAGTCAAAAAAAACGAGGTCGTCACCTCTACAGAGCAACATCAAAAAAACTTAAGCAATTAAGATAATGTAAATATAAATTATTCTTCTTCTGACAAACTTTCACTAGGGTTAGGTTCATTGAATGGTTTTAAGTCTTTAATATGCCATCGTCCTATTTTAGTCCCATCTAAATTAACTAAACCATAAACTAAATCTGAAATCTTTTCTCTAATCACGCAATGCACATACTTAGGTACCAACTTAGATGTGAATTTATCTGCTGCACTGGAAAAGAATTTTATTTTTTTCGCCAAACGTGATCACCTATATTAAAGGCAAAATCCCTTTTCCTAAGATTGTAAGACTTACTGTTCCGTTCATAAGCCTTATGTATCCTACTACGCACGTCGGTGAAAAATATCTTTTAAACCCTTTAAATTTTCGGCGTACGCACCCCTGTTACCCGGAATTATTTCGCTGTCAACATTGACATCCAAATCTAAATTTTTATAATACGATCCAGATAGAGGTATATGTCTGCCGTAAACTAAGAAAGACGGTGTGAACCCTGTTATTCGTGTCTTGCGGTATTTATCGCTTGTTGGATTTTGGAAATATTGCTATCCCAAGTGTCATGTGAATCCACGTAACTTCTTAAAGCGGTCCCGACTGTTCGGTTATTACGTTCCACAAAATTACATTGGGGAGAGTACACACGGGATTAAAACGGATGTTAAAACCATAAGTTTCACTTAAGCTCTTAAAACTTTTAGAGGTAAACTGAGTACCGTTATCGCATATTAAGAGCGATGGAACACCGTGGATTAGAAAGACATTATTTTCCAAAATTCTCTCTATATATCCAGCTTTAGAGCTTTTCAAAGGAAATAGCATGGTATACTTTGTAAACCAGCAAGAAACCACGAGAAGCCATTTATTTCCCTTTTTTGAACGTGGGAATGGGCCTACTAGATCAGCTGCTATGACTTGAAAAGGGTAATTAACCGTTTTCTCTTTTCCCATCAGTCCCTATAGGTAGTGTATTTGGAGATTTCTGCGCTCCACATACTTCACAAGTCCTCACAAACTTTAAGATATCAAAACGCATTTTTGGCCAATAATACTGTTCCTGAACCCTGTGAAGAGTTTTATAAAAACCAAAATGACCAGAAGTAGGAGGAGTGTGACACATGTCTATAACTTCCTCTCTCTGTGGTTTAGGAACTAGTATTTTCCACTCGGGTACATTAACCTTAAAGGCAACTGGTTTGGGATAAATTTGTACACGAAATCATTTTCCACCTTCCACTGCGGAAAATTTTGAGGAAATTCTTTAATTTGCTGCCGTAAATTGTCGTACCATGGATCAATGCGATCTACATCAACTGTATCAATTCTTACGCCAAACTGTGCATTAAGACAGTTTTCGTCCGCTGTATGATCTGGGATTCTTGACAAAGCGTCAGGAATAACATTGTGGACTCCTTTTCTATGAATTAAAGTAAATGTGTGTTGTCTCAGCCTAATCGCCCAACGCGCTAGTTTGCCACTAGGGTTTTTAAATAGAATTAAGCCACAATAAACTATAATGATCTGTTATGACCGTGAAAGGAACACCTTCGATGTAAGGTCGAAACTTTTCGATGTTAAAGAGTACGGCTAAACATTCTTTTTCAACAACCGAATAGTTACGTTCAGCCTTTGATAAAGTTCTACTGGCATACGCTATCACTCTTTCCTCACCATTGATTTTCTGTGTTAGGACGCCCCCTAAACCGGTATTAGAAGCATCACTAGAAATATAAAACTGTTGGGAAAAGTCTGGTTGGGATAAAATGGGAGCTGAAACCAATAGCTCTTTAATCTTTATAAAAGATTCTTCGGCTGCCTTTGTCCATTCTATCGATTGTCCTTTTTTTCGTCCTTCAAAAGATCATTAATAGGCGACAACAAGGTAGAAAAATTCTCGATAAAACGTCTATACCATGAACACATTCCTACGAAGCGCTTAACTTCCGTAGTATTAGTAGGCCTCGCATAATTAACCATGCTTGCTACTTTATCCGGATCGGTACGCAAGGAATTTGAGCCTACAATATAGCCTAAAAACTTTAGAGAAGTTTTAAAAAAATCACATTTGCTCAAATTTATCGTCAGTCCGGCCTCTTTCAATTTATCTTTTACTTCCTTAAGTAAGCGAATATGCGATTCGAAGTCTTCCGATGTTACTAAAATATCATCGAGATAGGTAAAAATATGTGGCTCATATTTCGGACCAAATATAGCGTCCACTAAACGTTGCTGAGTTTGAGCAGCGTTCTTTAGACCAAACGGCATAGTGACGAACTGAAATAGACCTCGGCCTACTACTGCAAAAGCGGTCTTTTCTTTAGAGGATTTGTCTAAAGGAATTTGCCAGAAAGCCTTTCTAAGATCTATCGAAGATACATACTTAGCATTCCTGAGTGATGTCAAAATTCTGTCGATGTTCGGTAATGGGTAGTTATCAAATTTGCTGACCTCGTTGAGCTTTCTTCCGTCAAAGCACAGACGATACTGTCCATCGGCCTTTTTCACCAATAAGATTGGGGAACACCAAAGACTGTTTGATTCTTCAATCACTCCGAGTTTCAACATTTCGTCCAACTCTTTATTTAATACTTTTGACATATAAGGAGACATGGCGAAGGGCCTTGTCTTTACAGGACTGGCATCAGCCGTATCTATAGACATCTTGATTTTATTCGTTCGGCCTAACCTATCTTTGCTACTTATTTCATTGAAAGAGCTTATTATTTTTTCGGCTTTTAAGCGTTCCGTCCGCGAGAGATCATCTAGGGTACATAGACGCGAGAAAAGGTTTTCTAAGGAACTTTCTGAATAACTATCTTTAAAACTTGTTTGAGAATTGACTTCTAGGGACTGTGGATACCACGAATTATCTTTAAAATTTACTAAAATTCCGAATTTTTTGTGCAAAATCACATCCCAAAACCAAAGTATGTGATAGAGAAGGTACTACTAGAGCAGAGATTACTAAACAATGACCATTGCAGACTAGCGGCAACTCAACCGTACCTAAAACTTTTAGACGGCTGCCATCTGCAGTGGTAACACTTCTGTTTTTGACGTGGCATATTTTTATACTTAAACGACTTAAAATTTTAATACCATTCTGACCTATAACGGAGGCATTTGCACCAGAGTCAAATAAAGCCGAGAAATGGGCATCTAATAGATTTATCTTTATATGCGGTCTGTTATCTAAATATTTATGCACGAATAAAGGAGACATGTGACCATTTGGAGAAGCAGGAGTTTTAACTTGAGGAGAATTTTTATTAGACTTAAAAAAATCAGAAACTTTTTGTAACTATTTAGTCCAATCTGATCTATTGGAATATTTCTTTACTTAAGATCCTCGTTAAAATCTTTCTTTTATCCGCGACCGGACGTTCTGAGAAAGTACGACGGATTTCCAGTTCATAGCCTAATTCATTTTCCAGTAAGTGATTGACTTTAAAATTGAAAGCTTCCATGATAATTTAGATTATAAAATTTAAAAGAATTGTTTAAAAAGTCGTAAAAATATTTCTCCTGTACTCCCAATAGTCAAAATAAAAAATATGTAAAGGCACTTAAAATATGTAAATTTCTTTACCAAACATTAAAAAAAATCTTCAACAATTTCAAAAAAAATTTCTAAGTATCGCCTTGTATTAAAATCCTTTTACCAAATATGTTAAGAATTTCCAACAAAAAAAATCTCCAGGTATCGTTTCGTATCAGCTAAGTATTTTTAATATTCATGCAAAACATCGGTGAGAAAAAACGTAGTTTTTTCTTCGGTTAATCGCAAAATAAGTGCAAAATTAAAGTCGACCAACACATCTGCTAATCTGAACTATAAAGCTAGCTTTTTAAGAAAAAAGCAGGGATCTCTTATCTTAGAGTCAACAACAATATTCAAATATCTATATCAGATAAATTGAAATAAAAAAAATTCTACAAATTTCCTGCTTTTGTCTTACTGCTATAGTGTAGTTTCGTTTAATAAATATTATGAAATAAAAATATCTGCAAAGTTAGAGCTTTTATTTTGTTCCGAAAGCTAGTACACTGAACCCTTTTTTTAAAAAATAAAATTCCAAAAGCCCCGCGTTGACAGCGCTATTTTGTAACATTGGAACTTGCCCGCACGTTGTGGTGTCATTTTGTAGCTTATGAAAAGGTGTTTAATTGCGCCCCACGTACACTGCGTCATTTTGTACCGTTTGAATATTGGACGCCCCAAGCTTGAGCACAATTTTCTTGCAGCCCCGCTTTAATTTCTGATAATGAATTGAGTGAAACCTGATTTTAAAGGAACTAAAGAAATTAAAGAAACACTAGCTCAGTTTTCTTTGGTAGAGAGATATGGGTAAGAGATATTTGTCTTACGTCTTTTTGGAATTATTTTCTATTTTTTAAAAAGCCTCAGTTGTACAAGTTTTTTGGGCACCACTCATTTTAAAATAGAAAGGATTTAACTTCAGCTAAAAAAATGAGAAAAAACTGAAGTGTTTTATGGATATTACTAAAAAGAATTAGTCTAGTACAACTTATCCTGAAAAGAAAAATAAGTATTCAGTGAGACACTAGCTTTAATCAACAAAAAAAGAAAATTTATTCATGTTTTAAAATGAAAAGTTTCTAACCTTTACAGTTTTTACCTAACAAATTCTAGCCTAACTAGTAGTTGTTACATTAAAATTTTAGACTATTATAACCCCCGAAGACGAGAAATCGTGCTTTACACTTCACTTTTTAGTCTGTTTTACATTGCAGTTAAGGCACTACTCTCGAATAAGTCTATTGAAGGGAGTTTTGTTGACTTACTGTTTTTTATTCCTGCTGTGATCGACTACGCCCGATTTCACACTTTTTCTTAACAAACACTTAGAAAGCCCACTACGGCTTTTATTGAAGAAACTCGTACTTTTACTTAGCGGCTCTGGTGAAAATTAGCCTACTTCGGCTAGATGGAAAATAGCCTCTCGGCTAGACGGTACTGCCTGGCTGCGGCTAGATGGAAAACAGCCCGGCAGCGGCTTTGATGGTACTGCCTGGTTGCGGCTAGATGGAAAACAACCTTCTTTCAAGCTCTGCGGAGCCTTAAATAATCGTGCGACTTTTGCCTGTAATATCACGACGCTCCAATCAAAACTGCGGATCAAACATTTTACCAATCGCGGCGTAGCGAGAGGTTCGGTCAGGAACCCGCAAAACACCGTATATACCGAACGTCTTGGAACTTCTGTTTAATATACCGTTCGGTACAAAAATGAAAATAAGTACAATTTGAAATGGAAAAATCAGTAACATTACATGGTCTTAAAATCTAGGAAAAAATGAATGTTACACCTTTATAAAAATATATGTAAAGTCTCTGTTGTACTGCAACCTGCAATTTCAGATTATTTATAATACGTGAACATACTGTCCTCTTTTTAAACACATTGTTTAATTAGTAAACTTGGCCCATTTTCTTACTTTCCGTGTACAAAGCGTTTTTGTTTCTATTATTGAATTGCATTTACTGCTTACATATGTCATATGAAGATAATTTTTACTTCAAGACAGGAGATTTGCCATTTTCAAATTATATATATATATATATATATATATATATATATATATATATAAATTTCAATATTATTATTATGCGTTTTTTTTCATTTTTTTAATGTAGATATTGGATATACAGTCAGTCTAAAAAGTCTCCATATACCACCTGCTTTTTAAACTATTTTTCTGTTATGTTAACTCATTAATTGGAACTATGAGAAAACATGTTTAAATTATTATTTATATATATATATATATATATATATATATATATATATATATATATATATATATATAAATATATATATATATATATATATATATATATATATATATATATATATATATATATATATATATATATATATCACATATATATATATATATATATATATATATATATATATATATATATATATACATATATATATATATATATATATATATATATATATATATATATATATATATATATATATTTATATACTTAACAAACGAGGATTAGTATAAAAAACAACTACGGAACGTTTTATTTAAATTATATCATTGTTATAAAAATGTAAACAAAATTAATGTCAAAAAAGTGTCCATACACTTAACAATTACCAATAACAGTTTGACGGAGTTTAACGGAAAATAATAACTTTGTTTAAACTAATAGTTAGTGGGACCACCATTGGCCTTGATAATCTCCTGAAATTTTTTTGTCTTGCTTGCAACTAGCTTTCTAGTAACTTCTGCTGGCCTGTTCTCCCATTCGTTCAATATTCTATTTTTTTAATTCTTCTCTATTTAAAATATTATGATTACGAACGGGCCGTTTAAGTTCCTCCCATAAATGCTCGCTGGGGTTAACATCGGGTGATTGCGGAGGTGTATGAAGCTGCTATCGCACACTATGTATCATCCATTCTGGCACCAAGTTTGCGATATGTTTCGGATCATTGTCCTGTTGGAAAATGTATCTTTTTCGAGTGCTAATTTGTGGACACTTTCTATTAATATGTCTCCCAAAATGTTCAGATAAACATGGTGATCCATGGTATCATTAATAAAATGTAAATTTCCAACTCTTCTAGCGGACCTACAACCCCAAAGCAGAACACTGCCACCCCCTTCTCTCACCATGAAAGAAATGTTTTTAATATCGAATACGGTATTCTTCTTTCTCCAAATTTTAGTTCTGCCATCAGACCCCAAAAGGTTAATTTTGGTTTCATCACTAAAGATTCCCAAAATTCAGGAGGTTTAGTAACGTATTCCTTAGCAAATGCTAACTGCTTTTTGCGATTAGCTTCCTGGCTACACACCCATTATAGCCTGCCCTGGGTAAACAATTTCTCACTGTTTATGAACAAACATTTTTTCGAAAATAGTTTCCGTACTTCTTTTAATTTTGGAGCATTTTCTTGGGATCTATAATTATTTGGCTAACAATACTGGTCTCTTCAGGTAGAGTCAGTTTCTAGGGACGACCGGAGAGTGGTCAAATTTTATAGGAACCCGTTGATTTATACTGGTTTACAATGTACTGTACAGTAGCATGCGACTTTTTAATAATTTTTCCTATATTTCTGTACGATTTTCCATCTTACCACAAATCAATTCGAACTTGAAATGGAATTTCACAATTCCTCTTGTTCATTTTTAGTACTACTTTGAAAACTCACTGGAGAATTACTAGCAACAAGTGACAGATTATAAAGTATTGCCGAAAATTATTCATTTGTTTTCAATTTAACGAGCAATAGATAGCTTGATAAAATGCGGTTGATTATAACGTGTTTTTTTCAGTGCAGTTCTTGAGTGTATGGAGACTTCTTTGACATTAATTTTGTTTACATTTTTATAACAATGATGTAACTTCTAAATAAAATGTTTCGTAGTTGATTTTAGTACTAATCCTCGTTGGTTAATTCCAATTAATTAGTTAAACATAACAGAAAAATAGTATAGAAAGCAGGTGGTGTATGGAGACTTTTTGGACCGACTGTATATATAAATGAAATTTTTATTGTAAAATATATTTATATGACATGAAAGGGATGATCGTAATATACTCCTATTTCAGTGTTTCTGTTTTTCCGTTATTTCAAATCTTACCAGAAACAATATATAGAAGGGATTGAGATCTGATTAAAAAATGTTTAGTTCAATATAGAACAAGTTTTAGAAATACTAACGGAAACATACTTATGACATAGCAGATAAATTATTGTATTTACTTCCCTTGCTAACGGGAAGTATTGTATTCGTGAGAAAATTACCCTCCAAAATTTTTAACTTTTCTACACGTCTTTTATTTTTAAATCCCAAAAAAATATTTTCTCATTTCGTAGGTCTGCCTATTTGATGGCCCCATGACTCTTAAAGGAGATAACAGTTCGTAATAGATATCGTTTCAGGGAAAGGAGGTTATGGGAATTTACTTCTTTAGTTGAGAAATTTAAATTCAGTATTTATTTTAGAAATATGTGTTTGTAAGGAAAGTACTTGGTAAATTACTCTACCGATTTTTTAAAAAGTGGATTAACTACAATATTTTCAGCTTTCTGATATAAAATAACATTTACCAGATTGCAGAGTAAACATAAATTAAAAGTTGTTTCATTAATTCATATAGTTGCTAAAATGAAAATTTCAAACGAAAAAGACCAGATTAGATCTGGGACGTCTTGTATGGATGCTGTTGTTCATATAACCGAAAGAGCGATAGAATGCAATAGGCGTTCTCATATTTCATTGACCTAGAAAAATGTTTTCAATCGAGTATCTATCTATTAAACGCGATATATTTAAACAATAGAAAATATCTTTAATCTAGTCCAAATATGACCTTGTAGCTAAAACAGAACTCCCAGAGCCAATACCAGTAAAAAAAGGAATTCGCCAAGAAGATTATCTCTATCCCCTACTTATTAGTATAATAATGAATAAAATAATTAGGCAAGTTCGTAAACGAAGGAGTTTTTTTTTTATTTTGAGTCCAATCCAACATTATAATAACAAAATGAAATAACACAAAGCAATACATGCACAATAGACATAATATTTAAAAACACTGGTATAAAAGACACAAGCTATAAATAAACAAATTAAAATATGTACTTAGTGACATAATCGAACAGTTATTACATTAGAACACAGATATCATATTGTGTTGCTACAGAAATCTGTACACGCCGACGCTGTCAAATTGTTGGCATGGGTGTTGGAGTGCCGGACAGTATAGTAGGTGACGCATGGTCTACTGACCAGATTAACAGCACATCTACTTGTTTGTGTGCGAAGACTTCTCCCGATTTTTCATTTTTCGTTTGAACCAGATAGTAGTTCCTCTTTAGGTTCCAGCAGAAGCTCCTTATCTTTGTCGATCAACAGCGGTTTCCATCGTGCCACCCTCTCCGACTGTATTGTTGGGGTTAATGGAGTGACAGAGGACAGGAAACTCTTGCGCGATTTAGGCCTTGGTAGGGCAGTCTGTCAAAACATTTGGTGTCGCGGATCCAGCAGCTGTTTTCTACGCTTAGACTGACTAGCAACGGCTCCCCGCACAGAGGGAGGTGCGATAACACTTAGCAAATACAGTTGATTTGTGGTAGTTAGCTTCAGGCAACCTGTAACAAGCCGACATGTGTTGTTGAGGACGACATCCAGCTTAGAAGTATGAGCTGATTGCTCCCAGACTAGAGATGTATGTTCGGCAGCAGAATAACATAAGGGTACTGGAGTGGTCTGTGTGTGGATTAGCGCCCCACTTATATTCTAAAATTTGTGGAAGATTATTCCTAGGGGTTACCTTAGCTTTTGATAGCTCTATTTGTTACTTGAACCACAGGGTACCATCTAGGGTGATGCCCAGTTAAGTTGGTTGTCTGGAGAAAGTTACATCTTGTCCACTCCAAGCAAATTTCAGCTTATAGTTAGCGCCTCTGTTTTTTAAGGGGAAGAGGCTGGATACGGTCTTACCGGGATTGGGCCGAACGCAGTTTTATTTGTAGTAGAGGATCAGTGATTCAAGGCAGTTTGTTAGAGTCTGCTCTACTGTGAAGAAATTATCGCTTTGAGTGGCGAGTGCTAGGTTGTCTGTATATAAGAATCTTCTAGTATGGTGAAAGGTTGGCTGATCGTTGGGGTAAACGTTAAACAGTGTAGGTGCAAGCACACTACCCTGTGGGAGGCGATTGCTTTAGATTCTCTATCTACTGTTCTTATCTAAACACAGAAACGACGGCTCTTCAGTAGAAAACGAACATCTAGGACCAGTTTATAGTCTCGGGTTAAATTATAGAGTTTAACCAACAATCGTCTATGGTTAATGCTTTCGTAAGCCGAGTAGAGATCGACGAAGACGTCACCCGTTATTTTTCGCTCTTCATATCCATTTTCAATATGGGTGAGGTTCAATATTTGGGTAGTATAGATCTGCACCAGTCTAAATCCGGCCCGCTCTGGGATAAGTTGGTCGTCCACATTGGGAGTTAAGCGAGTGAGTAGTAACCTTTCGTATAATTTGTACAGGCAGCAAAGCAAAGAAATTGGACGAAAATTTCTGGGGTACAGATCTTAGGTACGATACTACTGGCCAAGTATTTGTTGAAGACCCCAAGCAGCTATTGTTTTGCATGCTGACCGAAGTGGATTATTTGTTCGTTTCTGATGTCATCCAGCTTTGCCAATTTTCATATCGGCGATACCGTTTTCCAGCTCTATCGTTGTGAGTAGTTGACTCAGTATGGAAGATTCTGTGTTTGGCTTTCTCAGTTCGATTCGCTCTTTCATTCAGGACCAGTTGGTGGGCGACTTGATTATCTGTTACAGTGATATGGGACGTTTGTACTTTGGGATCGTTTTAAAATTTCTTGAGCGTTTTCCACGCATGTCTACTTGAGTGTCCCATATCGATGCTCTCGACCATATGCTGTCACTTTTCTCTGCGGCTTTCAGAGAGTTGTGAAGATCGTCTCCAAGCACTGCCATGTCCTCAGTGAAGCTCTTCGTGTACATGTCATATATATCCTTACTGTTGTTGTCCAGACCAGGAATGTATGCTGTTCAGCATCCTCCTAGCATATGCTTCCTAGACACCCGCTTCACAATCTCGACGAATTCATCGTAGTGCTAGAGGTCAGACGGTAGCTCTCCAACAGCACCGTCCAGATCTCCCTCATACATTTTCCAGTTGGCTTTTCCAAAGTTGAAGTGACGCCTGAAGGTCACTCGTCTGGCTACGATAGCTGCACCTATCAAGAGCGTAATTGGCCTGTGTGAGCGGATCACATACTGCTTTTTTACAGCTTTCTCTCAGATGCTCACTTACATAAACCAAATTGGGATTTTAGCCCCTGCGCCATTGACAGCTGTTGAAAGATGGTGGTAATTTTGCATCGTGAATGAGGGCGAGTGAGTTATTTTCTGCTCAGGTCTCCACTCTATGCTCGAGTTAAAATCGCTAATTATTACACGACTTGCTGTGTTGGTAGGGGTTACTGGATCTGTAAACTAGAAATTTATTGCTGGCGGTTTATACACTGATGATAGTTTAACATTTTTCAGTTCAACAGTAAGCATTTCTATGTTGTTACTGTCTGAGAGGAAACTGTTTTTTAATTGGTAGGCCTTTTTTCACAAAGATAGCACTACCGTACTGGACATGCGATCGTTCAACAACAAGCTCCATACCTGCGATTTTGGGGCGATTACCATTTTTTCCTTTATGGGTTTCCTGGAAAAACAATACGTCACAGTTGTTAGTCTTGGAGATGTCTGAAATCACGTCTTACCTCCACATTTGGTGAAATGACAGATATACCCGGCTCTGAAAAGAGACTTGCTGATGCAGTGATTGTTGCAGAATTAGCAAGTTCTAAAGAACCACTGTCCAGGGCCGCGACGAGGACTCTTCTGCTGTGGCCCCAACTAAGGAGTTAAAGAGTGAAAAATAAAGAAATAAAAATGTTATGATACGCTAACGCTGTCGCTGTGCTGATCGCAGAAAATGAAAACCATCCTCACACGTTGGTTTACCAATTTAACAAAATATAAAAAAAATTAGAATGACAATATCAATGGCAAAAAAAAGTTGTAATCAAAACACCATTAAGATGTTGAAATAATGAAAAAATTTTACAATAAGAAATGAAGCTCAAATATCTAGGCACAAATAGATTAAGTTTCGGTGGTATCAACATAGAAATTAGAAATTAAACCAGAAAGCCCATAAAAATAATGACAGCCGATGCAATATGGCAAAATAAACACCTTTTAATGGAAATGAATTTAGAAGGCAATAGATAAACATAAACCGATGTACATTGCAGCAACTAGACCAGCGACATAAAAAACAAAACAAACAGGAATAGCACAAATGAAGATAGTACCTAAATAGCGGGAAAGGCATTAATGAATAGATAGAGAAAGTACAATATTGGAAAAATATATAACATAATTGACTGGCTTTAGTTATTCTCACCAATAGGAGGAAGCCACAACCTTCGCCATATGGAAGATGAAGATGATAATAAACAGGCAATCATGTCCGTATAAAAAAGGAAAGAATGTCCAATGCTAAAATAATTTATGGACATTTCAAATTAAATTATTATCTTGTAAATAAGACGATAAGGTTAAATGCAATCAAATTTGAATCATTTTTGGAACAATCAAAAGAAATGTACTGCAATTATTGGCATATGATGACAGACGTTGTTCTTTCAAAACCGTCTTTTAAGAACTAAGTAAATGATGGCCTATATTCTATACTATATTTGTTTGGAGAAACATAATGTAGAAATTTTTCCCTGACATATACATATATATATATATATATATATATATATATATATATATATATATATATATATATATATATATATATATGTATATATATATATATATATATATATATATATATATATATATATATATATATATATATATATATGTATATATATATATATATATATATATATATATATATATGTATATATATACATATATATATATATATATATATATATATATATATATATATATATATATATATATGTACTTGTCAATTTATTTAAACACGTGTATTGTTTAGTTGTGTAATTGAGGTGTCCGTTACCTTGTGAAAGTATATTTTAAGTTTCAAAATGAAATGAAACGAATTATTTTGTTATTTGCCACTTATTTTAAAATAAGTGGTGAAATTTAACGAGTATTGTTTTTAGATTTCTTGGGATTCTTGTCAAGATTCACACATGACAAAATTTCCATCATGACATCTTCATTTCATCAACGGTAGATAATCCATTCGGGCTCTATTAACAATAGCATGTTAAATGCATCTAGTTTTATAAGCTATGTACAGAGTGGTCCAAATTGGACACTTTTAAAGGTAAACCCCTTTATCTAAAGGTGATAGACGAAAACTGATGTCGGTGTCTGAGGCTCAATTTTTATGATAAACTTAATAGTGAAAACCGCATATCGATATCTAGTACCGTTAAATATACAGGGTTTTTTTAAAAAATCTGCATTTTGGAAAAATGTTTGTAATTCCTTTCCTATTGAAAGTTTTTGTTTTTTTGTAAAAAAACATTCTCAAAGCATTTTTTCACGTGGATTTTAACAGAGTAAGTTACATTTTTTTACAAACTAATAGTTTAATAGTTATTAACGCAAAAATATATTTTGTAAATGGGATACCCTCTATATTTTTTCTTATCAGAATAGAGCTTTAAATTGCCATTCTAAAAATATAGCATAGTTTATATTTTGCTTAAATCTACTTCAAAATATAAAGGTTTTCAGTTTTAATGCGAGTTTTAAATGCACATTTTGTGAAGTAGGCTTTGGACGGAGCGGCAATATCAATTGTATACCGATAGCAGTCAAACCACAAAAAAAAATTCCCAGAAGTAACTCCAAGAGTCATAACTACAAAGAAATTTATTAAATGTTATAATACTTTAAACTATGTAGAAAATAAAACAAAACAACGATAAAACAACTTATTCCGAGTAAAGCAAGCTAAAACAAAACAATTTTCTATAAGAGATGTTCGAAATGTTGACCAGTTTCATTTACACATAGGCGGCACTTTTTCTGGACACTTCTTACCGAGTTGATTAGTTCAAGAGGGGTGAGAGCTGCAAAACTTTGTATCACTGCTACATCTAACTCTTGCCTGGTATTTGTCGGCAATGTAAAAATTAGGTCTTTCAATCTTCCCCAGAGATAGAAGTCCATGGGTGTTAAATCCTGTGACCTTGCTGGCCAACAGTTCGGACCTTGGTTGGCTATCCAGTTATTATCGATATTGGCCGATAAAAAATTACTGATGACTGCAGCGTTATGAGGGGGTGCCCCCGTCATGTTGAAAAATATATTTCTAATGTCTATTAACGGCAATTCATCAACAAGAGGTTCTATTTGCTGCTTAAAATTTCTAAATATCTTTGAGAGGCGAGTGTTCCTTTGTAAATAAATGGACCTATCACCCTGCCTCTAAAAATTCCTGCCCACACATTAAATCCAAATCTGCCTTGATTTCTTTGCTCCACAACTAAATGAGGATCTTCTTGTGCCCACGTATAAGAATTGTAACGGTTAAAAATACCTGCATTGCTTACATAAGCTTCGTCTGTCCAAATGCAATTTAATGAAAAATTCGGAACATGGTTACAATTCTTCAGAAATCATTGGCAAAAATCCATGGCCGTTGAAAATCTCCGTCTCTAAGGTGATGAAATTTTCTTATCCTATATGGCCTGAATTTGTACTTCTTCAAAGTATGACTTACGTTAGTTCTTGGTAGTCCAGTGGTTTCTTTTGACTGTCGGGTTGAAGTGTTGGGGTTATTTCCGATAGTCCCTAAAACTACTATTTCTTCTAAATCCTTATCCCTGTTTGATGCATAATTTTTGGGTCGTTTCTTTTCAAACTGGCCATTATTAACTCGGTTATACCGCAATCAAGCGAATATATCCTTGAAGGGTTGACGCCTCCCTGGATACTGTTCGTGGTACAAATTACTTGCCGCTTCCGAATTTTCTTCGCTTTGTATGAAACACACTATCATATCCAATTTTTCGTAATTTTCAAACTTCATTGCGATTTATTTGACTATTCAATAACTGATCCTGAAGTAAAATTTGACAACTACGAGTAAACAATTGAATGAAACCATATGGCCGCATTGATACAAAGTTTTGCAGCTCTCACTCTTCTTGAACTAATCAACTCGGCAAGAAGTGTCCAGAAAAGGTGCCACCTATGGTCGACATTTCGAACATCTCCTATAGAAAATTGTTCTGTTTTAGTTTGCTCTACTCGGAATAAAATTGTTTTATTGTTGTTTTGTTTTATTTTCTACATAGTTTAAAGTACTATAGCTTTTAGTAAATTTCATTGTAGTTATGACTCTTAGAGTTACAGTTGATATTGTCGCTCCGTCAAAAGCCTACTTCACAAAATGTGCATTTAAAACTCGCGTAAAAAACTGAAAATCTTTATATTTTGAAGTAGATTTAAGCAAAATATAAAAGTGTGCTATATTTTTAGAATGGTAATTTAAAGCTCTATTCGGATAAGGAAAAACATACAGGGTATGCCATTCAAAAAATATATTTATGCGTTAATAACTATTAAAATATTACTTGTAAAAAATGTAACTTACACTTTTGAAATCCACGTGAAAAAGAACTTTGAGAATGTTTTTACAGAAATCAAAAATTTTCAATAGGAATAGAATTACAAACATTTTTCCAAAATGCATATTTTTGAAAAACACCACTGTATATCTGAAACGGTACTAGATATCGATATGCGGTTTTTTACCGTTGAGTTTATCATAAAAATTGAGCCTCAGACACCGACATGAATTTTCGTCTATCTCCTTTAGATAAAGGGGTTTACCTTTAAAAGTGTCAAATTTGGACCACCCTTTACACGTTGTAACATATCAATTTTATTATGCTGTCAAGTAATTTTTGTCTATTTTATCCTTTTGATAAGAAATACAAACTTGATAAATCTTTATAGTACCAAACTCTTTCAAAAACTTTTAATAGTCAGAATGTCACAATAACTTCGCCAGTATTGGTAATCTCTTTTTATTTGAAATCGTGTTTTAAAAAGAAATACAATTTTTCTCATGTTCTTATCAACCAAAATTGTAGAATTAAAAATAAACGCATTTTTCTGTAAAGTAGGAAAGTAAGCGCTTTTATATAAAGAAAGCTTGATTACGTAAACATAAGAGCTAATCCTGTTTCATGTATTACGACGTGCTATTCAGATTTCATGTAGAGCTTGAATACAAGCTTAATATAGTTTTGTAATAAATAGTTGCAGTTAAAAGCATAAAATATAGTTAGTAAAATAGGGGTTACATGGTTTGTTCGATGAATTTCTTAAACATAAACGAAATAAAAATCCTTGTCTCTACGTTGTTTCTTAATCTGTACTATTTCCTTGTATTTATATTATCGTACACTCAAGGTGTTCAAAATGTATGTTGTAAAAAAACCTGGAAAGACTGAAAGAGCAAAATGAAGGTCCTAAAACTAACCTTATTTTGTGATGAGTGACTTAATAGATAAAGAATTCTCAAATATATATTTCCTACCAGTAGGCCGCCGTAGACTACCGATGAGACTTAGTTGCTTAAGGGCAGCGCCGTAAGATAATAAGTAAGCAGAAACATTTTTGAATCTTTTATAGTTGCCTTTATATATTTGGTGCTATCCAAACTTTCTTAACTTTTCCAAACATAAAACTGGTTTCATATTTGCTTGTATTTTTTTTTAATTATAGCATAAACGAACCAGACTTTATAAGTAACTATAAAACAATCGCAACATACAAGTAGAAAATTCACAATGCTTGGTGTTTTTTGTTGCCGTTTTATTATTTGTTTTCTGGGTATGGTACAAAAGATACACGGTGGTCTTGATTCACTGCAAATTGTAACCGGTGGGAAACATAGTTCTGGGCAATTTGTTCCAAAGAAATGATGTTCTTCATAACCAAAGAAGGTTAGCGCGACGTCTATTTCTGGCATGAAACATTTTGGGAGGAATTAAACAGATTACATCGATCGCCAACAGTTCCTTGATGATCTTATGAATCAAGATTGCTGGTGGAATCTAGGACTCCAATCAGTCTAATAGCTCTCAATTTTCAATAGCATCTAATAAATGCAGCGTATGTTGGGAGCAAGGTCCCAAACCATCTCTAGTGAAAGTAGTATCCCATCGTTGGCCGAATTTAAGCTTTATGCAGGATTAAAACTGGTGGTTGTATGTAAAGCTTCCTGTCTTTTTGAAAATCCTAAACATTTTTGGTCATTTGTAAACAAGGTAAGAAACTCTCATGACCTACCCAACTGTTTGTTTTATAATCCCAGAATATAGCTGATTTATTTGCTGAATTTTTTTCTAATGTTTACTCAAATAATAATGTTAAAATTCTGATCTTACCTACTGATGAGAAGCTTGATTTTTCAATTTGTGTTATTAGCCTAAGTGAAGTATTTGAAAAAAATCTCTCATTCACCTAAGAAATTATCTTATGGCCCTGATAAGTTACCAGAGTTTCTAATAAGAAACCTTAAATATAGTATCACTCTTCCTTTATATTTATTATTTAATAAGTCCCTAGCCGAGGGTGAGCTTTCAAGAGTATGGAAATCAAGTTACATTATACCAGTGTTTAAATCTGGAGGGACAGAGTATATAGAAAATTACAGGAGTATTTCAAGGCAGTCAGCCATCCCTAAGATGTTAGATAGCCTTATATGTGACCAATTGAGTTGGGCATATAGGGGAATTCTTGATATGAGGCAACATGGGTTCATCAGAGGACGATCAGCTACCACAAATCTAGTTTCCTATGAATTGGCCTTGTTAGAGGCCTTTGAGTGTGGCTATCAGTTGGACTCTATATACACTGATTTCTCGAAGACCTCAATCTTGAAATACTGTTGGCCAAACTTAAGTCTCTGGGCTTTGGTGAGAAATCTTTGAAGTGGTTTCGGAGTATGCTGATGGATCGGGTACAATTTGTAAGAACTGGTAATTGCCAGTCTCAATATGTAGGAGTAACTCCTGGGGTACCTCAAGGTGTGTGCTCCATTTTTATTTAATTTATTTTTGCTTGATCTGATAACTTGCTTATCGGACTGTGATTACCTACTTTACGCTGATGACTTGAAAATCTTTCATATAATTAAGTCCCAGGATGATTCTGATATACTGCAAAAAAATCCTTTATAAACTGGGACTAAATTAAATGACCTTTCTCTGAATATCAATAAATGTTACTCTATAACCTTTTCAAGACTAAAAAACAATTCCTATACTATTTAGCATCATGAACTTCAATCTGTGAATTCAATAAATGATTTGGGGGTTGTCTTTGACAATCAACTTTCGTTAAGGGAACACTAGAACCTTGTTGAGGGGAAAGCTTCTCAAATGTTGGGTTTTCTTATTCGCACCTGTAGAGATATGTCATTACCGGCACTTAAATTATTGTACTGTTCTCTTGTCAGACGTCACCTAGAATATGTCTCTACAGTTTGGTCTCCATTCTACAACTGTCATAAAGTATAACTTGAGAGAGTACAAAATAAATTTATAAAATACTGTTCATTTAAATTAGGCATGCATAATGATCTAGCAGGAGAGGCAGCAATACTAAATCTCCAATCTTTGGAGTCCAGGAGAGATCAGAGGGATCTAACTTTTATATACAAATTGATAAATGGTCTTATGGATTGCCCCTCACTTATTAACAGCATCAACCTGAAGATTTCCTCTAGGACTCTTAGAAGACATAAGCTCTTTCATATACCTTACGCCCGTATAAATTATAATATGCACTCTCCAATCTCGCGCACTCTAACTTATTTAAATTCTCATCCAGATATTGATCCTTTTGTGGGCTTACTCAATAAAATCTTAAATCGGCTGTGATGACTGCTATTTTCCTATATATGATTATTTATGATTGCCTTATTGTGATTTTATCGAGAACTTATTGTCACTTTTTTTTGTTGTTGTCCTGTTCATTTCATCTTTTACCTGTATTGTATAATTTTAAAAGTTTTATTGTAAAATAATGGGACTTCTCGTATATTGTTTAAATAAAATAAATTACGAAATAATATTCCTAGATTTATTAACATTAAATACAGTTATTTGCTCCAAAATGAACGCCTAGTACGTTGAGCGACAACGCTAGATTAACAGAGTATCCAGACATAACTTGGGTTCTGTAACATTACCTTAAAAATATTACCGCCTAGGTTTTTACAGTTGGATTATCACCCTACTATCTACGGATATATGCATGGGTAGCTAATATTTGAACTCTCAAAGTAAATGAAGAAATAGAAACATTAACTAAATTATTTAATTATTTATTAGGTTCAAACAATTTGCCCTATTTTACAATTTATAACCCATATTGGCAGATTGCAGCATTTAAATAGAGTATGTTAAAAATAATTCCAATTTTCTAACAATAATACTTTAAGGTTAAGAATTCAAACATAAAGGAAATAAATTGGAATGGTGCGAAAGTATACGCAATTTGTATATTTTTAGATGCCATTACTTGTTAAAATTTAAAAAGGGAAATTTTCTTTCTGTTAAATTGTGTGCAACTCCTATAGTGCACCTATATCTTTATTTATAATTTGATTGAGTTATAAATATTATTTATAAATAAATATCTATTTTATCACCATCTTTTAAAGTCAAATCTGTTTTATATAAAAACCTACTTTTGATTACAGTTACATATTTAGAGTTTACCTAAAATTATATTTTTATATTTAATTTTAATTATTAGCTATAGAGATAAAAATATTCCTTCAAGTAAGCCAATACTGTTGTCGAATCAATCAGTATTTACATTTTAAAATGTTTTATCACTAAGGTGGAATGCAGTTTTCACCACAGTATGAACGTCAATTTTTAACTCAATACTTGTAAATATGGTACACCGCGTATGCATACAACTGTAATACGACCTACCATTCGTAGATATTTAGATGTTATAACTTAAAATTTGAAAAAGACAATATATATCCTATTAAATTTTAAGCAGCCCGTTTATAATTTGATTCATTTATACACTCCATTTCTTATTAAATATTTATTCTACCACTCTGTCATTTTAATTCAAACGTAACATGTACTAGTAGTTTAATTTTAGGTCAAACCCAAAACTTATATTTATATAATGTAAGAACATAAAAATTAATTTCAAATAAGTCAAAAATATTGTTATATTTCACGTTGTTCATTCAAGAACAACGTGAATCGCTTTTTCCGTACACATACTGCTCCTGGAGCATTTTAGGGACATCGCTGCAGCACGTGTGCTAGACCCATAAAAAAAAAATATATATATATATATATATATATATATATATATATATATATATACATAAATATATATGTGTATATATATATATATATATATATATATATATATATATATATACATAAATATATATATATATATATATATATATATATATATATATATATATATATATATATATATATATATATATATATGTAGTAGTGGTTTTTCGGGTATCCCGTGTTAGCTTGAAGTCCCTTGATGGACGGTTTCGCTGACGTTTCGATGGAATCTCATCCATCTTTTTCAAAGCGTTGATCACTGGTCGGTGTCTTGGCGTTGAATTCAACGCCAAGACACCAACCACTACTACATTTCACACCCGTGAGAACATTCGTCAAAAACATATATATATATATATATATATATATATATATATATATATATATATATATATATATATATATATATATATATATATACATAAATATATATATATATATATATATATATATATATATATATATATATATATATATATATATATATATATGTATATACCGGGTGACACAGCCAACATGTAACACCCTGTAATTTTTTTATTTTGAAAGTTACATATTTGCATTTTTAGATACCAGAATGGGACATTATTAGACTTTTTTATCACTTAAGGAATATTTTTAACTACTTCCAGTTTGACTGGAAGTGACTACAACTTTCTTATTTTTAATGAAATTCTGTATATTTTTTTATCAATTTCAATTTGCTTTGAAATTGTCTTTCCAACGATGTATCACAAGTTGACATTTGTTTGACAAGTGACCGGCAATAACTGATTTAAACTCTTAGACTTAGGCGGCCACTTTGGAAAGAATTTAAGACTATTCATTTATCGTGCCATTTTCGCGAGTCTAAGTGGCTCCTACAAACTTTTAAAATTTACATTCAGTTACAGAATTTTCTCTTTAAATAATGATCAATATCACCGAAGTTAAGATAGAACACATATTTTTTATTTAACCTAGTTACACATTATAAGTTTTTTGCCAACATACATCTAACAGAACTATATAACATCAATTGGATTTAATATTATTTTCAGGTGATAAAGCAGACGAGCCGAAAGTCATGGTTGCTGCGTGTTACCAAAATAGCCATTATTATTGTTTACTTTAGGTCAAAAATAATTTTCGTGAACAGAAATGTATTCAACGGATAGTCTTAAATTCTTTCCAAAGTGAGATAAAACGAGCAAAAACAATTGCTAGTATATCCGCCAAGGCCGCCTAAATCTAAGAGTTTAAATCAGTTTTTGCCGGTCACCTGTCAAACAAATGTCAACTTGTGATGCATCGTTGGAGAGAGAATTTCAAAGCGAATTGAAATTGATAAAAAAAACATACATTAAAAATAAGAAAGTGGTAAAACCAGAAGTAGTTAAAAATATTTCTTAAGTTATAAAAAAAGCCTAATAATGTCCCATTCTGGTATTTAAAAATACAAATATGTAACTTTCAAAATAAAAAAAAAAACTACAGGGCTGTGTCATACTCTACTACTACTCATCATAATCAACCATCCACATTATCCACAAGGTGACCTTATATTCATTTGCTTTTTCCACTATTAATCTAATTGTTTGAAGATGGTCCAAAGTGCTGTATCCCCGTCTGAATCCTGCTTGTTCACGCGGTTGGTAACTGTCTAATTTGTTCGTTAATCCATATGTTATGATTCTAGTGAGGATTTTGTATACTACCCATAACAAGCTGAGGGGTATGCAATTTTACAATTTAAATTTGTTTCCTTTTTTAAATATAAGGACAATCAAGGCGTCTACCCAAGGTGTTGGTATTTTACGTTCTATAAGGCACCTTTAAATAGAACTTGAAGAGATTGTATTATCGATGCCCATCCATAATTTATCATTTCTATAGTTATTTCATCGTCCCCTGGTTCTTTGTGGTTTTGCATATGTTGTAGGGCGCTCATTATTTCATCTGTTATTACATCGGGATTTTCTTCAGATCCCACATTTCTTACTCACCACTCTTTTCCTTCTTCCTTCCCGGACGGTGACGATATTTTCATGTCATATAGTGTTTGATAATATTTCTCTCTCTATAGCTTCCTTTATCTCTTTGATTTGTGCGATCTCTTGGTTATCGTTATTTATAAGTTTTATTATTTTGTCTCCCTTCATTCATTTGTTTGTTTAGGTGTTTCAAATTTTTTCCCTCTTTCAAAGTTACTTCTATTTTCGAGTTTCTGTGCTGTCCGACGTCTCTGATCTTTTTCTTTATTTTTTTTGTCTATTTCTGCCAATTCTAATCTGCGATTTATGGGATCATTTCTTAATAATCGTCTCTGCTTCATGAGATTTTGTGTCTCTTTATTTAATTTTTGTGTTTTTCATTTTTTCGATGTTGCTATTTGTTTAGTAGTAATAAATAAGCTGTTAGTTTTTTGTGCGTTTAGTTCATCAGCGTCAAAAAATGATTTATTGACAAAAACGGTTATTGCCGCATTTTGTGAAACTGCAATTTGAGCGTAATATCATAATGGTACATTTAACAGAAACTGAAAGAATCACTTTGTTAATGATGGTTGGTTACGGAGACCGTAGGAGAAGACAACAGGAGGTGTATGATCTTTTTAACGCATATCAGAATCGAGAACCTATTACCTAATCCGTAATTAGCAAAACATTAAAACGATTTAGACAATCAAGTCATGTTAAGGATCGTTCTAAATCTGGACCTCCAAAAGTTGAAACAAGCGATGGTAACAAATTAGATGTTTTATTGGAAATTACAGAAAATCCCCATACAGCCACTCGTCAGCTTTGCCTAGACCACAATATAAGTAAAGGTACCTTAAGTCATATACTGAATGAAGAAAAATTGCATCTATACAAACCCATTCTATTGCAAGAATTATCTAAAGATGACTACGATAGATGCGTTGAATTTTGCGAGGTC
Organism: Pachyrhynchus sulphureomaculatus; assembly: GCA_019049505.1. Classification (NCBI taxonomy): domain Eukaryota; kingdom Metazoa; phylum Arthropoda; class Insecta; order Coleoptera; family Curculionidae; genus Pachyrhynchus; species Pachyrhynchus sulphureomaculatus. The sequence continues at coordinate 107,130,059 of CM032446.1, read as the reverse complement.
ATGATGGAACGAATCAATAAGAATCCTAACCTAATTCATATTATTGTTTTTTTTTCTGACGAGGCCACATTTTGCGGAAGAGTTAACAGGCATAACTGCCGAAATTGATATATTGAGAATCTTCACTGGATAATTGATAGTCATTCTCAAAGACCACAAAAGATAAACGTGTGGGCAGGGATTTGTGAACGTCATATCATTGGTCCCTTTTTTTATCGATGAAAATCTTATAGGACAGCGGTATTTACAGTTACTCCAAGAGGAAGTTATTCCAACTTGTACAGGTCTTTTTCCCGATGAAAATAATTTGAATACCCCTAACAGGAATCTGTGGTATCAACAGGACGGAGCACCTCCTCACTATGAAATCAATGTTCGTAGATATTTGGGTGCGATTTTTCCTAATCGATGGATAGGCAGAAGAGGTGCTGTGGAATGGCTTACAAGGAGTCCCGACCTTACGCCACTCGATTTTTTTTTTTAAAGATCATTTGAAAATCAAAGTTTAGCGAAGTCGACCTGAAACTGTAAAAGATTTACAACAAAGAATTCAATATGAAGTAGCACAGATCACCCTGGATTCTCTGCAAAACTCTGTTCAGGCTGTTTATGCTTCGCTGTTAACGGTAGATATTTTGAACAATTGTTATCTTAAAAATAAGCCTAGAGTATTTATTAATACTGGTAGTTTTTTTTGTCTTTTTTTTATTTTAAATTTTAAATGACAATAATTTCAAAATAGTTCAATTTAGACATATAGTATGTCAGACAAATAATATCTAGAATTTTTAGTAGGACTCAAAAATAAAATAATATATAGGGCTTTCTATTTTAAAAAATCAAGATGTCGTAATTTCTTCGAACTGACAATTCAAAACATTTTATTGTCAACGTCAGCATATGCGCCGTATAACACCCTATAACTTTTATTTAAACATTTTTTTGATACACTGATTAATAAATGCTGTGGAATCATTATTCCATACATATGGGGCACCCTGTATATATGTATATATATATATATATATATATATATATATATATATATATATATATATATATATATATATATATATATATATATATATATATATATATATATATATATATATATATATATATATATATATATATATATATATATATATATATACATATATATATATATATATATATATATATATATATATATATATATATATATATATATATATATATATATATATATATATATATTACACACGTCCCTAGCAGTATTTCAAAAAAAAAAAACACATTTAGTACACAAGTAGAATTATAAACCCTCTATGGAATATTTTTACGCAAATTTTTTTTACAAAAATATCCTTTCTCAGTCTACAAACTTTTTCCTGGGATCGACGAATATTTGAGTTTGATAAAAAAAAAAGATAATCTGGTTTAATAATTTACTAATATAATAAACCGATTCGGGTTTTCTTCAGAGATTTTTTTCACTTCTTTATTTTTTAATTGGGTCTAACCTGAACACAGAATACCATACGGTATGGCCACCTTTCGGCTAGTAGTCATCGACCAAACTCATCTGCTTGAGCAATCTAAGAATAACGGCTCGCTATATATTTACTCTAAGTGAATAAGCTGGTATCTTCTTTAGATTTTCTAGCAGTGCATTTCTGATTCTCCTAAAACTCTGATGGTTAGGACCAACATTATTACTGAATGTAGTGGAGAGAGAGTACCAAGTCTGTATTGTAAATCCTTGTACTTAGAACGTTTTTCCATTTCTATGATTACTATATTGATTTCAGTTGGTATATTCTTTGCATCTTATAGTTTAAACGACAAAATTGCAATATATGCAGCACTTGTCATTTTCGATAAATGACGCGCTGCATACCGAAAGATATAACAACCTGGAGATTGCAACCATACCCAATGAATGTCTAATACTGTAGTGCAGGCAGTGCTGTACTGTGACGATGGATATATATTGAAAGAGGATGTACTGGGCATTCTGAAAGTAAATTCATAATTGATTGTGAAATTTTACTACAAACTCTACATTTAATGTTCGCAAGGTGAATAAATAGACTATGATACAATAAGGTATTAATCACACCATCCTGACAAGCACGTAAAATCTTTCGGCAACTTACTTAAGGATTACCGACTGCAAGAACATAAATGTTATTTTTTTTTTCGGCAGCTATACCGAATTGATATATTTGAATATTCCATGTCGGTGCTTTTCTATATAGTGTCCTGCCGTTTTACTAATTGTAAGTCTAGGAGGTTCTAAATCAACAATTTTAACCTCGTCAATTTGTTATTCTTGTTCGGCCCTTCTTGTCACCGTAAACTGAAAAACTCACACACCGGTCACAAAACATCTCCAAGAGATAATCCGAAATACTTACAACTTTACACACTAATCTCGCGACAATTTGATTATACGGAGACTCTAAGTTCAAGAGCCCTCTTCCACCTTGATGACGGGAAAAGTATATTTGAGGAGTCCCATCCTCAATATTCAATGGATACGTCGTCTAAAAGTATATATCTAGAATATCCTTTTGAAAAATCCCGTTAAGTTCAAAAATAATGAAGCAAATGACTGCATTATAAATAGTTAAAACTGTTAAGATAATAATTTTTACTGGTTCAAACTTTTAGCTTAAAAGTTTTAACCAATGTGATTATTTGATTCGTTGTCCTTTCCTTTTACACAGCATAGTGGCCTAGATGGTTAAAGAACGTTAGCGAAACTCGGTAGACTCGAAGACTCAAATTTTTCTTATTAACATGCAAACTCTCTGTACTAAGTCTTATTTATGTTATTAAGTAGGTATATACTAAACTCGAAAAAATAAAAATGTTAACAAACAGCCTTAATTTTCCTGAAAAGTCCCTGATACATTCAAAATTTGTTATTGCACCACATATATACTTCTACTTTGGATAAATCCCCTATTACAAATTTTTGGATTTCTATGCAGCCAACACCCAGTGTTATAATGATAACAATCCACTATAAAGACTAACCTAGATATACCTAAAAATACAAAACTAACCACGGTTAAATGATTGATGCCGGAATCGGGCTGAGTCCCAAAAATAAAACGTCGTTGAGGAAGAATCAGAAAAATTAGGTTTTGTCACAATATTAGTGGAGGTTTTAGGAGAGTTAATTCTTAAGGATATTTGGGAGATACAATCGAAGACAAAAGTATGTGAAATTTTAATTTAATTAATATTCTTGTTATTCTGGCATTAAGATAAACAAACTTATATTCATAATTTTATTTTTTATGTAATTTTACTATACAATTTTTTTTTTTGTTTTTAATTAATTTTAAATTAAAATTTTTGATAATTTTTAATAATTACTGAAAAAGTTTTATCAGTGAAAATGTCTTGAATCCATCTTCAAATAATAAAATATATTATTTTTTTAATAACGGGATATTTTATATTGTTAAAAATGAATTAAATAAAATAAGTCTCGTTTTAATATAATAAAACGTGACAACACTGTGTTAATATTTGGTAGGTGTTTCTTTCCTGCATCTTTACATACTAAAGCATGCGTAAGCGCATTGCGCATTAATCTTAGTGTTTACAATATTGATACGGTTGAGGTTATTGTTTGGAGTTTTATTACTTATTTTTTATTGACTATAATATCGAGAACCGCAAGTTATCGATAGAAGAGGAGAATAGTGACTGAAAATGTTTATTTAAAAAGATTAGAACAATAACTCGGCTTGAAACGAAGACAAGTGCCAAAAAAAAAAAAATTTGAAGAGCATGTGGCAAGTAATATATTGTTTATATGTTATTAGTTTATGATTTTATAATAAATAAATTTAATGTTTCCTGCAATCTTTTCAACGTTAGTTAATTCAATGTTATTTCATTGATATTTAAAATTTACGCGGTAACATCTTATAGAAATATTCCATATATGTAATACTTCTTTCTATACAGCTAGCTTTAGAGAAAAGTGTGACGCCGTTAGTAGAGTATAGACGATCGTTTTTCTCTAGCACCCTAGCTCGAAACTTCGTACGAACCGCGTATGCGTTATATAGAAACATATTTATTCTGTGCGAGTTCCCGGAAATTATATAGTGTATATAAGCGTCGCGCATGCGCATTAGCAATCCGCTACAGGCGAAGATAGGGCGCTAGCTATACAGGAGTCTTACATATACGAAAAATTCACATTCGGTATGGTTTCGTTGCCTTCCAACTCAAGCAGCTGTTTACGATGTTGCCACGTTTTCACTTCAAATGACGTGTTGAGTTCGATAATAGCATAAACATCATTAATTTTTTTTTTGCATTAAGTACTTAATATTATTATTTATTTGCTTCATGAATACTTAATTTAGTACATACAAATTTGTTAACTACTCCTACTATTTCTCGATAACATTTTTCTACTTAAATCGCCGTGATAATATGTTTTCCATTGAACTACGGATAAATTTGATATAAATAAAAATTGCTATAACTTTTTAACAGATTAGTGAAACGATTCCAAATTTTTTAATGGGATCGAGAAACTTATGAAAATTTTTTTTTATAGCCAGTATTTCATAAAAAAAATTATAGATTATTCTCACAAGTTTCTTGAAACTTTTGGAATTGTTTCCGTAAACCGTTCAAAAGTTATAACAATTTTTATTTATGTCAAATTTACTCGTAGACCCATGGAAAACAAACTATCGTGGTGATTTAAGTAGAAAAATAGTATCGAAAAAATGGTAGGAATATTGAATATATCTCCCAAACAACCTTAACTTTAAACTTTCACAGAACGATTATTTTAATAATAAAATTCTGAGATTTGCTTGCCAGTAAAGTTTATCACAATACATACATATATATATATATATATATATATATATATATATATATATATATATATATATATATATATATATATATATATTTATTTATTTATGTATATATATATATATATATATATATATATATATATATATTTGGGTCTAGCAGACGTGCTGCAGGGAAGTCCCTAAAGCGCTACAGGAGCGACACGTGTGCAAAAAAAGCGATTCAAGTTGTTCTTGAATCGAGGTAAATTATACTCGGTGGAAAACACATTCCTGGGTAAGGCATTCCAAAGTAACAAGCTGAACCTCATACGGATGTGAAGTATCAGCGCGACGTGTACTTCTAACATGCACCGCTTTGGGAGGAATTAAGCGGGCTACATCATTCGAATACTCTCCATGAAAATACTTGTAGAATAGACTCAAGTCGCCAGCCGTTCTTCGATGTTCCAGTGAATCAAGGTCGCCGATCCGTTCTGGGTCTCCAATCAGACGAACAGCCCTTCTCTGAACAGAATCCAACAAATGCAGTGTATGTTTGGGAGCGGAGCCCCAAACATGGGAGCAGTATTCCATAGTTGGTCGAATTTGAGCTTTGTAAAGAATTAACAGTTGTTGTGGAATGTAAAGCTTTCTGGTTCGAAATAATATCCCCAACTTTTGAGAAGCTCTTCTTGCTATGCCTGCAACATATTCATGCCAGGACATATTTGCTCCCAAATTAACGCCCAACAAATTGAGTGACGATGCTAGGGAATGGAGTGCCCCGATATAAACTATGTCGGGTTCAGCAACGTTAACTTTTTTAGAAAAAACTGCCGCCTGGGTTTTTGTAGCGTTAAATTCCACTTGGTTACTGTCACCCCAAGATATAATTTCTTCCAGGTCTTTGTTAAGTTGAATGACTTCCTGCTGTCTGCGGATATTCGCCTGAGTAGCCGATGTCGGAGCGTTCAAAGTAAATGAAGAGATAAGCGTACTGTCATCTGCAAAGCTATAGATTGGATTCCCTGTCTTTTCCAGCAGATCGTTAATGTAATTGAGAAAGAGAGTAGGAGACAGTATGGAGCCTTGGGGCACACCCGCGTTAACAGTGAAGGTATCAGAAAGAAATTCGTCGACTGCGACTCGTAAAGAACGCTCTCTGAGGAAACATGAGAGCCACAAACAGAACTTTTCAGACATATCATAAGAGCGTAGCTTAGCCAACAGTCAATCGTGCCAAACACGGTCGAATGCCTTGGATATGTCAAGAGCAACCGCTCGAGATTCTTCCAAGTGTTCAATTGCGTTGTTCCAAACATGTGTTACATATTTCAGAAGATCTCCTGTTGATCTATGTTTACGAAAGCCATATTGGTGATCGCTAATAATGTTGAATCCTTCAAGGTATTTTAGAAGATGCTGATTGACAGCCTTTTCCATTACTTTCGATATTATTGAAAGCAGTGCGACTGCTCGGTAGTTGTTTGGCAAGGTCTTCTTGCCTTTTTTAGGCATCGGTTGAACTGTGGCACATTTCCAGCAGGAATCACTTCAAAGTTTTCTTAATGATCTCAACTCTTTACATCTAAATATACACTCCAGCTTTGATACTAAAAATAATAATAGTCTTCCTTTCCTAGAAATTCTTTTTAGTTTGGCAAGGTCTTCTTGCCTTTTTTAGGCATCGGCACATTTCCAGCAGGAAGAAAATATTCCCTTTCTGTAGTATAGGTTGAAAAGTCTACAGAAAACTGGTGTTAGTTCCCTTGCACAGTTTTTGAGAAACTATGGCAGGTATTCCGTCAGCGCCAGAAGCTTTTTTTGGTGTCTAGCTTCATTAAAATACGTTTTATGATACGCTGTCTGAAGACAACATCGGGCACTATGGGAATAGTAGGTATATATATAAATATATATATATATATATATATATATATATATATATATATATATATATATATATATATATATATACATACATACATATATATATATATATATATATATATATATATATATATATATATATATACATACATATATATATATATATATATATATATATATATATATATATATATATATATATATATATATATATATATATATATATATATATATATATATATATATATATATACATACCATACATATATATGTATAATATATATATATATATATATATATATATATATATATATATATATATATATATATATATACATACATATATATATATATATATATATATATATATATATATATATATATATATATATATATACATATAGATAAGACAAAAAATTCAAAATATTGACCCATGTAATTTAGATATATATAAAAAAATAGTATTAACCTGTTATTTTAGTCGTTTGCAGGTAACAATGTGAAAGCTGTGAATGGTGTAAAACCAAAAATGTCTAGCAGTTTAGACTTCACCTTTAATATAAATTAATACAGTGGGGACTCCAGCTAAATATTTATATAAAGTGTTTAATCTATCTTTGCCTTAAATTCTGGAAAGTACTCAAAATATGTCTTATCTCTAAAAGTGATATTAGAAATGAAATGTTAACCTATATATCCTCGATATGTATTTTCCAAAACTTTTTGAAAGGTATTGTTATGAATATGTAGTTTATAATATTGAGATAATATTTAACAGAAAAGGTGCTATTCGTAAGTATGTGTCTGTGTGTATATATCTCGGCCGGCCAATTCACAGTTTTAGAAAAACAAAAAATTGCTACTTTTACTGAATATTTGTTTATTAGAAAAATCGTCTTTACCGCTCTAGTCAGCAAAATATAATTTTAGTAGACAACAAGCGGCCATGTTTGTCAATACTTCATAATTTTGAAATATAATTGATTATTCATTGTATGAATGACTCAAGATGAAGACAGCTATTTTATATACATGATGACCCTAGCATTGTGAAAAGACTCGTAAGCTCTCAGAAGCGGTATCATTTTACACCTTTTTATGTCCAGCACACCTATCCCGTCTATATTTTTACATGTTAAATTCGAAAAATGGCATTTCAAAGGACGTGTAGGCCAATTTCAGGGGGGAAAGCTCTTTACAGGCCAACAAAAATCCAAGTGCTGCCATAACACTTGCTTCTATAAAGAAATATTTGCTCATTTCTCAAAATTTCGATGATAGATAGAAAGTATTAACAAACATGTATCGGGTTGCTCTTGGTGAAATCGCACGAAAAAATATATTTTGCGGACTAGTAAGGAAAATACTATTTTTCAAACAAAAAAAATTCAAAAAGTAATAATATTTTGGAAAAATGCACAACATAGGTATTATGTCAAATTCAAACTATTATTTTGCAGAACAAATAAAAAGCTTCAGTACGACACTGTAGGTAGAGCCCTAAAAGCTTGAGTTCTGCTACAACACTGTTACTAACTAAATCATTCGTACAAATTAACATAAAAACAGTAGATGGATAATTACTGTGCAGAGGAAAAAACTACGAAACAAATATCCGAGTTGGTTAAAACGCAACGTCGTATACCGTGAAATCATATGTCTGATCTCCTCCGGCACCGTACATCTTTTCGTTTAGATAACTATGTTTTTGTAAAAATTGGCATGCCAGATACAAAAGAATTACCATTTTAGTTCATACTTTAATTTTATTGGTCCTTATATTCTCACAGTATATTAAAATTAAAGGAAAAAATTAATTTTGCACAAATATATTATGAAAAGAAATTACCATTTCATAAAAGAACAATTTCACCGAATCCTAAAATAATATACATGTACGCTTTAAAAACATTGCCAGAAAAAATTGTAAGACTTGTTTTATATTTTTGATCAGAAACTTCCACGGTTGTAGGACTCGTAGGTATAATTATTCTAGATTTCTCCTGTGCTGATTGAATACGTTTCTTCGCCTTCGTAATTTTATTATTATTAATCACGCAACACTATCTTGATGACACTTTCGTAATTTGTATGTCAAGAATCACTTCAAAGTTTTCTTAATGATCTCAACTCTTTACATCTAAATATACACTCCAGCTTTGATACTAAAAATAATAATAGTCTTCCTTTCCTAGAAATTCTTTTTAGTTGGAAGTCAGATATGACTTTGGGCAACTTAGTATGCAGAAAGCTCGCTCACATGGATAGATTTTGAAATCCTTATTTGCACCATTATCCCATCCAAAAACACTCATTCATCAGCACTCTTATTTATAGAGCTGTATCTTTCTCTTAGCCAGAATATTTTTAATCAGAACTAAAACATCTTATTTCCGCTCTTGAATCAAACAATTTTCAATACCGAGATATGAAATGCTCCATTCATAAACAAACATCTTCCTAGGTGCCTCTAAACACTGGAAGTGAGGCAGATCAATCTCTTGGAATTGTAGTCCTTCTATACATTAAGTATGTCATAGACCGGATTTCAAAAATTCTGCAGAGTCATCAAATAATAACACGACTCTCTACGTGCCCTAGACTCTTACCTCTCAGACCTCTCAAGGATAAAATCTCCTCAAAGATCCAGTCTACAGAATCTCATGTATTTGTGGAAAAATCTAAATTGGCGAAACGAACAAAAAGATATGTATTAGAATTACAGAACATCAAAGGGCAGTACGTCTTGGTAGCATTTCCACTTCAGCACTTGCAGAACCCCGCATAAAACAGGATTATTTTTGACCAAAGATCCTTGCAAAAAATTCCTTTTCCTATCCTAGGAAAATTAGGAAGTCCATGGAAATATCTAAATATCCCGACAACCTTAGGTTGGTCTCACACTGGAACCGACTACGTGCGATTTTTGGTCGTACATAGTAGAGTTTTGTTTTTTGGGTTTTGTTGTTCGTACTTCAGGTGTTGGGTTGGAATTAGTTTTATATACTCTATGACTAAATTTTAAGAATCAACTTTATTCAGCCAAAGCTAGTAACAAACTAAGACGATAATACAAGTTCAGGTGAGGATTTATACAATTTTAAAAGATAAAATGCGAATAACAGTAACTTAGCAAAAATCAACATTTATCTGTATTGATAAAATGCGATAGCAAAAGATAAAGTTCGGTAAAACTACAATTTAGCATAATATCGTTATTTATCAGTAAACACTTAAAGTTCAGATTAAAAAGCTAAAGTTGGATAAATAAATACATCAGCGTCTTCTGTTTTGTATGATGCAACATCTCTGCATATGGTATAACATGATGTAACTTTCCAGTGGCGTACTTGGGAATATGTAACTGTAGCACGACTACGCACGAAGTTTCCCGACCTTGAGAATGTAATCAGCGCTCTCACACTGGACCGACTTATAGTTGCACAACTAAGTCGCTTCCAGTGTGAGAGCGCTGTTTACATTCCCAAGGTCGGGAAGCTTGGTGCGTAGTCGTGCTACTACGTACCAACAGAAGTCGCACGTAGTCGGTTCCAGTATGAGACCAGCCTTAATCGTGACACTGATCCTTACATTTTCCTAATCTGAGAACAGATCATCCATGAAGCCTTCTCCCGTCGCCGTTCCACGAATATGTACAAATATGTATGTTAGCTTAACTAAATTAGTTTCGTGTTAGATCTCGAAGAAGTTAGTTCTCGGAATAAGCTCTAAAGCGGCAGATAAGATGACCAGCGAAAAATTTGCATCATTTATTTTATATTGTTAGTATCAGGGATTGAGAAATTATTCATAATACCCTTATACCTTTCCATTTGGGTTGTGGTTTATAATAGTTTGATACCCAAATATACAGAATGACATAATGAAATTTAGAAATTAAAAGTTGCAGATTTACAAAGAATCTCATGGCATAAATTTATATTATTTCGGGGTAAAATAATACAAATAACGTAAATTAACTTTTGTACAAAATTTATTATTATTGAATACGGATTAGGAACATCCTTATGTAACGTAAACATAACTAGGGATATGCGATAATGGATTTTACCTATCAATATTGTATAGCAACCTACCTATAGATAATTTTTACTTATCGATCTATTGATAGCTATCAATATATCAATAGCTATCGATATATCATTAAATATATGGTTGTCAATATATCGATAATTTTCATAGTTATTACATGATTTTTTTTTTGATTTCATTTAATTTTTATTAAAATTAATAGTTTCTCCTGTTTACATTTTATAATTTTTAAAATCTCCTTATAATTGATTTAAAATTTAAGATTAGCAAAAAAGGTTACATCGTTACAGGTTAACATGAAATACTTTTATTAAAAAAATTATTGTTTGAGAAATTAATTATCAAAATTATTCTCATTTGTTACATATGCCTTTTTGGGGTACACAACTTTTCCTATTCATTTCCTTGCATATAGTTGTTTGAATAAATGCTCAAATGCATATAATTCTTCAAACAAGAGGTCTTCAAACAAACGTGTTATTTTATGTTAGTATTTTTTCGTACAAATTTACTCTCTACCGACAGTTTCTGGAACAACGTTTTGTTTTTGCAAATTTCCTGTAAAAATAATTATTTTTCGAGCAAATAACTTTTAGTAACTCTGTGTCTGCTGAAAAGCTTGTTTGTTATTTTCAGATTATTAAAATATGCGGTAATCATTCTACTAAAATATGCACGCGGCAAAACTAGAAATAAGTTAACGTCAAATTTTGCCACGGACAGTAATTTACTTCGCCACCTCTTTAGAATTAAAACAAAGACTGGCGCCCATATTCCTAGCAATTTCTTATCTGAGCGAGAAATAGAGTAAAATGCAAGAAAGGTGTCATCCTGCAGGATTATAATTAAACTAATTAGCGAGAACAGCTGCTTAATATATGAAATCATAAATTATTTTGTTTGTTTTAAAAATATAAATTATATTTCGTTGATTTTTAATAAACTTGTACGTATTTAAAATAAGAAATTCTTCCTAACTTTTTGAGTCCAATGCATTGTTTTATATTGTCTCTTATATTCGTGAATTTTTGTTATTGCAATATTGAATTGAAAAAACAAAATAAATTATAATCGTAGGACAAAATAACAGACTAGGTTCGAAAAAATCATTCATAAATGTATTTTTTTATATAACCAAGTCATAACATCATCTTCTGATATTCTCACTGTACCAATTGACAAAGGCGGAATTATGCTTATTTTACAATTTCAGCTTGGATTCAAATTCAATTGTTCGGAATAGAGTTTCGGCGCCTAGCAGATTAATTTCCAATAATTAACTGAACTAGAAAGTGCATACTGGAAATGAAAAATTTCAATAGATTTGATACAGTGTTTTCACGTGAAACGTTAAAAAAAGAATCATAAAAAAATGTACGTAGTTTCTCGACAAAATTGATTAAAAAGTTACGTGAAAAAAATTTTTTTAGGTGAGACAAAATTGGTTTGTTTATGTCTATTTGAATTATCTTTAAAACTTTATTTTTTATCCTGGTACAATTCTAATTAATGTTGATTCTTGAATGGCAAGAACCAGAACCGATGCTACCATATATATCATAGCACAAAGCATATAGGGCGACAAATTACCTATTCTCGGTATAAAAAATCTTGAATGTTTGTTATAATTTTCTTTAAACTTTTGTGTATTTCAATTATTGAGCATAAATATAGAAAACTAGAACATAACAAATACTTAAGTAAGTTTGCAAGAACAATTTCCAGTAAAATAAAATAAAATAGTGTATACAAAAACAGGTATACAAAAAAATTCTCTGTCTTTAAAGTGAGACATGTATTTTCTTAAGTATTCTTTTATGCTGAATCCAAAAAATCATAAAAAAAAGACATCCACCTTAAAGTTGTCAGAAAACTATTAAACTGAATAAAGTACATTTTAATAAAAGAAAATTAAACATTCGGTCATTTGAAGGCAAATTGAAAAGACCAAAAAAGAAAAGAAAAAGTTATCCCTAATAAATAAAAAGTTTTTTATAAAAAGCGAAAAAAAGGAAATTAAAAATAGAATTTATACAGGAAAGATTTAATCTTAATTTTATATCAAACAGTTAAAGTAAATTGTAAATAAGTAAACAAATCACTCACATATTGAATGACTCATATACTAATTCAGACATTCACTCACTCGCATATCATCATATTCACTCACTCACTCAATCACTAACTTACCCAACTAGCACACTCATTCACTCACTGGTTCGCTCAGTCACTCAGTCATTCATTCACATACCCCCAAACTCACTTTCTCGCTCATTCACTTTTACACTCACTCACTCGCTCAGTCGTTCACTCACTCACTCACTCACTCGCTCACTCATTTACTCGCTCGTTCGCTCACTCACTCACTACCTCTCTCACCCACGCATTTTCCCCCATATTGACTCAATCAATCTATCCACAAAATTAACTTCTAAAACTGTCAAGGGATATACATTAGAGTACATTTTGCAACCTTTTATTTCTAAATAGTAAAGATATTTTTTTTTCAACACTAAACAGTGTTCCACTGTTCCTCACATTTTGATATCAAATTCGAATTTGAAACTTAAAAAAGTACTAGAAATGATAGTTTTGTTCGGAAAAAAATCTTGGTTAGCTGTTGCATTTATTTACTTTAAAAAGCATTTTATCAACCACAGAGCACCCTTGTAAGTGTTAAAAGCGAGCTTTTTGTTGAAACTGAATCTAAAACCTTATTTTTTTATGTCAAGTCAGGATTAAGAACTTCCAAAAACACTAGAGATAATAGTTCATATTCATTCAATATTAATAAAAATTAAAAACACTTTTTTAACTTTAGCACATATTTATTTTAAACAGTATTTTGCTACGTAGCTTAGTTAAAGATGGTGTATGCCTGTTTTTTGTTAAACATGAACCTAATATTTTTAAATTTTTATAATAAATGTAGATTCAGAACATTTAAAGATGTCCAAGAATATAGTTTTATTCCATAATTTTAAGGTTATACAGTTTTACATTATGAAAATGTATTTTTTTTTTCAATTTAATAGTTTTTTTGGCAATTTTTTTATTTTTTTATGATTTTTTTGGATTCAGTTTATTTAAAAAAATAAGTGTCTTACTTAAAAGACAGAGAACTATTTTTTGTATACCTGTGTAATTTATATTACCAGATGCACATACTAAGAAGAAAAAGTACATGTCAAATTTACGGTCCCTGTAAAACACAAAAAATTTAAAAACTATTGTGATACTTTACAAACGTTTGGAATAATATAATTTTAGACATGTTACTAATAACTAGATGTCTAATATCAGTATAATATAAATAAATGAAGCAAATAACTTCTATAGAGATAGTAGTCAAATCACACGACTCAATAGTCCTCGAAAATCAAATTCAATATTGAATTTATTTTGTATCAATATTAATTATTTGGATGCCAACTGTCAAAAAACGAGAAGACAAATAAGGTTTCTGGAAGTTACTAAAATTTTTAAGTTTATAAGAAAGAGCATATCTGAGGTTTTTCTCAAATACAAATTTTTAGTTTTTGATTTACATGATGGACTATATATCTCTTATTGTATTTACCTTTAAATATCTACGAATGCTTAATTTTAATTTTAGCGACCGCGGAAGACTCAACCGCGCGCGTTATATCCGCCTGTCGAGAGTGCAGTCTCTGCATGGTTAATAGTTTAAATATGTGTGAAAAGATTATTTAAATTTACTTAGTACTTAAATGTGGCAAATCACTGTAACAAATATAACTGGAGACCATTTTACTAATTAAAAATATTTTAAATAAATTAAAAAATATGGACGATACATTTAAAAGCTACAATCCAATAAGAATATTGAAATTAATTATACAATGTGTATGCATAAACTGTATCACTCTTCCATGTACTAAATATCTCTTCTTGCGAGTGAATACTGAGATTGCACTTTCGACATGAATAGTTGACCTGCACCGCTGAGTGTATGAGTATGCGTAGCCGCTAAAATTGGTAATAAGTAGTTGCAGAAGTATGTAGTATTAAACTCATTTTCTTATAATTTGCTTACAACATTCAGTTAGAATGTAGATATCCTCAAAACTGTTTTTGAGGAGTCTGAATTATTAAAGTTTTAAGAACCAGAAGTAATTTTTTTCGTTTGTTGCAATGGTCTTGCATTTCTGCATTCAGCCAGTATATATGATTTTTATTTAAACTCTGGGATCAACGCACCAGCCGCTAGCCCCGAATTCGAACCAGCGATCATCTCTATCCGTGGCAAGCTCTATACTCACTACGCTACCGACGTCGGCCAGAAAGGAATTTGGTAAATGGGTTCCTTTTCTGTAGAAAAAAAGCTGTCGAGGTCGCTCTGTACAACATCGAGGCTAGACCAAAAGTCAAAATTGATTTAACCGTAATAATTATAATGATGATGTACAATTTTAAACCCGAAATAAATCAATGAGATTTATAATATCTAGCCATAAACCTGATATATGTAATAGCCTACGATTTTTCGTATATTTGAACAAAATTTAATAAACAGAAATAAGGCAATAGTGTCAAAGGCAGTTTCAGGGCATCAAAACACACACTTTAAGACTATCATTTTGCCTCATAACTGCATAATAAAAAGATACATTGAAAAAAAAGTAAGGTTTTTATGTTTTTAAGGACACGAAAAAACTACTAAAAAAATGTATAAGGTAATTCCTTCCGTTTGTATATTTAATTGTTAGGTTATTGGATCATGTCAATAAAACAATAATATAAATTATCAGTTTATCGTTTTTCTGATTTTAAATAACGTTTCTCTACAATAATATACATTTGCCAAATTACGTGTACAGACTCTTTATTTTATGAAAGTTTTGAATTAATGACAAAAATGTATGAAATCAGTAAGATATACAAAAAATATTGTTAAAGCAGAGTGACATTTGATTATTACAACCGAACCCCACGGAAAGAATAAAACAATATTCTAATGATTTCAGTGTCTATCTAATCTCACATAATTATTTATTTGTAGGTTTAAATAGCAACTAAATTAGTTTAAAAGAGTATTTTTTTTTATAATTTAGGTAATAAGACTAGGAATACTAATAATTGGAAATATTTTATTTTAGATTTTATTTCCTGAAGGAAGTGAGTTAGGTTACTGTCAACGTCAAATAACCATTAATATTTTCTAGATTAAAAGTGATTAAACTGATTTTAAGCTGGTGTTTATTTCATTTTATAAAATTAATAAACAAATATCCAAAACGTAAATTATATATTTTCCCCAGTAAGCGTCATTAATCATTTCTCGTAACATAAAAAGTCTAAAACTCAATTTAAATCCAAAGCAGTGGATATAGAAGTTTATCGTATACTTGATTGACAGTGTTGGAGGTAAATAAAGACTTATGTACTTTCTGTATCCAAAAAAAAAATAAATTTTAACCTGCTCATTCTTTGAGTACCCTAGTTGATCCCTAACCTCACATTATATTCTTTAATATTTTAAAAAATCAGAAAAAGAAAATAGAAATTTTAAGAACAGATATGTTAGCGTTTAAAGCTGGTGCGCAAAGGTCCAAATTTCTTGCTCTTTTTGAAAAGGAAAATAAAACTCAATCGTTAAGCATCTAACTAAAGCAATCGTCATAAATAAAAGTGTGTTCAATCAAGAAGGAAAGATAAAAAGAAATGAGGAAACTACAATATACTAAAATGTCTCGATTACTATTACATTTTTATTCATTTCAACTTAATAATTCCACAAATCTATTAAAGGTATATTCTAATGAAAGCATTTGCAATTTTAAAGAAACATTTTATGTAGCATAATAGAATTTGCTACTGTTTATTTCTTATTATTAAAAATTGGAATTTAAATTGGTCAAGAAACATAATATGTTGCGTACTTCTAGATACCTTTAATTAAAAATATAGACGTTTAAAATATAAAACGTAAAAAAAATATTGTCTCAAAATTTGTATGGACCCGTGTATTGTTTTTACTTATATCGAACTCATTAGTTTTTATGTAAAATGTACGAATTTTTCTTTAACACTTAAATGCTATACTTATATATTAAAAAATTTAAAAGGCCTAGTATTTAAAATCACAGCTATGAATTTTAGAAAATGGACTAGAAACATTGTTTTAAAGCTACAAAATTGTTTACACAAAGCTTATTTTATTTCTCAGAACTTACCTTAAAAACAGAATCGAATTTTCGTCCTTTAGAAACAAAGCATTATTAGGTTAAATTGCAGAATTTAGGTATTATTTAATTTTTTGGTATTAATCCCATAAAGAAATATTATGTTATGACGTTATGAATTTTAATATTATCAGTTTTAAATTTTTTTTGCTAAAGCAAATAATTGCATTAATGAAAGAATCAGCTTCTTAGATTTTTGCATTTCTTCATATTCCAGGGTTGTTAAATCACGAAAAAACACAGTTTCCCATTTCCATCAGTCTATTAGTCTGTTGATACGATAGTTCCCAAACAAACTAAGATATTGATTTAATGAATATGCAATCGTCCAAAACTTTTAGTTAGAACTAAAAATACAAAATGGGAAAAGGTTTCTATTATCGTAATATAAAGGCATGCTTCTACAGTAAGTTGTCGTCTAAAAAAACAATCAGTTATCAATATACCCATAAAAAAGTATTAACATTAAATCTTACTTTCGTCGAAATGAACACGTATATTTTAATTTTACGTCACAAATGATCGGTGGCCAATTTATCAATTCATTAAAATACTTGGCAAACTTTGCGATTATTTTCAGATGTTTCCAAAGCTTTACAGGGATTAAGGGACAACGATTTTTAACCCTCCATTCTAACTCATCCCACTGCATTATATTTATTAATGTATCATGCTTTTTCTCCTTAGGATATCTTTGACGTAGTCTATTAACCCAGATGACATTGCATGCTTTCTCGAGATTGTAAAGTATCCTTGTTCTATTTAATTTTCCGTCTATTTATACCAAACTGACTAGCCTTCTATCACCAAAACATTCCCAAAACATAACGTTACCCGTTCGTGCTTAATCGTTGATACAGCGGAAACTTCTGAAACCCTTTTGTTAGTTACGCACAAATATTCTTCTTTTAGATCCAGCAATTTGGAATTTCGAATCGACTTTTATTCCATTAATTTATCGTCTAGTTTCTATGTACTATAGACCATTGCAATCCGTTTTGCTTGTATGTAACTGATAGTTTCAGATTCCTGACAGGTACACATTCGCTTAGAGCTACAAATAGCGAGAGCCTCTTATCAGTGAAAGTCAAGACTGTTTCAACACGAGCTTCTGCTCTTCACATTCTCTTCTGGCTTAAGGCCGACCAGACATTTTTCTGTCAAAATCGTTCCTAGTACAAATTTTCTATGGTAGGTAGGGATTTGTCGCTCCTTATAGCCTTTCTTATGTAGAGGACAGATGGTACTTTGCTGTTTGACATTCAGGTCGAATTCTTGAATACAACTACTAAGATATTGCTAAAAGTGATTTTGCAAGCAGTTAATTATATATTTATTATGTTTTATATTAATTTGTCCGAATATGTACACAAATAATGTATATGCGTCAGGTCCAGAAATTGGTGTTTTATCAGAAATCGTAATCTTTCTGGACTATGCCTACAATGCAAAATAGATAGATTTACAACGTTAATAACTATTAACTAAGATTACCAATATGTGCTTCTATTTTTTGTGTGTAATTTAGTCTAGCGTTCAGGTTAGTATTTAATATAAAATATATTTTTAAGTGAAAAATAATGTTTGAAAACGATTAGATATTTAACTTAAAACTGTTTAAAGTGGTGTTGTTCCTATTAGGGGTAAAAGTAATAAAACCCATTAGACGATTGAAGAAATACCCTTTGAATCCGTCTGACGTACTTAAAACTTGAGTTTAACAAATCGAAATATTCCATCCTTCAAGTTTTAAAATTTTGGGTCCTATGGTATATGCCAATTATTTAGCGTAGTTAGAAAAATTCTTTGGATTTTGATGTCCTAAATAAGTTTCTCATATTCAAGATATTGTTATCACTTTTCTGTATTAATTTATCTTTCACCGTAAAAAGATTAAATGAAATCATGTTATAAGAGAAAAATAATCTTTTCGATATTTAAACTTGTGTATTCTTAGTAGCGGCTTTTTATGGACGTAGTTCTTGCACTATTTAACGGAATTTACTAGAGCCCTTGATTGTTGTGTTAGTAGTATGACGCGTATTTAAATGCTAATAAAATCTTTGATACACAATTTTGATAACGTAGTTCTAATATTAAGAGTAATATTCAAACTTTAGCGGTAAATTACGGGGAAAATGAAGTTGTATCACAAGTAATTTTTTAATTCTTCTTAATTCGATCTGAAAAGTTCTGTTTGTGGTTCCTGGTTTCCTCAGAGAGCGTTCTTTACGAGTGGCAGTCGACGGATTTCTTTCTAACACCTTCACTATCAACGCCGGTGTGCCCCAAGGCTCCATACTATCTCCTACTCTCTTTTCTCATTACATTAACGATCTGCTGGAAAAGACCGAAAACCCAATCTACAGCTTTGCAGATGACAGTACGCTTATCTCTTTATTCACTTTGAACGCCCGGACATCGGTTACTCAGACGAATATCCGCAGACAGCGGGAAGTCGTTCAACTTAACAAAGACCTGGAAGAAATTCTATCTTGGGGTGACAGTAACCAAGTGGATTTTAACGCTACAAAAACCCAGGCTACAGTTTTTTCTAAAAAAGTTAACGTTGGTGAACCCGACATAGTTATGGCGGGGCACTCCATTCCTCTAACATCGTCACTCAATTTGTTTTGCGTTAATTTGGGAGAAAATATGTCCTGGCATGAACATGTCGCAGGGACAGCAAGGAGAGCTTCTCAAAAGTTGGGAATATTATTTCGAACCAGCAAGCTTTACACTCCACAACAACTGTTAATTCTTTACAAAGCTCAAAATTCGACCAACTACGGAATACTGCTTCCATTTTGGGTGCTCCGCTCCCAAACTTACATTGGATTTGTTGGATTCTATTCAGAAAAGAGCTGTTCGTCTGATTGGACACCCGGAACTGACCGGCGGCCTTGATTCGCTGGAACCTCGAAGAACGGTTTAGCGGCTTGAGCCTTTTCTACTAGTTTTTCATGGAAAGTGTTCGAAGGATGTAGCCCGCTTAATTCCTCTCAGAGCGGTGCATGTTAGAAATACACGTCGCGCTAATATTTCACATCCGTATGAGGTTCAGCTTGTTACTCCTCGTACAACGCTTTTTCAAGCAGTCTTTTATATGGAGAACTTCATCCCTTTGGAATAATTTGCCCAGGACTATGTTTCCCACCGAGTACAATATACAGCGGTTCAAGAACAACATGAATCGCTTTTTTTATTTCCGCACACGTGTCGCTCCTGTAGCGCTTTAGCGACTTCCCTGCAGCACGTGTGCTAGACCCATAAAAAAAAATGTGAAAATTTGACAGTATTTTCTTCGGCGCATTCTAGCGGCTAGACTGTGAATGTTTTTAGAAATTTAACAAGAATAATATTTTAAAAGTTCAATTTAGAAATAAAGATAAATGAAAATACACACACAAAATGTGTGAAATAGCTTGATTGTATTTAAATTTATAGTTAATTTCGACTCCAATTTTAATTTACTAGAATCAGTC
Source organism: Pachyrhynchus sulphureomaculatus (assembly GCA_019049505.1). Classification (NCBI taxonomy): domain Eukaryota; kingdom Metazoa; phylum Arthropoda; class Insecta; order Coleoptera; family Curculionidae; genus Pachyrhynchus; species Pachyrhynchus sulphureomaculatus. Next base: position 107,109,602 of record CM032446.1, on the reverse strand, counting down.
TCTAAAAACCTATCTCAAAAGTGACTATAACGATTTTTATCGAGAACAAAAGAAAAACTAAACTGAAAATAGCTAATTGTTAAAAGATTTTTAATGTATAAAGTTCCAAATATGTCTTATTTTTAAAAAGCCCGTAAATATATATTATAATAGGAATCTTCATATAAAAATGCATATATTTTTAGGTCACACACATAAATGAACTGTAACAAAAAGGAATCCTAATTAAAAAGCATATATCGAATAATGTGTATTTCGGACTCTATTGTGATATATAATTAAGATAAATGTGTAATTTAACGATTTCCCTACGCGATTTCTTAAGTAACTATGTATAATGGTGCATAAACTTAAATCTGTTCCAGATTTGTTTTAAATTTTTTACTTATTAATATAACGAATTATTTTAAGGTAAGAGTTTTTTACAAAACATCATCATTTCATTTTATCTCAAAAAATTTCATTAGTTCCAAGAAATCCTTTTCTTATAGTAAAGGAAACAATCCGTACTTACATAAAAAGTTTATTAAATCCGTTATTTCTGTTAAAATTATAGTTCAAAACAATAAGGTATTAAAAGTTTTTGACTATATATATTATTTTCATGCTCCGAAAAAGTCAGTTTTATATGTCAATAAGACGTAGTTCAAATATTTTTTAAGTTTTTACAGTTGAATGTTCAGTTTAAATTATTGGTTCATTTTGTCTATTTATATGTATATATATATATATATATATATATATATATATATATATATATAATATATATATATATATATATATATATATACATATATATATATATATATATATATATATATATATATATATATATATATATATATATATATATATATATATATTCATGGCCTGTGGGAGATGTAAAGAAAGGTATCTCACGGACAATAAATATTTACTTTATTTAGAATCGTTATTACTTGTTACACTGTCCCTTGGTGAGATTGATACTGCGATCTTTCCACAAAATTCCCCAAAAAGTGAAGTACAAAAGAGATCTCTATACCGAGGTCAGCAGTGTTCTCGTTTATATTCATATTTGTTTTTCAAGTTACAACATTTAATAGTGGTATTAATAATCAATTTTTTACAGTTACTCCTATTTTTTAAATACCCTGTTAATTTCTAATTTCAAAGGTATTAAATATTATTTTACCTATGTGTTTTACCCTTGAATTAAAAGTTTTGTGGGTCTCACACCGGATGTTACTGAGGGTTTGCTGGCTACTAACACTTTTGGGTGTATTTCCTTTAAATCACTTTTGCTAATAATGTGTGCTATATATATATATATATATATATATATATATATATATATATATATATATATATATATATATTATATATATATGGGTAATTCTCTGTCAACCGGGACCCCCCCTCCTGCCCATTACAGGTTTTGAGATAAAATGGTCAGTAGGGGCTCAAAATTTTCGTTGAGATGTCTACTTTTTAATGCCGTATGCTACTTTTGAAAATGTTGAAAAAGATGTCCGAAGCAATATGGCGGCTAAAAGGGGAAGAGCACCCAAAAAAAACGTAAAATTCCGATATTACTGACTTGTAAAAATGAGTTATAACCGCTTAAAAATGTTCTATAGGGGCTCAAAATTTTCGTTGAGATGTCTACTTTTTAATGCCGTATGCTACTTTTGAAAATTCAAGATGTCCAAAGCAATATGGCGGCTACAAGGGGAAGAGCACTCAAAAAATACGAAAATTGCAACATTACTAACTTGTAAAAATGAGTTATAAGGGCGTAAAAGTGTACTATAAGTGCTCAAAATTTCCAATTAAACCTCTATTTAACAGTGGAATTTATTGAGGAAATTGTTATTTAAAAATGAAATATTGATTTCATCAATTTTATAAATGCAATAATAACATAATAAAGTCATGTAAAAGGCCCAATCCAAACAAAGCCCAAAGCATCAAATTCCCAAATAAGAAAAACTTTACATCTAACATAGCAAAAAACATCAATGCTAAACCTAACATTACCTAATTCATCAAACCACAAACCTAACATAGACTAATGTATCAAACTCCAAACCTAACATAGCATGATTATTAGGTAGATAAAAGCATTATCTTTCGAATGAGATGTTAAAAATATTAATGTAAAGGTGTAAAAATTACGAAAAAAATGGGAATTTCTAGTTAACTAAACTATTCATATTACTTCATTTATTATAATTATAAATCATTATAAATAGCTTTTTCATTATTTAATTTTATCGAAATGAACTTTCAACAATTTTCAAGAAAAAAAAAGATTTCTTTAATTTAACATGTGATCCCCCCTTCACCCCAAAATCGCCTTCTGGATCCGCCCTTGAGTGCAAAGACCATCTTAAAAGAAATAATTTTATAAGTGCTAGAAAGCAAGTGTTAATTATAAACATAACATATTTCCTAAATTTTAGTAAATATTATTTCCATCTTTCTTGATATCATGTTTTATTTTCTTGGAGCGATCCTAGAAAATGGTATTCTTAAATGTAAAAAAATTTTTCTGAAAAAAAGGAAGTTTTTTTTCTCAATGTAGATATAATTATTTCACAATAGCCTACATTATTTTATTATGATAAAAAAAATTCACCAGAAAATGAATTGTAAGTATTAAAGTTGGTAGTAATCTAGTAACTGAGCATTGATGCAAAAATCGTATCGAATCTAGTGACTTTGCCAACATCTCACTGTAGTATGCGAGAAGTTGGCAAACTCACTAGATTCGATCAGGTGTTGCTTGAGTCACTAAATTGGTTCCCGACTTTGCAACACTTTGAATGAGATAGACAACCTTTGGTTTCGTATCTAATAAGTACTCACTTCTTGCAGTAGAACTGCTACCGATGAAAAATCACCAAATTTTATATTTGTTTAGCCTTACATTATTAGTTATTGTGTTAACTATTGTAAAATAGACTAACCAGCATTGTGTAATATTATGATTCTATGTTAGTAGTGATTAATATATGGTATTTAATTAAAAAGTCAAGTGTCTACAGTTTTTAATACTTTTGTGTTTTAATTTAATATTAATTTTTTTCTAAGAAGTTGTGAATATCTTTATGTAAGTGTGAAAGTTTTAGTTATATTATTCAAATTTTTGAGTTAACATATGTACTGAAACGTTATATCATTTTTTATTTCGTAATATTTAACTTCTATTATTCAGGTTATTATTACTTCTTATTTCTTAATATTTAACTGCTATTATTTCTATTATACTCTTGCAAATTTTTTAAAATTAATTATTCTTGCACTACTATTATGACTAGATTAATTTTTCATATCAATATATCTGTAGTGTTTATTAAACAATAAAATTGCTATAATAGATGGATGGAAATTAAGTAAATTAAGTTTATGCATTATTTATAATTGTGTTATTAAATGCGTTTGTGATGGAATTATTATAAAAGTAGGGTATTTTTGTCGGAATTATTATCAAAGTGCGATAATTGTGTTAGCTAGATATTGAAGTGAAATTTTGTTATTTTATAGGTTATTTTTGTGCTTTTATGAATTTTGAAAAGAGTTTATTTTTTTTTGTCTTTACGGTATTATTTACCAACATTTTAGATGAATCATTTTCATAAATGCTATCCAAAAAGAACGTTACTTTTTCGTTAAACAAAAGATAAATTGCATGTTATTTGTAAATAATTGAGTATCTTCTTGTGCAGAGAATAATAAATAACAATTGATTTTACTTTTAAAGTCCATGGTTAATCACTTTTAATAAAAAATGAAATATTTATAATCTATAATATAGAATAATCGCTAAATTTTCTTACTTCTAAAAAATATTACAAATAAATAAAGAATGCAAATAATGAAATTATTTATTATTAAAAAAAAGTTATAACTTAAATTTAGGTACTCTGCAGTGCAGTAACTAAAGAAAAAGGGCCCTTATTTCATAAATACGATTAAAAGAAGTGGGTTAAATGTTAAATTTTAAGGTAGAAAAGTTATTAAGTTAGATGTAATAAACTGTGCTGTCTTATGTATTTTCCAAAAGTCATTGATTAAAAGTTTATATAAATAAAAAATTCTCATAAAATTCAGCACAATAAATTTTTTAATTACCTTCATTTTTTTTATAGTACGGTCAACGTTGCATCAATTAAAGTTTGAAATCTGCGATAAAATAAATTACTTTTGTTCATATTTTTAAAAACTTTTAAATACGGTTTGCTAGATAGAAATAAAGGTAGTCTCGACTTAACGGCTTTTGATTACATTAGTCATTTTCCTGTGTTCTTTTGAATACTGGGAGGGGGGGGGGTCATTGTATTCAGTGGGTACCCCTTATTTTAGTATACTTTTTACCAAATATTTTTGTTTTCAAATAAATATTGTTAACCAAAACTTTTATAACGTTTTTCCGTATATGTGGTTATTCGCCAATGAATATAGTATTTTTTTTAATTTGACTAACTATAAAATAATTTTACAGATACTATCTTGTATCTTAGAAAAATATAATAATGAAAAGAAAAGAACAGAGAAGGAAAAAAGGAAATTTAAATAATATTTTAAAAGTTCAAAATACTAGATGTGTAAATCCCTACAAAAAAGATAAAGAAAATGGCCATGTAGGTAAAAGCTTGAGAACAATATCATCTGCAATGTTAAAACAATTTCCGAATCTACCTAAGACGGCCAAAGTATGTAGTGCATGAAGAAAAAGGAAGGTCGCTGTCAATACTTCTACAGATTCTGAAATGCAAAATAACTCATCATCTTTTTTAAGTGATCCGAAAAGTAGCACTATGCTAGACTTTGAAGATAATAGTTTAAATGAAATATCATCTTCTAATGATAATTTTTGTCAGACTGACGAATTTCCGCAATCTGCAAGAGAAATAGAACTGGAAGAATTATTGCTAGAATTAAAAAATAAATATGCATCTTTAAATGAGTACGATTCTTTAAGAGTAAGGATTTTAACAATAGCTCCGGAATCTTGGAGCATAAATAAAATTTGCAAAGAATTTGGAGCATCCAAGCGCCAAGCAAGAAATGCTAAAATTTTAAAATCTACTGGTGGCGTTTTTAGCTGAAACAACAACAAAACCTGGTAAAAATTTACCAAAAACAACTGTTAATAAAATTGTTGAATTTTACAATGAAGATAGTAATGGAAGAATTATGCCGGGTATGAAGGATACAAAAACTATTAATATTGACAATGAACGTGTAAAAGTACAAAAACCTTTAATGTTATTAGATTTACGAGAACTGTATTCCGTGTATAAAACAACTTATCCCGAATTTCCAGTGGGATTTTCGACTTTTTGCAAAACTGAAACCAAAAAATTGTTTATTAGCTGTAGCAATTGGTACCCACATTGTTTGCGTGTGCACGATTCATCAAAATATCAAACTCATGATACAGGCATTAAATTTAAAAAAATTGACAGAAGACTTGGAAGAACCAATTACCGATTATAAAGATTGCTTAAAACGAATTACTTGTAAGGATCCAAAAAAATGAATGTCATCTTAATGAATGTGAAAAATGCCCAACTATTGAAAACTTCTCAGTATTTTTTAAATAATTTATTGGAAAAACATCAAATTTATGAACTACAATACAGTTCATGGACTGGTACCGACAGATCTACAATGGAAACATTACTAAAGTCCACTGAAGACTTTGTTACAGGCTAAAAGTTCTGAAGCCGCATTCTTTTATAACGAAACAGCAGTCAACATTTATCTCTGAGAAAAAAGAAAATCTTAAGAAAGACGAAGTTCTGGTCATGTTTGACTTCTCTCAGAACTATGCCTACAATGCTCAAGATGCTGCACAAGCTTTCCATTTTAATAACGACCAAGTTACTGTGTTTCCAGTTATTTATTATTACAAAAAATATGATAAGTTGCAACATACGAGCTGCGTATTCTTATCGGATAGTTTAAAACATGATACGGCCGCTGTTTATGCGGTTCAAGGTAAATTAATACCAGAAATTAAGAAAAAAGTACCTAACTTAAAAAAGATTGTATATCTTACCGATGGAGCGAAGCAACACTTCAAAAATAGATTTCAAATGACAATTTAATAAACCATAAACCATAAAACTGCCCATGGCAAAAGTGCGTTTGATGGGATTGGTGCATTTTTTAAAAGAGAGGCTTGTAGAGCAAGTCTCTTGGCAAAGCCCACAGAGTCAATTTTAACTTTTGAAGCGATTCTTAAATGGGCACTAATACATTTCAAAGATTTGAAAATTTATTCTTATAATAAAGTATATCATGAGAAAATGAGGAGAAAATTAAATAAACGTTTTGAGAACGTTTCGCAAGTAACAGGAATTCTAAGTAACCATTCCTTTGAGGTAGCATCTAGTACCGAAATATTCATGAAAAGATATTCAAAAGCGAAATCTGGCACGAAAATAACTTGCATTTAGTTAAAATTAATAAAAAATACGAGGCAACGAGGCTAATAGTATATATAAATACTAATAGTATTATAACTATTTAAATTAAATAGTTAGTAAATAACTAAATAAATAAAATAATATTATAACTAATATTAATTTTATGAATAAAACTTTGTTCCTAACATAAAGCTTCTATATTGATTTACTTTGATATTATACTAAATAATTATATGGTTAAAAAAATCAAATGGCTATGTTAGGTTGGGGTTGGATGGATTAGGCTATGTTAGGTTTGTGGTTTGATGCATTAGGCAATGTTAGGTTTGGTATTGATATTTATCGCTATGTTCAATGTAAAGTTTTTATTATTTGGGAATTTGATGCTTTAGGCTTTGTTAGAACTTGGCCTTTTACACGCCTTGATTATGTTATTATTACATTTAAAAAATTGATGAAATCAATATTTCATTTTAAATAACAATTTCCTCAATAAATTCCACTGTTAAATAGAGGTTTAATTGGAAATTTTGGGCACTTATAGTACACTTTTACGCCCTTATAACTCATTTTTACAAGTTAGTAATATTGCAATTTTCGTATTTTTTTTAGTGCTCTTCCCCTTGTAGCCGCCATATTGCTTCGGACATCTTGAAATTTCAAAAGTAACATACGGCATTAAAAAGTAGACATCTCAACGAAAATTTTGAGCCCCTACAGAACATTTTTTTAAGCGGTTATAACTCATTTTTACAAGTCAGTAATATCGGAATTTTACGTTTTTTTTTGGGTGCTCTTTCCCTTTTAGCCGCCATATTGCTTCGGACATCTTGAATTTTCAAAAGTAGCATACGGCATTAAAAAGTAGACATCTCAACGAAAATTTTGAGCCCCTACTGACCATTTTATCTCAAAACCTGTAATGGGCAGGAGGGGGGGGTCCGATTGACAGAGAATTACCCATATATATATATATATATATATATATATATATATATATATATATATATACATATATATATATATATATATATATATATATATATATATATATATATATATATATATATATATATATATATACATATATATATATATATATATATATATATATATATATATATATATATATATATATATATATATATATATATATATATATTAGAGATATCTTCGGTCAAAGCTTATTGTTACCGTTTACAAACAAAAACAAATCTATATTCGTTTTTTATGAGTTAATTATACAAAAGATGCATAGTTTGTTCTGGTAAATTAGTTAACTAAAATGTCGCACCAGTAAAGTGTAATATAAGCTTAATATTTTGAAATAAGCGCTTGTATATGTGTAATGTAACAAGAACTTCCCATTCTCCCACATCTGCTTCGCTATGAACACCGTTCAAAGCACAGGCACCGGAGGGCACGCAACTACAAAAAAGGCTCAACGAGATGAGGTAATTTTAGTTACATTTTTTTGTCTAATGATGTTTTTTATACTCATTCTTCAGTATAAAAATACTTACACTTTTTGAATAGGGCAAAAAATTTCGAGTAATGTATTCTCCAAGCGACTATTATTAACGAGAAAATGTTTAATAAAATTGTCTAAGATGTTAAGAGACAGATGTATATTCTTGAACAACTTTAGTGCTAATCATGACAATATAATGAAATTCAGTATATACTTAACTAATTACATGTTAATAGTATCTAAATTAAAAAAACAAAAAGGTAATGGCATAGCAGCAATTCGAGCTTTCTGTCGTAAACCTTTCATTATGTTCAAACCATGCTTTCTCCAAACTTGGCACCTGCCATCTAGCTATTTCATTTTGAAATTCACAGCTTGCAAATACTTTGTCTTAATCTAATTGCCTCTTACAAATGGCTCGAAACTTCCTAATAGGACTGGTTTGTGTTATTTTAGCGGCATTTTCCTAAGCGCGCACAAAATGGACATCGCATTTTTTTAGGTAACTTAGTAACTTCTTCATTGTAATGACAGCTAGCTTCATGAACCAAGAATAATCTATTGTTATGAGAATAGAACTTTTTCAGATAGAAATTCGCATAATGTCTATCTTGTTGGCTAAATCATAGTCTCCACGTTGGAATCCGAGTTTGCATAGACTTCACGTGAAAACGGTTTTCAGGCGGCAAACAAAACAATTATATATTTAAAAAGGTCAACAAATACCCTTCCTGTGACCATATAATTGAGAGATAGAAAAAACACAAACTAGAGCGATATGCATGTCGTGTCTTAACTTCTTATACTAACTCGATTTTGCGTGCTGAAACTATTTTTAGTTTTTCTGAAAAATAAGTAGCTTTTAGCTTTTATTTTCAATAATAAAAAAAAATGGTCCTGATTAATTTGCTGTTTATTTTTTGCAATATTTAATTTAAAGACTATTTCTGCAACTAGGTGACTGAGCTGATTATATTCTCATATTTATTGAATTTGTAATAACCTTACTATTATTATTTTTTAAAGTAAACTATCTTCATGGAATATTTTTTAATAAGTAAATCCTTATTTTACTTCAATCCTGGTATATAAATTTAGCCGAAATATATTTAAATTAAAAACTTTACTCTGTAAACTTATAACAAATACGAAGATCATCTATACAAATGACGGTACAAAATATTGTCACAAAACACAATTTGTTATTTGTTAAACAACGTGACTTTATTTTTCTCCTGGTTGACTCTTTATCCACAGGACATGTTTAATTTTTTACTGGACAGTAAACTGCTTGTCAGTAAAATAGTTAAGGATATCAAATCTGGTTTTTTTTCTCGTCTGAAATTATTAACACAATATATTTATATATGTATATATATATATATATATATATATATATATATATATATATATATATATATATATATATATATATGTATGTAACACAATTCATTTTACGAATAATAACAAAAATCGAACATTTTTTTTTCTATAATCTCTAATAATATTAAAAGAAAAAGGGTTAATGCATTCTCTTGGACTATCTACGTCACTATGAATGAAAAATTTGAACTGGAAACGACAAAACAATTAACAATGATATAAGGTATGTCAAGAAAATAAATAAAGAGGTAATTATGACGATTGTTCCGGATTCGAAGCTAAAAAATAAATGACACAATAATTGCTCCAAACACATATTATGGATAATGGTATTATAATAAATTCAAATAAAAAATTAAATTTTATTTCTTGTTATATATAGTCCAAATATCACATTATTTAAAAAATAAATATTATATGATTTTGTACGTAACCATATATTTAGTTTAAAATAATTAAACGAGCAATGTTATGAATGGTAATAAAATTACATGCTTTATTTAAATATAAATTAAAACTTGTTTAAAAACTTGATGATCTATTATTTCTGAAAATCTCTTGCTTAAACACATTTCTAAATAAATATTCAAAAATTTACTAAAAATCACAAGGAATAATTTTGAAACCAAAATTATTTTTTTGTGCAAAATTTTCTTTATTTATAATATTAATTACCTTTTACACATATATATATATATATATATATATATATATATATATATACATATATATATATATATATATATATATATATATATATATATATATATATATATATATATATATAAGATCAGTCAATTAGTTTTGGAAACGGAAATGAAACAAGATGTATTATTGAGTCGAAATACATTCATTCTTCAGTATAATCTCCCTTAAGCTCAGTAAATTTTTTTTAGCGATTTTCCAATTCATTTACCCCATCTCTGAAGAAATTTTCCGGAAGACCTTTAAAGTACCCATCTACGGATGGTATCACCTCATCGTTTGTTAAAAAAACGCTTCCCAAGTAGACATTTTTTAAGGTTTGGGAACAGCTGGAAGTCAGACGGAGCCAGATCTGGCGAATAGGATGTATGTTCCAACAATTCGTACTGTAATCCGACCAGTTTTGAGTTGCCAAAGCACCTCTGTGAATAGGTGCATTGTCTTGATGAAAGGCCAATTTTTGCTTCTGCAAACTGTCCAAAAGGTTGTAATAATATTCTCCTGTGATTGTTTTACTGGTTTGAACGTAATCCATTAACAAAATTCCTTTTGCATCCCAGAAAACTGATGCCAAAATTTTTTTGGGCGACTGTATCCACTTTGGCTGCTTTGGAGTTTAACAAACCGGTCTCAGTCCACTGTGAGATTTGTCGCAGTTCAGTAAGTGGTAGACCCAAGTCTCATCCATAGTTACAAATCGACGCACAAAATCAGTTTTATTTTTTGTGAAACGTGTTTAGAAAGTTTCTGTCGAGTGCGTTTTTGTTCCGATATTAGCAAATGCGGCACCCATCTTATGAGTAGCTTTCCGATACCCAAAACATTAGTTAAGATCTCATGTACTGATCCATGTGAGATGCCTATAGCCTTAGCTAAATCATCGACAGTTAATCGACGGTCTTCCTTTACCATATCTTGTACTTGCATAACAGTTTCTTCATTTGTTGCAGTTTTTGGACGTCCTGAACGTGGACAGCCCCACAAAAAAAAAAGTGTGGTATACTTTTGATGCAATATATCCGATCCGTAGTATTTTTGCCCGCTGATCACGAATCTGACGTCAGAATATCGCCATCACATCTCAATTTTTTTCTAACCTCAAAAAAATAGGTAAAAATTAGTAAAAATTAAGAAAAATATACTCCTAAAAAATTGATTCAAGCTTTTTCATGAATCCAAAGATGTATTAATATGTATTCGGACACGCTAAGCTAATATTCATGGGTTGGATTAAGCCATACAGTTCTGTTTTCTTTCTAACCTCAATAAATCAGACAGATATAGTGCTTCTCGAATGCAAAAACGAATTCAAATTAAAATTCAACCGATTCTTACCAAATTTGGTACACGGGGGTTTTTTGGGTTGCTGATCATGAATCTGAGGTCGGATTTGCAAAATTCAAAATGGCGGATCCAAGATGGCGGACAAAATTTTTGAAAACCAACCGATTCCTACCAAATTTGGTATACAGTTGGGGAATCCTCAAACCTGATACTCTTAAACCCTAAACCCTGAAACCTTAGACTCCCACACCCTGTAACCTCAAAAAATAGACCTCAATAACCCTGTAACTTTAAAAATGAGACCCAATAAACTCAAAACCAGGGCTTTTAAACCATGTACTCTCAAATAGTAGACCCTTAAGCCCTAGAATTGCGAAGGTTAGACCCGCGCCTAACTTTCCTTTTTTTGGCTGTATCTTGTTCTTTTTTCCGCGAATGACCTATTCAAAGGCTTTCTGCCCAAACGCTTTTGAGGACTTGTTTCTCTTTTTAGCGACCAGCAATAGTCCGCTAGCATATGGTCATCCCATCGTCCTTGATACCGATTTTCTATGATTTTCAGATCTTGGTGAAAACGTTCCCCTTGCTCCTCACTGTAGTCACCAAGATTATCTGGGAAATCATCGATGTGGGAGTCCAGGAAATGTAATTTTAGATTCATTAAGCAACCTAATGTTTGAAAATTTTTTACCATTTTCTCGACTATTTCTTTGTACTTAGGACTTTTATTATTTCCCAAAAAGTTTGTTGCGACTTCTTTAAAACTAAGCCAAGCAGCTTTTTCAACTTTATTCATTTTAGTAACAAATAATGAATCTTGAAACAATTTTCTTATTTGTGGCCCGTCAAATACGCCTGCCTTAATTTTAGCTTCAGACAATTTTGGAAATTTTTTATGCAAATATTTGAAACATGGGCCGTTTGTATATAATGCTCTCGTGAATTGCTTCATAAGTCCAAGCTTAATGTGAAGCGGGGGAATAAGAACTTTTCCTGGATCTACCAATGGTGGAAACAATACATTATTTTCACCAGGAGTGAACGATTCTCTTGTTGGCCAAATTTTTTTCTTATAATGACGTTCCCTGTCTCTGCTATTCCACAGACATTTATAACAGGGATAAAGTGTAAACCCTGACTGTTGGCCAAGCAATATTGTTACAATTTTCAGATCTCCACAAATTTTCCAGTTATGATTAGCATATTTTATTTTTATCAAAAGCTGCTTCATTTTTTCTTATTGCTCTTCCATAACTGTGGAATGAGCAATCGGAATGGGAGCGTAAACGTTGGTATTATGCAGCAAAACTGCCTTAATGCTCCGTTTAGAAGAATCAATGAACAGTCTCCATTCTTCAGGATCGTATGAGTTATTTTGAAATTCATCCATTAGACCTTTTACATCGGTACAATATGAAAGTGACAATTCCTCGTCCATTGTGAAATATTTTCGAAATTCTTCATCTCTGTTTCTATAATAAGAAATCGTAGCTTCTGGCTTAAGTAAATGTCTTTTCTTTAAAAAGGAAGCAAGATGCTCTGAACCATCTTTGGATAAGCCTAAATCTCTGACTAGATCACTGAGTTCTGACTGTGATACGAGTATTGGTTCTGGTTTACGGTTGTATGGTAGAAATTCTTTATCTGTGTCACTAGTATATGATAGGTTGTCACTAGAACATTCATTAGTAACAGTGTTTGAATCTTTTTCGATAGTCTCAATGTTTTCGGCATGAACTGATAAGGTGAAATCATTTGTTTCCATAACATCAGCATCAAGTGGTTCAGGAGGCGGACTTAGTTTAGTTGGTCTTGTTACTGTCGAAACATCGTTATAAGTAATAGTGCTTTTATTTTTTCGGTTATGCCTAGATACAACATTCATACAAAAGTAGCAATCATTTTCACTGTATGGTCTATTCCATATTGCTGGTCTGGAATATTTAATCGCCTTCTTATTGATGTACAACATTATTTTGCAAGAACTGCAAATGATGTGGGGAACCCAATCTGTATCCTGGTGCTGTATTTCAATGTTAAAACAATCCTTATATAAGGTTTTAATCTTATCCGTTATCGGTGACCCCATTTTACTCAATACGTGTTGACAGCAAATATAACAAAATGAATCACTGTTTTTATCGCACTTATGAAAAGTCCTTGTACCGTGAGACCGTTTTCTTGTAGCATTATACTCTACATGAGCCAAGTCACCCACACATGAAGAGCTACGGTCGCTGGATGACGACGGCTGCGGGCCCGCTTTCCCACCCTGACCAACCGCCGATACTGGGTTTCCGAGTCCCTGCATCGTAATTCTCTTTCTTCTACCTGCCATGACGGCATCTAAGCCGTTATCCAGGGACTCTGCCGGCTAATGGAGTAACACCGTTGCCCACCGTCACCACGTGGAGGTGCCCTGGATGCAGGTAGAAGAATAAAAATCGACCGATGAATTTTCTCGGCGGCAAATCCAACCTCAGATTCGTGATCAGCGACCCAAAAAATCCCCGTGTACCAAATTTGGTAAGGATCGGTTGAATTTTAATTTGAATTCGTTTTTGCATTCGAGAAGCACTATATCTGTCTGATTTATTGAGGTTAGAAAGAAAACAGAACTGTATGGCTCAATCCAACCGATGAATATTAGCTTAGCGTGTCCGAATACATATTAATACATCTTTGGATTCATGAAAAAGCTTGAATCAATTTTTTTAGGAGTATATTTTCTTAATTTTTACTAATTTTTACCTATTTTTTGAGGTTAGAAAAAAATTGAGATGTGATGGCGATATTCTGACGTCAGATTCGTGATCAGCGGGCAAAAATACTACGGATCTGATATATCGCATCAAAAGTATACCCCACCTTTTTTTTTTGTGGGGCTGTGTAATCATTGACTCTTGTACAACCACGTTTAGACTCTAGAGTCCATCTGTGAAGAGCTGGAAATGAGAACACTTTTACTAAGGTTGTATGTATGTTGGGAATCTCGAATCTTTGGTACAATGACACTACTCAGTATATATTACCACTACACCAAACACTTTATTTTTGCATTTTATACGCGTTTCGCTAATCATGTTATCTTCATCAAGAGCGATGATGAAGCTAACATGGTTAGCGAAACGCGCGTCGAGTGCAAAAATAAAGTATTTGGTGAAGGGGTAAGATATACTGAGTAGTAACTTTGCATGGATTTCAGTTGCCGAATTTTATCACTGCGCGATATTCGATTTTCGATTACTTTAACCAGCTCATAAACAATGATTGATTTGACAGATCGACTTGAAATTTAGGGTGTTTTTTTTTATGGGTCTAGCACACGTGCTGCAGGGAAGTCCCTAATGAGCTCCAGGAGCGACATGTGTGCGGAAAAAGCGATTCACGTTGTTCTTGAATCGCTGTAAATTGTACTCAGTGGGAAATACAGCGCTGGGCAAATTATTCCAAAGGGATGACGTTCTCCATATAAAAGACTGCTTGAAAAGCGTTGTACGCGGAGTAACAAGCTGAACCTCATACGGTGAAGCACCAGCGCGACGTGTATTTCTAACATGCACCGCTTTGGGAGGAATTAAGCGGGCTACATCCTTCGAACACTTTCCATGAAAATACTTGTAGAACAGACTCAAGTCGCCAACCGTTCTTCGATGTTCCAGCGAATCAAGGCCGCCGGTCAATTCCGGATCTCCAATCAGGCGGACCGCTCTTCTCTGAACAGAATCCAACAAATGCAGTGTATGTTTGGGAGCGGAGCCCCAAACGTGGGAGCAGTATTCCATAGTTGATCGAATTTGAGCTTTGTAAAGAATTAACAGTTGTTGTGAGGTGTAAAGCTTTCTGGTTCGAAATAATATTCCCAACTTTTGAGAAGCTCTCCTTGCTATGTCTGCAACATGTTCATGCCAGGACATATTTGCTCCCAAACTAACGCCCAACAAATTGAGCGACGTTGCTAGGGGAATGGAGTGCCCCGACATAACTATGTCGGGTTCAGCAACGTTAACTTTTTTAGAAAAAACTGCCTCCTGGGTTTTTGTAGCGTTAAATTCCACTTGGTTACTGTCACCCCAAGATAGAATTTCTTCCAGGTCTTTGTTAAATTGAACGACCTCCTGCTGTCTGCTGATATTCGCTTGAGCAGCCGATGTCCGAGCGTTCAAGGCGAATGAAGAGACAAGCGTACTATCATCTGCAAAGCTGTAGAATGGATTCCCGGTCTTTTCCAGTAGATCGTTAATGTAAATGAGAAAGAGAATAGGAGACAGTATGGAGCCCTGGGGTACACCGGCGTTGATAGTGAAGGTGTTAGAAAGAAATCCGTCGACCGCCACTCGTAAAGAACGCTCTCTGAGGAAACATGAGAGCCACAAACAGAACCTTTAAAACATACCATAAGAGCGTAACTTAGCCAACAGTCCATCGTGCCAAACACGGTCGAATGCCTTGGATATGTCAAGAGCAACCACTCAAGATTCTCCAAAGTGTTCAATTGTTGTTCCAAACATGTGTTACATAAGTCAGAAAATCTCCTGTTGATCTATGTTTACGAAAACCATATTGGTGATCGCTAATAATATTGAATCGTTCAAGATATTGTACAAGATTGATAACCTTTTCCATGACTTTCGATATTATTGCAGTGCGACTGGTCGGTAGTTATTTGGCAAGGTCTTCTTGCCTTTTTTAGGTATCGGCTGAACCGTAACACATTTCCAGCAGGACGGAAATATTCTCTTTCTGTAGGATAGGTTAAAAAGTCTACAGAAAACTGGTGTTAGTTCCCTAGCACAGTTTTTGAGAACTACGGCAGGTATTCCGTTAGCGCCAGAAGCCTTCTTGGCAGCTCACTACAGAGGAAGTGTTCGTGCATGGCTCAATGACCATTATCCCAACAAATGGATTGGAAGAGGCGGACCCATACCTTGGCCGGCAAGAAGCCCAGACCTAACACCGATGGATTTTTATGTGTGGGGTCACATGAAAAATCTCGTATACGACCAAAAGACTCCTATCGAAAACGTGGATGTCCTAAGACAAAAAATAATTGATGCGGCTGACGAAATGAGGCGGCATCTCACAACCAGAGTTGTGAAAAGTAATTTAAGAAAAAGAATGAGAATTTGTGTTAGAAATAGGGGCGACCATATAGAACATGAATTATAATTAACAAAAAATATTAAATTTCAAGGTTTTTTGTTTTATTTGTGTATTTTTCGTACTTTCACCTAGAACTAAAAATTTACCTTTTGCTACCCGAGCCCGTTTTAGGTGTCATACCTTTTTTGATAGGTAAAAAGACGTAAAAGTTTTTAAATAATTTGCAGAATAACTTCCATACATTTTTTTTTCTCTTTATTGATTTAAAGTAGGAAACACTTGGTAAAAAATTCGTAATTTAGAAATATTAACAAGCCGCCATTTGAAACTGTTAGTAACTAGTTCAAATTTTTTTGATGATTTTTGATACTTGACATACAGACTAACTAAAAATAACCAAAAAATCGCACTCGAGAACCTCTAATAAAAAAAATCGATATAAAAGCAAAAAAAACATGTTTTTTTTTAGAAAATCTTTAAACTTCAATATCTCGAAAACGGTTAAGTTTAGGACATCATGTCATAGAGTCAAATCGGTCAGAAACGACCTAAACTATAACGTCCTTAATTATCTAGGACGACTTTCCCTGTAACCCTGTACTATATATATATATATATATATATATATATATATATATATATATATATATATATATATATATATATATACATATATATATATATACGAGGCTGGTTTGAAAAGTCCGTGCAAAGTCCGAGAGATGGCACCACCGGCGCGTATCGAGGTCATGTTTAGTTAATAGCATCTCTTGAATGAACGCACACCAAGTTTCAGCCATATTGGTCTATTTCTTTGTGTTTGGCATTCGTGTGAATCAAGGAAGTCGAGTCATTTTCAAGAAATGGATGAAAAAGAATTTCGTGTGGTGATTAAACATTACTTTATGAAAGGCAAAACGCCTCAGGAGACTAAAGAGAAGCTTGATAAACATTATGGTGACTCTGCACCTTCGATTAGAACAGTTTATAAGTGGTTTCAAAATTTTCGGACTGGCCATATGGGCACAAGTGACGCTGAACGTTCTGGACGGCCTATGGAGGTTACGACTCCAGAAATCATTGATCAAATCCATGACATGGTGATGGATGACAGAAGAGTTAAGGTGCGTGAGATTGCTAGTGCTGTGGGCATCTCGACTGAACGGGTACATAATATTTTACATAAACATTTGGACATGAGAAAGCTATCCGCAAGATGGGTGCCGCGATTGCTCACGCTTGACGAAAAACGGAATCGTGTGAAGTGTTGCAAGGATGGTTTGCAGCTGTTCCAGAAGAATCCGGAGGACTTTAAGCGTCGTTTCGTCACTGTGGATGAAACATGGATACATTACTATACTCCTGAGACCAAACAACAATCTAAACAATGGGTTACCAAGGGGAAATCTGCACCAAAAAAGGCGAAGACCGTTCCTTCGGCCGGAAAGGTTATGGCGACTGTCTTTTGGGATTCGCAAGGGATAATCCTCATCGACTATCTGGAAAAGGGTAAAACTATTACAGGTGAATATTATTCATCGTTATTGGACCGTTTGAAAACCGAGCTGCAAGAAAAAAACGCCCGCGATTGGCCCACAAGAAAGTCCTTTTCCATCACGACAACGCACCAGCACACACCTCAGCAGTTGTGGTCGCAAAATTAATGGAAATAGGATTCCAACTCGTTTCACATTCCCCCTATTCTCCAGACTTGGCTCCCTCGGACTACTATTTGTTCCCCAAACGAGGAGGTGATTGCAGACACTAATGGATATTTTGCAGACTTGGACAAATCCTATTATTCGGAAGGGATCAACAAACTAGAACATCGTTGGACCAAGTGTATAAGCCTAAAAGGAGACTATGTCAAAAAATAAAAAAGGTTTACCCCAAACACATAAGTAGTTTTTATTTTTGCACGGACTTTTCAAACCAGCCTCGTATATACATATATATATATATTATATATATATATATATATATATATATATATATATATATATATATATATATATATATATATATTCACGGATGGTGGAATGTAATGCATAAAAATTAATTCCTGGTTTCAATCCGTTCGTCTAACCATGAATTTACATGTCGTTTCGCTAAAATCTCATTTGGCATTTTCAAGTGCTCTTGCTGCTGCTGCTACTCGATACTGTGATCTTGCTTCTGCTGCAGCTCGAAACTAACTGAGAGACCGAAGTGCGGTCGCCGTCTTTTATAGGTCGGCGTCTACGCAGATTGTAAGAGGGCGATCAGGAGAGTTCGTCCGGGCATCGGTGTTTTACCGGCTGGGTGCCCGTATCAGTGGTAATTACGGGTTCTGGCACTATGCTGACTGTTGCCTTCTCGATGTCTTGGTCATTCCTCGGTTTAGCTAGTAGAGTGGAGTAATGGAGATATTCTCCACTACATGCAGGGTTCTACTAGCTAAACAAAGGAGCAACCAAGATATTGAGAAGGTAACAACCAGCATAGTGCCGAAACCCGTAATTACCACTGATACGGGCACCTAGCCGGCAAATATCGATGCCCGGATGAATATTCCCGACCCCCCTCACCTACAATCTGCGTAGACGCCAACCTGTAAAAGGAGGCGACCGCACTTCGGTCTCTCAATTAGCTTCGAGCGGCAGTAGCAGCAAGTGCACTTGAAAATACGGAACGTCGTACAAATTTATTGTTAGACAAGCCGAAATTTTAATGTATTATATATATATATATATATATATATATATATATATATATATATATATATATATAAATATATATATATATATTATATATATATATATATATATATATATATATATATATATATATAGGTTTTTGGTCCAACTACTTAAAACACATTTTTTTGGGAAAACTCGACTTTATTCATCAATAAAATCTCCTTCAAGAGCGACACAATCAGTCCAATGCATTTCTAACATTTCTATACCTTTCTTATAGAAGGGTTTGTCTTTGCCTACAAAAATAGGCCTCAGTTTCGGCGGTAACTTCTTCATTGGGGCCAAATCTCTTTCCCGCGACCTTTTTTTTTGAGGTCGAAATAATTGTCGCAGGGGGCCAAATCTGGAGAATATGGTAGATGAGGAAGCAATTCGAACTTCTATTTTGCTATCGTAACCATTAACTGACACGGTGCATTGTATTGATGAAAGAGCACTCAGCTAACTGCCAATTTGATTCCGGTGTGTAGTGGTGGATCCATGTTTCATCCATTGTCACATATCGCATATTAAAATACGCTTTATGATGCGCTGTCTGAAGACAACAACGGGCATCCTTGACTGCAATATGGGAATAGTAGGTGGTGTTTTTTCTTGGAAATCGACAGTACAATGTGCAGCAAAGAGTTCAGCCAACAAGTTCGCTCTCTCAACAGGTGTGGTTGCAATGGAATTATCTGGTCGTGTGAGTGGTGGTATGGTGGATTTGGTAAAATTTTGACTAACTGCCTTAGCGACTGACCAAAAGGACCTGGAATTGTTGGGACAAGCGAGAAGCTTGTTTCTAATTCGTTGATTGTGTGCCTCCTTGGTTTCGTCGATAATTCCTTGCATCTGTTCCGGGCACGAACAAAGGTGTTACGATTTATGGTGTTAGGATTTTCACGCCATTGTCGGTAGGCAATATGTTTAGAAGCAACGGCTTCTTTGCATTTTCGGTCAAACCAAGGCTTGCCGTTGGAGGAGCATTTCTTCGAAAAAGGGATGTAAGCTTCTATACCAGCCAAAATAACATCGGAGACCTCCCTGGCGCAGTCAGATGGGTTCTCGGATCGAAAACAAACGTCCATCCAACGGAAAGTTCGAAAGTATTCCATGAGATCTTCCCATTTAGCAGATTTGTAGTGTCAAATCTTGTGCGGCCTAGGCGCTGTAACTGATTGGCAGGATACTCAATATCGAAAGCAGTTTATGGTCGGATGAACCTAACGGCTGATTTGGTGACCGTGTAAATCTCCGGATCGGTGGTTAAAACAGATCAAGAAGACTGGCGAACTCTCCGTCTCGATCAGGGATCCGTGTTGGTTCGTCAATAAGCTGAGTTAAGCCACAACTGATTGAGAATGATTCAGCTTCACGACCTTGTTCGTCGGTAGTATTTGTATATTTAAGCCAGTTGATATTGTGGACATTAAAGTCGCCCAGGATAGCAATTTCGGCACTTGGATAGTTAATTTGTAAATGATCGATGGTGTCTGCAAGAGAAGCGAAAAGTGTTCGAAAATTGGTATCACTTGGTGGTCGATACAGGATACAGATGAACCTTGTGGTTTTTGAGTCGTTATTTTTAACCACATAACATCAAAGTTTGGGGGCTCCAGAGCTTCTTCTCGTTGACAAGAGAGGTCGCTTCTGACAAAAAGATAGATTCCAAAGTTACCCCTAAATCGGGAATAGAAGTCGTATTGTATTTATATGACAGATGAAGCTTTGAAACTGTGTTCAACATTTGGCTCAAGTGATGCTCCATAGGTATCGCTTTCAAAACTTATTGACTGACCTGTATATATCAATGCCGCATTGACTACCGATACACACGCTTGATATATAACATCTATAGCCATTCTATAGCATATGTCAGATTCTATCAAGACACAAATAAGTTTCCAATTGGTAAAAGAGTTAGGCAAGGGGATTCGATGTCTCCTAAATTATTCACTGCTGTTCTTGAGTGTACGCTTTCAAGGAACTCGATTGGAGCACGAAGGGGATTAACATCGATGGCAAAAATTTCATAGACGACATCATGCTTATCACAGATAACATGCGCGAAGTGGGAGAAATGCTTCACGAGCTAACAAGAGTAACCGAAAAAATAGGCCTATACATAACAAACAAAAAACTAAATTAATGAAGAACCGTAAAGTGAAATTGTGTGAGATAGCTTATACCCCAAAGATATCAAAAAAACGCGTCGATCAGATTTTGCATAAACATTTGGGCATGAGAACACTCTGTTCGAAATGAGTACTGCGTTTGCTCACAGTGGACCAAAAACAACAACGTGTTCTGGGCGCTGTTTGGTCCTGTTTAAGCGCAATAAAAAGGATTTTTTTCATGCGATATGTGACAATGGATGAAACATGGATTCACCACTACACACCGGAATCAAATTGGCAGTTAGCTGAGTGCTCTTTCATCAATACAATGCACCGTGTCAGTTAATGGTTACGATAGCAAAATAGAAGTTCGAATTGCTTCCTCATCTACCATATTCTCTAGATTTGGCCCCCTGCGACAATTATTTCGACCTCAAAAAAAAAGGTCGCGGGAAAGAGATTTGGCCCCAATGAAGAAGTTACCGCCGAAACTGAGGCCTATTTTGTAGGCAAAGACAAATCCTTCTATAAGAAAGGTATAGAAATGTTAGAAATGCATTGGACTGATTGTGTCGCTCTTGAAGGAGATTTTATTGATGAATAAAGTCGAGTTTTCCAAAAAAAATGTGTTTTAAGTAGCTGGACCAAAAACCTATATATATATATATATATATATATAAATATATATATATATATATATATATATATATATATATATATATATATATATATGTATTATATATATATATATATATTATATATATATATATATATATATATATATAATACATTAAAATTTCGGCTTGTCTAACAATAAATTTATACGACGTTCCGCAAAAATCTCATTTGGTATTTTCAAGTGCACTTGCTGCTACTGCCGCTCGAAGCTAATTGAGAGACCGAAGTGCGGTCGCCTCCTTTTACAGGTTGGCGTCTACGCAGATTGTAGGTGAGAGGGGTCGGGAGTATTCATCCGGGCATCGATATTTGCCGGCTAGGTGCCCGTATCAGTGGTAATTACGGGTTTCGGCGCTATGCTGGTTGTTACCTTCTCAATATCTTGGTTGCTCCTTTGTTTAGCTAGTAGAACCCTGCATGTAGTGGAGAATATCTCCATTACTCCACTCTACTAGCTAAACCGAGGAATGACCAAGACATCGAGAAGGCAACAGTCAGCATAGTGCCAGAACCCGTAATTACCACTGATACGGGCACCCAGCCGGTAAACACCGATGCCCGGACGAACTCTCCTGATCGCCCACTTACAATCTGCGTAGACGCCGACCTATAAAAGACGGCGACCGCACTTCGGTCTCTCAGTTAGTTTCGAGCTGCAGCAGAAGCAAGATCACAGTATCGAGTAGCAGCAGCAGCAGCAAGAGCACTTGAAAATGCCAAATGAGATTTTAGCGAAACGACATGTAAATTCATGGTTAGACGAACGGATTGAAACCCGGAATTAATTTTTATGCATTACGTTCCACCATCCGTGAAAATATATATATATATATATATATATATATATATATATATATATATATATATATATATATATATATATATATATATATATATATATATATATATATATATATATATATATATATATATATATATATATATATAGTACAGGGTTACAGGGAAAGTCGTCCTAGATAATTAAGGACGTTATAGTTTAGGTCGTTTCTGACCGATTTGACTCTATGACATGATGTCCTAAACTTAACCGTTTTCGAGATATTGAAGTTTAAAGATTTTATAAAAAAAACATGTTTTTTTTTGCTTTTATATCAATTTTTTTTTTTTAGAGGTTCTCGAGTGCGATTTTTTGGTTATTTTTAGTTAGTCTGTATGTCAAATATCAAAAATCATCAAAAAAATTTGAACTAGTTACTAACAGTTTCAAATGGCGGCTTGTTAATATTTCTAAATTACGAATTTTTACCAAGTGTTTCCTACTTTAAATCAATAAAGAGAAAAAAAAATGTATGGAAGTTATTCTGCAAATTATTTTAAAAACTTTTACGTCTTTTTAGCTATCAAAAAAGGTATGACACCTAAAACGGGCTCGGGTAGCAAAAGATAAATTTTTAGTTCTAGGTCAAAATACGAAAAAATACACAAATAAAACAAAAAACCTTGCAATTTAATATTTTTTGTTAATTATAATTCATGTTCTATATGGTCGCCCCTATTTCTAACACAAATTCTCATTCTTTTTCTTAAATTACTTTTCACAACGCTGGTTGTGAGATGCCGCCTCATTTCGTCAGCCGCATCAATTATTTTTTGTCTTAGGACATCCACGTTTTCGATAGGAGTCATTTGGTCGTATACGAGACTTTTCATGTGACCCCACACATAAAAATCCATCGGTGTTAGGTCTGGGCTTCTTGCCGGCCAAGGTATGGGTCCGCCTATTCCAATCCATTTGTTGGGATAATGGTCATTGAGCCATGCAAGAACACTTCCTCTGTAGTGAGCTGGGCAGCCATCGTGTTGAAAGTACATGTTTTGTCTCAAACCAATAGGTAGGTCTTCCATCAAATTAGGTAAATCGTTCCGCAAAAAAATTGTCGTATTCCTCGCCATTCAAATTATCTGGCAGGAAGAATAGCCCAACCAAATAATTTGAAATTATACCCATCCACACATTTAAGCTGAATCTTGTTTGTGATCCTTTCGTTCTTTTTTTGTTTGGGTTGCCTTCCTCTTTAGAAGCCCAATAGTGGGCATTATGGTAGTTTGTAAGACCGTCTTTGTCGAATTTCGACTCGTCAGTCCATAGTATTTTCTTAAAAAAAGATGCATCTTCGACATCGGTATTGAGCATAACTCTGCAGAATTCTAATCGTCGCAACGGATCCCCTTCTTCAATGACTTGCACGGGCGTATAGTGGTAAGGGTGTTGCCCAACAGTATGCATTAGAAACTATACCTTCCACTGCGAAATACCAAGCTGTTGTGCGACAACATTTGTAGATGTGGTTGGGTCCACCTCAAAGAGAAGTCGTATTTCGTTTTCTTCGTCTTCGTCAAAGATACGTGGTCGTCCCATGTCAGTCCACCGTCTTTGTACGGAACCAGTTTCTCGTAGTCTTCGATAAGTTCCATCAAATACGCTAACATCAGGTACACGACGAGTAGGATATCGCAGTATGTATTCATCACGTGCACGCGACGACACTCCTTCGCAAAATCCGTAACACATTAGGATGGCAGCATATTCCTCGTTGGTATACGTTGCCATATTCACAAGCAGAGATCAAAATCCAGTTACGAGCCAATTCACACAGTCAGAAGATGAAACACAGATATTTTTGAAAAGCACGGTATATAGCACATCTACCACGGACGAATTGCATGAGCAGACTAAAAATCATTCAATAATAGTGAACAGAAAATGTCACTCGCACAGAGAGTACCCCGACCGAAAAAAAATGCTTACCCAACCCTTTTTATTGTTGGAAGATGCAGGTAGTAAACCGGTAATTGGTAGTATCTAAATTCTATTATTATGTTACTCTACATTTGGGCCTATTGAAATCTCATTTTCTTAGAATTTTCGATAGATCTAGTAGATATTATACCGTTTTAGATAGCTAAAAGACGTAAAGTAGGAAGCACTTGGTAAAAATTCGTAATTTAGAAACATTAACAAGCCGCCATTTGAAACTGTTAGTAACTAGTTCAAATGTTTTTGATGATTTTTGATACTTGACATACAGACTAACTAAAAATAACCAAAAAAGCGCACTCGAGAACCTCTAATAAAAAAAAAAATCGATATAAAAGCAAAAAAAACATGTTTTTTTTAGAAAATCTTTTTAAACTTCAATATCTCGAAAACGGTTAAGTTTAGGACATCATGTCATAGAGTCAAATCGGTCAGAAACGACCTAAACTATAACGTCCTTAATTATCTAGGACGACTTACCCTGTAACCCTGTGTGTATATATATATATATATATATATATATATATATATATATATATATATATATATATATATATATATATATATATACCTCGTGTTAACTCATGTTTATATCAATCCATGTAATCATAGTAATAGTCCCTAGGTAATCGTCAATAAACAGTTATAGTCAGTGAGAATAATAGAATAACAGAATAAACATACTTACATGGTTATAAATGATTTTATGTTTTTTTTTTTTTTAATTTTGGCTTGTGCAGTTCTGCCATACAGTCAGTCCCTATTTTATGTAATGGTTAACTTTTTTTTTTCTGAATAATGAATTTAAAAGAAAATATGGGTAATTTTGTATCTGTTCCCCCTTAGTAAGCATTGATTACTCAAGTCCCCCGCCGCGTCTGTCTGTCTATCTGTCTGTCTGTACGCGATTTTCTCAGTAACTACTCAACGGATTTAATTTTGGTTTTCACTAAGGGATAAAGTGTTTCACGAGGAATGTTTATGTGTATAATTTGTGAACATTTTTTCTAAATTCACCTACCTATGACGATGAATATGAGATGAGGTAGGAAAAAAATCAATCGTCGAAGAGATATTTTCGCGTATTGTTCGCTTCGAATAGTTCTAGAAAAAAGTCGGCGACGGTATATGTCTATCTTCAGGGGTTAATCCAAATTATCGAAATAAAGATATTAAAAATAGACATGTTAAAATACTTCAACTAAAGAGAGTTATTTAGGTAGGAAAATATAAATCCATATTAAATTAAATGCACTTCTTGTATTGTGAATTTAACGAAGATAAAATCTGTGTTCTAACTGTAACATTTGCAGTAATAGTTTAGAGTTTAAAAGGGTGATTCTGAACTCGCGCTGCCCAAAAACATCATTTTAAAAGTAGTCATTCCTGTAATAGTTAAATTCACCAAAATTACGATGTTCTGTCGATGTATTTTCTTAGGGCCCGTAAATCTGCATTTTTTGTGCCATTTTTGGACACACTCCAGTGTATGTGCGCATGCGCATGTGTGCGTGTGGGGGTGTTGGTGTGTGCGTGTGCGCGTGTGTGCGTGTGGCGTGTGTGCGTGTGCGCGTGTGCGCGTGGGCGCGTGGGAGCGTAGGAGCATGTGCGCGTGTGCATGTGTGCGTGCGTGCGATTGCGTGCGCGTGCGTGTGTGTGTGTGGGGTATTGATTGTAGGTCAAACGGACATAATGAAAATAGCGAAGGGGAGTTGGTTGAGAAAAGGTCCCTTTTATAATAATGAGGGTTATGCTAGACTCGGTTAAAAAGTCCTTATTATAACGATGAGGTTTATTGTTAGAATTGCCATGGCTATTTTTAGTGTGTAATGGGAGTAGGTTAATTGTGAAAAAGGCCGTAATGAACTTAGTAGTTTTGTTTTGACAAAAAGATGGTCAAAAAGGCATTAGAGAGGGTTACTAGTTTTTTTCTTGATAAAAAGATTGTTAAAAAGGCATTAGAAGAGGGTTGATGTGTGTGCCATGATATATATAATAATATAACAACAGCTCCCGTGCGAACGATAGGATTGGTCTATTTAAAAATTCGACTTGCAAGCCAAATCCATTCTATGTTGACAAAATCAATAAATACCAAGTGAGAAAATGGACCTCGTCTTTGCAGCTAGATATGCAGAAAAAGCTCCAATGAAAACCAGAAACGTAAGAGAGCTGAAAATTGAAATCAGCCATCCCTGGTTGATTTTTCACCAACATACGTCCAATGGTGTATGGATTAAGTAAGCTAGTCCCACAACACACCAAATATACTCCTTTCTCCCTTATTTTCCATAAAAAAAATTCTTATTTTTTACATGTTAATTTATGGTACCATTAGTTTCTGGTTACTAAGAGAGGATTCATGCCATAGTTTTTAGAAAACAAGTCTTAGAAAATTTGCGCTCCCGTAAAGTTTTTTTTAAAAAAATAGTTACCTCGTCTTTCCCCTGTACTCTTTATATGCATATATATATATATATATATATATATATAAATATATATATATATATATATATATATATATATATATATATATATATATATATATATACATATATATATATATATATATATATATATATATATACATATATATATATATATATATATATATATATATATATATATATATATATATATATATATATATATATATATATATATATATATATATATACCCTGTACTCTTTATATGCATATATATATATATATATATATATATATATATATATATATATATATATATATATATATATATATATATATATATATATATATATATATATATATATATATATATATATATATATATATATATATATATATATATATATATATATATATATATATGTATATATATATATATATATATATATATGTATATATATATATATATATATATATATATATATATATATATATATATATATATATATATATATATATTTATATATGTATACATATATATATATATATATATATATATATATATATATATATATATATATATATATACATATGTATATATATACATATATATATATATATATATATATATATATATATATATATATAGATATATGTATATATATATATATATATATATATATATATATATATATATATAATAATTTTTCTGTTGAACCTTTTGTTTACATAAACTTGATTGGTTTTTCTTGGGTACTTAGGTTCTTTTGGAAAACACAAACTAGTTTATTTGACGTTTCGCCTTATTTTTTTTAGGCATTTTCAAAAATTCTTTATTTTTTAATATTCATTCTAAAATTAGAAAACACAAGGTTAAAATCTTTTAAGTCAAATTATACTTTTAAAAACATATAGCATTTTTACGCACACTCGGACATTTAAAATATTACACCATAACAAAAATATAAAACAATTTACTAACGTGTATATACCCTGAAAGTCAACTATTTGTGTGTTTGTGAATTTCAAATTCTGTATTTCTTTCAGCATATCGTGTCTCGTATTTTTTACTGATTTTTTTAAAAATTTTATTATCTATAATGGGTGTCTTAACGAAAAAACTATTATTGATGTTAAGTATATATACCATTTTGTATTATTAAGAGGATATGCATGCCAGCATGTTTATTTTTTAATTAAATTTGTGTAGATATGACTGATTCCTTTTATGTCAGTCCTATCATTCACAGTGTTTTCATCTTTTTTTATTTCAATCATCTCTTTGATTTGTAGTTTGGCATAATTCCGCTCTTTGCAGATATATATATATATATATATATATATATATATATATATATATATATATATATATATATATATATATCTATATATATAGAAACATTCATTTATTCCTAGTTTTTAAGCTCACGTTACAACACCGTTTTTCTTTCTATAATTTATATTTTATTACATTTCTATATTTGATTAAGCAGTGAGTTTAAATTTTTGAGCAGTGTAACTCAACTGTGTGTAACACGTGTTGCGCACCTAATTTATTTTACTTACATTGAATGCATCTGATTTACGAAAGACGGGCATCATGGCTCCTTGTCTATCATGTCGCGAGTTTAACACTACCGTCTCATTTTGCATTCCGGAAGTGAACCATTTTAAAGACTTCACTCACACCGAGTGGGTGTCGTTTCCAAACCTCAAGTCTGAGGCCTTTTTCCGTTCTAAAAATATTCTACTCATCCTAAGGCATTTCGGGTCAAAAAGTGATTAGTTACCCAAATTAGAATGGGAGGGTAGTTTGTGAGGCAGTTTAAATATCTCACTTCCTGTCTACAAAGTGTGTTTCCAACGACTACGCAACACGTGTAATTCTGAAATCGACTTCACAGACTTTTATATCGTGCCTTTTAAAGCCATTTAATCTTTTTTACACTTAGAATCAGTCATTTATAAAACCTTCCTAACTCTAGTTTAAAGACTCTCTTTAAATGTGTACACTCTCTTAGCATAAGGGTTTTTTATTTAGTTGACGTAATTTTAGGAGTGTAATAATTGTAAGAATTTTTATTTTGTTAATATACTATTCTCTGTGTTAATATAGTGTCTCACTGAACTGCTCGTTTTATCTTTCAGGACGTAATAGTTGTACTAAAATTCAATTTTATTTCAATAACTAAATAACTTTTCAGAATCTTTTATTCTAAAATGAATGGTGCCCAAAAACAGTACAACTAAACTTTAAACAACTAT
>CM032446.1:107037751-107077751 GCA_019049505.1 Pachyrhynchus sulphureomaculatus | reverse complement strand
CATGAATACTGGCCCATGTATTTATTGTGGGCAAATTGGTTAAAATATTCATTAAATTAATTAAACATGTTACTCTTTCGTCAGCAGTAACTGAAAATTTTATATGTTAAAATTGATTCAATCGCTACCGATGAAAATAATATTTTTCAATGCTTTTTAATCCATGAGATGACTATTCAAGATTGGAAACTTTAAGGTTTCAAAATTTCATAGTTAAAAAAATTAGAATAAATAATATGCGAATATATATTGGATAATAATGATTCACATTTTTTTCTTTAGTTGGATGGTTGGTTGGTTATAGGTGGGGTATGCGATTGTGCCTATTTGTGGACTGCATCTTCTTGGGAGATTGTGCTGCCTTCTCTTGGTTTCATGAGCGCCTACCCTTTAAGAAGGATTATCAGCTTTCTTCCAAGCCCTTCATATGGTAATTTATGGCCATGTTGTAGATCTTCGAACAGTTTTGATCTATTTCAGGTAAAAACCGAACATTCATGTGGGATAAGCAGTAAGGTTTCTTCCCCTTCGCTGCATAGCCTACATGTTATTGGATCATTGTGGATATCCATTTTCTGTAAATGTTTCCTCAGGTGACAGCGGCTGGTGGTCAATCCCACCACTAGTTTGGCTTGGGCCCTTGATAAATAAATGACGTCAATTGTTAGTTTCTTTGAGGGATCGCCAATTACGTTCCTCACGTCTTTCGCCAAATATTGCGAGCCAACGATCTATATGTTACTGATATGACCATCAGTTGATTGTTTTTACCACCTGTTTAGGTACACCAAACGCTAGTTTTGGATCTCTGTCTCTCTTTGTAGCTCCGAATATTGCTATTGCGCTTTTTCACAACTTTTAATCCCCGAATGCCCTGGAACACATAGTAGTTCAACCCCGTTATTCTTATAGGATAGTTCAGGTTACGTTTATGCTCCATCGTGACCTCAGAGTTAGTCTACAAGCATCTAAGACCTTTAAAGTAGCTTAAATATCTTTTCTTTAACTAGTTTTACATTAAAGCTTTAGGTTGATATGTTGAAAAGAGCTCCACAACTAGCTTATTATTCTATTTTTAGTTATTAAAATCCTTTTCCATTTGTTTAATTTATAGTATATTTTAGAAATTTACAATATATTTTTAACCAAAAATTTAGAAATATTTAATGGCTCGATAACTATTATAAACTAACTAGATCATTTGTTTAAAATAAATTGATTGGTTTCGGGCCTTTTGTTGTCAATTTATGAAAATAACTTTTTATTTGATCAAAATCCATTATAAATAATAAGGTGCTATCATCTCATCCAAAATTAAACCTTATCCGAATTAAGTTTTATTAAGCGAAAAAATTCATAGATTTTAAAATATAGAGCTAAACATTTATGACGGTGCTTACACCATTATAAAGTATATAGCAATTTACGATTAAGATGGAATTGGCACTGGTTTTAAATTTTATTCAGTAATCATTTTAATGATAATATACAGCTGAAAATACTTTTCATTTTCAAATATTTTATAAAGACGACTTTTTATCCTATATATTTTCGCTATTTCATCAGTATTAGTAAACAGATTTCCAATTTGTAATCTCGAAATAAATCATATCTCCATCTGAATAATGAATTTGAATAAAAATAATAAATAAAAATGTGTAAAAAATGTGTTGTATGTAATACTCCCAAATAATATATGTGAAGTACATATATGGCAATTATCTCTAATAAAAATAAAAATCATTTTTAAACCACTCTAAATCTTTCTTTTCTTTCAAAGGAAATGCAACAGGTTTTGAACTATATATACAAAAATAATATAAAATCTACACTGACAACGACATCTAATGGCTAAATCAAAAAAGAGTTATTGATCTTATACGAAATTATTGATTTTCAGTTTACTGAGATATTACTTGTAGATAGATTTCAACACTTAGGAAATTTTTGTACAATTCAGTATCGATAAAATTTAGTTCAGAAAATTGACTAGATGCCCGAATTTATACGTATGTTAATAGAAAACTTGCTCATAATAGTCCGGTCCTTAGAATCTATATATTATTGATTAATTTAATAATTTTCGACAACTATATGGTAATAAATATATTTTTTTACAATAAATTAAAATATAAGAAGATATATTTTTAAAGAATTCTAAACTTCCTCAACTCTGAACACAAAATCTTAAATAAATTCAACAATTCACTAAAGACAATGTTTATAACGGTAAATTGCGGTATCAAATTAGCTTGAAGACTTTAGCTTCCCAAAAGAACACTAAACAGTTTTTAAGTTTTTAGTATCCAACAGTAACTAAAAATTCTTTTTGTCAGAAATTCGCTGACCTCTGTAATGACTGATTATTACTTACTTAGCGTTCTCAAATAATATCTACTAGGCAACTGGTACCATTTCTCAAAAATAATAAGTAATAAGAAAAAAACTTGTAGACGAAAGTTTCATTATTTTAAATATGTTAATGCTAACGCACTACAGTCAAAATTTTGGGCTTACGGTACTATCAAGTCTAAATGGTGAAAAACTAAGATAAACTAGGCAAGGCCTTTTGCTTTTAGATGAACGGTTTCGATACCTTCAGGTGTTTATATGTTAAAAATTTTGCATATGAAGTTATATACAGAAGTTTTATAGTTATAAAAAAATATAAATTATATATACATATATATATATATATATATATATATATATATATATATATATATATATATATATATATATATATATATATATATATATATATATATATATATATATATATATATATATATATATATATATATATATATATATATATATATATATATATATATATACAATATTTAACTTTTTGTCCGGGACACAAATTTTAAGTTTGCATGCAGTATATTATAACAATTTTATATATTGGCAACTGAAATTTGAAATTGTTGGAATTTACTTGACGCTTACATCCAAACGGTGTATCTTAGGGAAAATTACTTCTTTTTAAATATTATACTCATTTTCTCAGTAAATATGCTATTTTGACTGACTGCCTTAGCGACTGACCAAAATGACCTGGAATTGCCGGGACAAGCGAGCAGTTTGGTTCTAATTCGTTGATTGTGTGCCTCCTTGGTTTCGTCGATAATTTCTTTGCATCTGTTCCTGGCACGAACAAAGGTGTTACGGTTTAGGGTGTTAGGCTTTTCACACCATTGTCGGTAGGCAAGATGTTTAGAAACAACAGCTTCTTTGAATTTTCGGTCAAACCAAGGCTTGCCGTTGGAAGGGCATTTCTTCGCAAAAGGGATGTAGGCCTCCATACCGGCCAAAATAACATCGGAAACCTCCCTGGCGCAGTCAGATGGGTCGTCGGATCGAAAACAAACGTCTAACCAAGGGAAAGTTCGAAAATATTCCGTGAGATCTTCCCATTTAGCAGAATCGTAGTGCCAAATCTTGCGCGGTTTAGGCGCCTCTCTGTCTCTGATTGGTAGGATACTCGATGTCGAAAGTAGTTTATGGTCAGAAGAACCTAACGACGGATTTACGCTGACCGAGTAAATCTCCGGATTGGTGGTTAAAAACAGATCAAGAAGACTGGCGAACTCCCCGTCTCGATCAGGGATCCGTGTTGGTTCGTCAATAAGCTGAGTTAAGCCACAACTGATTGAAAATGATTCGGCTTCACGACCTTGCTCGTCGATAGTATTTGAATATTTAAGCCAGTTAACGTTGTGGACATTAAAGTCACCCAGGATGGAAATTTCGGCATTTGGGTAGTTAATTTGTAAATGATCGATGGTCTGCAAGGGAAGCGAAAAGTGTTCTAAAGTTAGTATCACTTGGTGGTCGATAGAGGATACAGATAAACCTTGTGATTGGTTGAGTCGTTATTTTTAACCATATAACATCAAAGTTTGGGGGCTCCAGAGCCTTTTCTCGTTGGCAAGAGAGGTCGCTTCTGACAAAAAGACAGATTCCAAAGTTACGCTTAAATTGGGAATAGAAGTCGTACCCAGGATAAAGATAGTTGACTGTGCTGGTTGATGAATTGACCTTGGTTTCACAGAGAGCAAATACATGAGGTTTATTTGATTGCAGGTGTTGATGCACTGAATTTATGTTCGAGTTTGAACCTCGTATGTTGCAAAAATCCATTTTATAATTTTGATTTCTGTATGTCGACGTACCTGAACCAGCCCCCACTCGGAGATCCGAACGGGGGACTCTTTTTCCTCCGGAATTTTTTGTATCCAGGTGCCTTATCATACTATTTAGTCCCACAATCCGGGACATCGGCACAGCCACGAAACCTTAAGCAACTTCACGCAGCCTAAGCCGATGCGATGGTATCACATCTGGTGGGGTCTGTGCATCTACCATCTAGGTTGTTCTTTAAGTCTCCTCCTACGATGGGCAGAACGTACCGGGGGAGATATTCTATCCCGCCCCCCGACGGGGTGAGGGATACACTTAGTTAGATAAAGGAATACTATTTCAAATATACATCTCACAAACCTAAAGGAGAAAGGTTTGTGGTGTTCAACAGGTTCTGTACAAGTATAATTCAAAAGTAAGCCCACCATTACATATATGTTATCCTTACAATATAAAATTAAAGGTCATTTCAAACCACAAGACATATGTAATCTCTACCAGTGTGGAGAAAACTGTTTGCTATTAAAGTTAAATTGAGTCCACGTAAGTTATCAATGATATTTGTCTCCTAAATATAAACAATGTATAAAGTAGTATTTTATATCTCAATTTTTAGTTACATTTACAAAGAATCGGTGTTCCGTACGTTAATTGCTTTTAAATTAAAAATTTTTGTTACGGAGGTATAAAAATGATCAGTGACTTCACAAAATACACCTCAAATGAGTTTTCAACAAAGTTTGTTTCCGATTTTTACTGAAAACTGATAACCTTAACATATTTGTTTTTTTATATACCAGATAAATTATTAAAGGTAATGCTTTCGTGATAATTTTCGTTCAATCTACACCCTGTGGAGAATATTCCAGAAGTTTTCCAAAATTTTTTGATCAGTGCTTTTCGACATAAGGGGAGGGACAGCAATTTATCGCGATTTTTTAAAAATAATACAAAGAAAAATGTGCGCAAGTATTACATTATATATATTTTTGATCTCTTGTTTTTACAAGCTTTCGTTTGACACCCCACACGATGTCCTAGTAATTTTTATTTTTTTTCACTTCCGATTTCAGCCCCCAAAAACTAACCCCTGAAGTCAAAATTTAACTTTCAAAACTACACGGCTCTGATGAGGCCATCAGTTCCTATATTACACGTAGTACCAGAGTTCAATTTGTCAAAACACTTTCGGAGAAAATCGGATGTGACAGACGGACGAACAGACGGAAAGACACCGAAGTGATCTTATAAGTATTCCGTACGGAACCCTTAAAATGGTCCTAATCTAAATGTATAAAAACCTTTGTTCAACCCAATTACATAGATACACATGTTGCTATCATATATATTCACTTTCTCTTAAAATGCTCGTTGCTGAATTGGATAATAGCATTTAAAAAAATTATTCTTTCCATAGGCGTTCACCTTTTTTAATAATATTTTACTAACAAATTATTAATGAAACATTTACGAAAACAAAATTTGAAAAAATCTTTTAGTTTGTAACAAATTATCTCGCAAAAAATTACGACATGATTATTTAGCCAATTGGCAACTTTAACAACATTAATTATAAAAGAAAAAATTTTGACAGTTTGAAAAATTAACTTATAATAATAAAAAAATAATTATAATGTTGTTAATAAAACTGACCAAGATTTTAGTTTTCCAGTTAAAATACTGTTATTCTGCCAGCAATCTTGCTAACCAACTTTTCTCCTTTAGGTTTGTGAAATGTATATTTGAAATAGTGTTCCTTTATCTAACTAAGTCTATCCCGCCCCCCCGTGGGGGGGCGGGATAGAATATCTCCCCCGGTACGTTCTGCCTGTCGTAGGAGGAGACTTAAAGAACAACCTAGATGGTAGATGCCCAGACCCCACCAGGTGTGATGCCATCGCATCGGCTTAGGCTGCGTGAAGTTGCTTAACGTTTCATGCTAGCTAGACACCAAAAAAGCTTCTAGCGCTGACGGAATACCTGCCATAGTTCTCAAAAACTGTGCGATGGAACTAACACCAGTGTTCTGTAGACTTTTCAACCTATATTACAGAAAGGGAATATTTCCTTCCTGCTGGAAATGTGCCACAGTTCAGCCGATACCTAAAAAAGGCAAGAAGACCTTGCCAAATAACTACCGACCAATCGCACTGCTTTCAATAATATCAAAAGTCATGGAAAAGGCTATCAATCAGCATCTTCTAAAATATCTTGAACGATTCAATATTATTAGCGATCACCAATATGGCTTTCGTAAAAATAGATCAACAGGAGATCTTCTAACTTATGTAACACACGTTTGGAACAACGCAATTGAACACTTTGGAGAATCTCCAGCGGTTGCTCTTGACATATCCAAGGCAATCGACCGTGTTTGGCGCGATGGGTTCTTGGCTAAGCTACGCTCTTATGGTATGTCTGAGAAGTTCTGTTTGTGGCTCTCATGTTTCCTCCGAGAGCGTTTTTTACTAGTGGCAGTCGACGGATTTCTTCCTAACACCTTCACTATCAACGCCGGCGTGCCCCAAGGGGCCATACTGTCCCCTATTCTCTTTCTCATTTACATTAACGATCTGCTGGAAAATACCGGGAATCTAATCTACAGGTTTGCAGATGACAGTACGCTTATCTCTTCATTTACTTTGAACGCTCGGACATCGGCTGCTCAGACAAATATCCGCAGACAGCAGGAAGTCATTCAGCTTAACAAAGACCTGGAAGAAATTCTATCTTGGGGTGACAGTAACCAAGTGGAATTTAATGCTACAAAAACCCAGGAGGCAGTTTTTTCTAGAAAAGTTAACGGTGCTGAACCCGACATAGTTATGTCGAGGCACTCCATTCCTCTAACATCGTCACTTAATTTGTTGGGCCTTAATTTGGGAGCAAATATGTCCTGGCATGAACATGTTGCAGGCATAGCAAGGAGAGCTTCTCAAAAGTTGGGAATATTATTTCGAACCAGAAAGCTTTATACTCCACAACTGTGAATTCTTTACAAAGCTAAAATTCGACCAACCATGGAATATTGCTTCCATGTTTGGGGCTCCGCTCCCAAACATACACTGCATTTGTTGGATTCTATTCAGAGAAGAGCTGTTCGTCTGATTGGAGACCCGGAACTGACCGGCGGCCTTGATTCGCTGGAACATCGAAGAACGGTCGGCAACTTGAGTTTATTCTACAAGTATTGAAAGTGTTCGCTTAATTCCTCCTAGAGCGGTGCATGTTATAAGTACACGTCGCACTAATAGTTCACATCCGTATGAGGTTCAGCTTGTTACTCCTCGTACAACGCTTTTCAAGCAGTCTTTTATATGGAGAACATCATCCCTTTGGAATAATTCACCCAGGACTGTGTTTCCCACCGAGTACAATTTACAGCGATTCAAGAACAACGTGAATCGCTTTCTCCGCACACGTGTCGCTCCTGTAGCGCTTTAGGGACTTCCCTGCAGCACGTGTGCTAGACCCATAAAAAAAAAAGCTAAGTGTAAGAGTATTCCTAAATATATCGTATGCATGATATAAAGCCACAGAGTCGACTGTACATGTGCGCTGATATTTATTGACTTAACTTCACCATGTGGGTACAAACTATTTTCTATTTTAAATTTAATTTATCATGGTCAATGGTATCATCTAAATTTTTACATTTCAAAGTTTAAAACTTCAACGCTTTTTATGGTTAAAAAATCCTATAATTTGATTATTTTTCAATAACATTTAATCAAAATTATCTAGATATTAAGTATATTAAAGAAAAAGTCCATAAAATACCAATAAAAATTGAGAACATTTTTTAGATTAATATCTAAAAATAAGGAAAATTGTCTAGTGAACATGGCAAACGTAAATTTTCTAATGATGACATCTTAGGTTATTCAAGAAAAAGAGATTAAGTTATAAACAACATTTATCTTTTAACTGTATGCACTGATATCTTCTTTTAATGAATTTGAAAAAAACTATTTTTGTCCACTTTCTTTTTAAAATTTTGGCCATAGTGTAAGAAAAACATAATCCAATATTATAAATGATGCCTTTATAGTACAAAAAAAACAACGTTGTAAAAAATTATTCCAATTAACATAAATAACTTATTGAGAAACAGGAAAAAGATATAAAAATTGTAGTAATCTAGTATATAATAAAGATCTATTGTAGTAATCTAGTATATAATAAGAGAGACAATTGATGGTTTTTATAAACAATTTCTAGTTTTCAGTATACTATAAGTATTGACAAGTAGTTAGCCTAGAGCACTTCTTCAAAAACAATCGAACAGTCATCAGTGAAAAGTAACTCATTTTGAAAAGGCTGCGGCTAAAGAAATTTACGACAACATTTTTATCTCCTTCCTGCGCCACTATTAAAAGTTGGGTTGCGGACTTCAAGCGAGGAAGAACGAACATCAGTGGTAAGCACCGTGCTGGAAGACTCGTTTTTGTGTCTTTTCGAGCTACTACTGAGGCTTTTCAACATTGAAAGGATTTTCTAGAATCGAAGAATTAGATTGAAACGCCTTGTAGTGAATCTGAATATTTCATGCAAACGAGTTTTTCACATTGTTCTTTCTGATTTGAGTATGAGAAAATTATGAATGGCTTAATGGATCACTAAATGTCTGAATGCTTCCCAAAACATCCAAGTTAATTTGTAGCCGTTTTGAAGATGATTTTACTAACTTTTTGGGTCGAATGGTAACTATGGATGAGTCTATCATTATGATCCCAAAACAAAGGAATATTTAAAGGAGGAAACACATGCTGCCTTACCTCTCCTCAAGAAATTTAGCTTACAGAAATTAGCAGGAACAATTCTTGCCTTCGTTTTTTAGGCGAAGGATGTAATACATCTTATATTTATTTTGAACTCGAAAAAACGGGGACAGAAGGTGCTGTTTTTTTCAAGACAACACATTGCTATTAGTTTTGCGAAAAATGAACGACTTAGGCTTTAAGTTGATTGATCAATCCCCATATGCTCCTAATTTAGCTTTCTCCGACTATTATCTGTACCCAAAACTAAAAAAAAAAGCATTTGAAAGGACGCAAATTTTATTCTTTCATTTGTAACAGTAACAATTGTCGCAAACTCAAATGCAAACCAAGAAAAAAAAATTTTTTGAAAGGTCTAGAGTTACGTTATAACAGTTGCATGAAGTGCATAAAGTTGAGAGTACATCACGTCGAATCGAGAATTCTTCTTTTTGAGATTTGCCTATTCTTTCTATGCTAACCTAGAAAGTTATCAATAAATCCTCGTACATCCCATAAATTATAACAAAAATGTCAAATAATTGTAGTAAAATTTTCTACTAGCTTTTCCGTAATTCTTCATAATAATAATTTCTTAATTCTTTATAACGCAAAATGCTACTAACAGTAATTGTTGCGGACTTTCGTTGATCAAATTTTTCGCTCTTAAATTAGTACATTTTTCTTGTTTGACCTAACTTTGGCTGCGAGCCGGAAATCATGAACTGTTGTCTTTTAATTATTTTTTGTTTCCCTTCTTTTAATAGCGTAGAGCGAAATTAAACTTGACAGGGCTGTAAATGTGACCCTAAGGGTTTAAAATATGGCCCGTTTTGGTCTTCGGTAGAAATAATTTGGTAAGCTCTATATTATATGACGTAAGCGAGTTTCATGTTCTCAGAATTAACTTATAATTAACAAAAACAGTCTTCTTAAAAGCAGAGAAACCATACTGAAATACACACATACAAAAAACACTGTATTTTTAAATATACATATATATATATATATATATATATATATATATATATATATATATATATATATATACATATATATATATATATATATATATATATATATATATATATATATATGTATATATATAATATATATATATATATATATATATATATATATATATATATATATATATATATATATATATTCAATAGAGGTTTTCACGGATAGTGGAATGTAATACATTAAAATTCCGGGTTTCAGTTCGTTTGTCTAAGAATGAATTTGCACGACGTTTCGCCAAAATCTCATTTGGCATTTTCAAGTGTTCTTGCTGCTCGATACTGTGATGTTGCTGCCGCTGCCTTTCAATGCTTCGAACGGCAGCAAGACCACAATATCGAGTAGCAGCAGCAGCAGGAGCACTTGAAAATGCCAAATGAGATTTTGGCAAAACGTCGTGCAAATTCATTGTTAGACGAACGGATTGAAACACGGAATTTTAATCTTATATATATATATATATATATATATATATATATATATATATATATATATATATATATATATATATATATATATAACATATATATATATATATATATATATATATATATATATATATATATATATATATACATACCTAGTATTCAACAACAAAATGGCATTTTTTGTCCAAAAGGGAACACAAATCTTTTATTCTGGTTATAGATTATAGTTTTTTTTTTATCGACAAGAAAATACGTCAAAACACAAGCTTGTAGATTTTAAAAAAGGATTAAAATAAAACTTAATCTTTTAGCCATAAATACTATTTCTTCCTGAAAATTTAATATAAATACAAATTTAAAATTATGGTATTAGATCTTCTTCTTTTAATTAGAATTTCAAAAAATAAGAAATCACAAAATTTTGGTCCATTGCAAAATTACAATATACTTTTTTATTAGACTAGCTCTTTTGTCGAATTTATTTGTCATATATCTCCCAGCGTTAATATAGCTTAACCAATTTGCCACTTCTTAGAGATATCGGCGGGTATGTGATATATTGGTATTTCAAAGCATTTTTAAGACAATGAGATAATGCCACTACGAGCGACATTGTATTTCTGCAATAATTAGTCCCTGTACGCATACACACATGATACACCCAATGTCTTGGTATTAATCTTTCAAGTAAGAGACGGTTCATGAAAAACGGCTTAGGAAAGAGTCTTGAGGAAAATGACTTTTAGATTTGGCAACCTTATTACTTGAATTAGTTGTAATAATTATATATCCCACACAATCTTATTAAATATATTTTTACTTCAACAAATTTTACTAGTATTTTATCAAATTTAACAAAACCTATAGGATATCCAATTTTTTTTTGTTACATATCAGTACACTACAGAATTCTAAATAGTAGTACTGTTATTAAATTACAACAGACATTTAAACCATGGTTTAATGGACAAAATTTTCAAAAAATTGTATGCGAAACCAGCTAGCTTCGTATTCATGTCAGGAACCGCTGTGTTTGTCTTGTAATCCTTAATGATGCTAATAATAAAATCAGCCTTAACAAAGCATTACAGTAAATAACTACTGATAACTTTATACAAGAATAAAACGAGTGGCTCCTTACGGTGGTATGCCAGACTTAAAACAATATAAGGAAAACCTCATTTTATACGATAAATTAACACATGCATAATCAAACTTTTACAGTAGTCTAACTATAGAACAGGCATATTGCGGTGACCAAATAACTGAGCAATACTCTAATAAAGTAAGAACTAAGCTGTAATATAAAGATGTAAGCGCATTTGTGTCGTTAATATAACATGTTTTATAGTTCTCTTCATAAATCTAAGCATTTTACCTACATTTAAAATAATATTTTCAATGTGTACATGAAACAAAAGTCGAAAATAACGCTACGATCATTAATGTAGATTACTTACTAATACAGTGTAACCTCGATGTGTAAACTATTATTTTCGAAAAATTAACCAGACTACCTAATTTACTAGCAAGAAGGTCATTCTACAATTACAATTACCTAATGTCTCAAACGACACCATAGTAATTTATCCGTTTAAAAAAATATTAGGTCGTAAATACCAAAAACTCGTATTTATAAATTAAAAATGCTTTTATATTCAGTATTTTGAGTGGTTACGATAATTTAATGATTGATTGTTTTTCATCCAAAATATCTGACTAAGTAGGAAGTTTGTTCTAGCAGTTTCATAAAACGGGGTGTGTCTAACTATGAACATCATTTTAGTTTAATTTAATTGGTCTGTGAACTCTAAACTTACTAGACAATACGTGGATTTCTACTATAACTAAAGAATCGTTAACGATTAAATTGACAATACGAAACTATTATCGCTATTTTAATAATAATATTGCATTAAAATATAAGAGCTTTATCTCTCCTTATTTATTATTAACACAACAAAAGTCTTTTTAATACTTAAATTTAATATAATTCTATCATAAAAGTCTTGTCTAGAGAAACTTATTATATATATAATTTAGCCTAATCCCATGCAGGTCCAATCTGAATCATAAATAGTATTCAAGATACTAATTTTATTAAATAGTGCAATCCACAGTTAAAGGTAACATTGAGATCCGCTACTTAAGTTGAATTTTCTGCAATCGGACTTGCTACAAGGAGTATATCTATACCTATAAAATAGTACCGTGACTGACTGACGGACAACGCACAGCCTAAACCGGTGAACCTAGAGATTTGAAATTTGGAAGAAATATTCTTTGAGTACCATAGGGATGCACTAAGGAGGGATTTTTTAAAATTCCATTCCTAAAGGGGTGAAAAGGGGTGTTAAAGTTTGCATGAAGAAATGTTTCTTCATACAAACTTTTTTTTAAAGTTACGATGATGACACTTTGTAAATATACTCTTCAAAAGAAATAAAATAACACATGTCTTTTTATTTTAAAAAATTCATCTCCTGAGGGGATGAACGGCAAAGTTTGTATGGAGAAACATTAATTATTTTTTCAAGGCACGATTTTGAAACTTTTTTGTATACTATTCGAAACTAAGTAATACAAAAATACGTTTTGACCAATTTAAGGGTTGATTTATCAAAACGTATATAATTTTCACGGATCTACCTGAAAAAGATACAAAACACGTATAGAAACTGATAAAGTTTATATGTAAGAAAGAAATATTTATGTTAAAACTTTGAATAAATATTCTTATTCTAGAAATAATTAGACGTGTTTTTTTTTTTAAAAAAATCAGCCTCCTAAAGGTTAAAATTAAGTTGCATAGTTTATATACTTACAGGGTGAAAATTTAAAAAGGTCGGTGGAGGGAAAGTACTTGAAATATTGAGCAAATATTATGCGAAGGAAACATTTCATTATTTTTAAAAGTCACTAAAAATGCATTTTTAAAAAACCGCCAGACTCGAACCGGCCTAAATGACAACAAATAAATGATCGTGCCTTTTATGGCACTAATGGATAGACACAACAATGAGGATCAAATATTATCCCTTTAATTAGAGGAAATTCACATTCCATGGTTTTTCTTCTAATTTAGGAAAAAATATTTCTGAAAAGAATGTTTGTTTCATGTATTTCTCATTTATGCCGGTTCGATTCCCGGCTCAGACAAGCGGCTTTTCAAAAATATTTAAATATTGCTATCTTATTAAATTTCCACCCTGTGTAGTATTTTTTTTTTTAACTTACAACTTTGTATAAATACTATTAAATAAGAATAATTAGACAAGTTTTTCATAATTATTCTAATATCACTTCCCTGAAGTTACAATCGAGATCTATATTTTGTATGTAGTCCTACTTGACAACAC
Organism: Pachyrhynchus sulphureomaculatus; assembly: GCA_019049505.1. Lineage (NCBI taxonomy): Eukaryota > Metazoa > Arthropoda > Insecta > Coleoptera > Curculionidae > Pachyrhynchus > Pachyrhynchus sulphureomaculatus. The sequence goes on along the minus strand of CM032446.1, from coordinate 107,064,035 downwards.
GTCCATCCCCCATCAACGCTAAAACGCAAAAACCAAAGTATAATGTCGCGATCCATAATGAGTCATCCCTACCACTCCGTCGCACCGAACTTACCTTTCTTGATTAGGTTTATTTGTATAATTCCATAGTTTTGGCAGAAAATTTTACACTAAGAAATATCATCATTTAAGTACACTGTTTCCACCTAATCAAGTTGTTCCTTTTACAAAAAAAAATACAGCTTGATCACCCTCTTCCAATAAAAATCAATAGATATATTACCTCATCATCAACGCGTACAAAGTCGCAGGTAAAAGCTAGTATATATATATATATATATATATATATATATATATATATATATATATATATATATATATATATATATATATATATATATATATATATATTAGGGTGACCGCAAAAAATCGATGTCGGAATTTTGTTCGTCTGGACCCCACAAAACGATTCCCCTTTCCAGATATTGAGATAGCCGAAATTTGAGCTCGATTAAACGACGTTAACCCGTGCCGCTCGTCGCTCAAAGTTTGAAAAAATCCAAATTTTTGGCCAAAAAGCTGACATATGGAGCCATAACTCCAGAACGGTAAATAATAGAAACACGCTTAATATCTCAAAAGAAAGCTAATGTTGTTCTTCAAAATTTATATTCTATACATAATTGTTGTTATTTTAAGTCAAACCGAGTTACAACAGCCTTTAGCCCCAAAAACGTGACCTGGTACCAGTAGGAGCCAGTTTGGGAGTGTTCTAAGAATTTTACGGGTTTTTACATAATGTGTCTCGGAATTAACATTTTTTTGTTAAAAAGTATTTTGGAACTCAATTTTCAAACATAAAGAGCCTTTTGTTCAAATTTAATCTTTTATTATATGGGGATTACCTGACTAGTTTACCAAAGAAAGACCCGTTTGACAGGTAAAAAGGAGGGTGAATCTAATTTCTATTTTAGGGATGGTGATTTTACTTCAGCGTACAACCGACCTTTTATTTATTCAGTTTAGTTTCTTAAGTGCCTTTGAGCTGGTTAGATCGAACAATTATCTAGTGAAGATATTTTAACGTTTTTTTTTAATTTTCCATGTGTGTGTGTTATTGTTTTTATAACTATTATAGTATTATTTTAAAAGACATTTGAAAACATTTTACTGAAATTAAAGTTTGCAATATATTTTGTTTCATTTTCCAAGTTAACTGTTATTTACCTATTAGCCTCTGAAATGCCATCCACATCAGGTGTACAAAGCCGGACCAAGGATAAAATATTTCTTGTGGGCTATCCCATTCTCCAGATCACCGGTTGTAAACTACCCTCAAATCGTCAAGTTTTGTGTGCTTTATTATATAATTTACGTACTGTGAAATTAACTGTAAGAGAATCAGCAAAACTTACAATACGAGAAGTGTTCATTTTTTGGGAGAAAGCTCGAATCCCGACTAAACATGAGCAACATGCAATTACTAAGCTGGAAAAACTTCACGCCGAGTGGAGAACTTTTCAAAAAGACCGGAAGAAAACATCGAAAACGGCCAAGAACAAATTTAAACAGTTTGTTGAAAAGTTGGATGATCTCTTTGATATTGCTCAACAAGATGCCTTGGCTCTGATGAAATCGGAAGAAGATAAGGCGTTTCTCGTGAAACAGAGGCAGAAGGGCCGCCCAGGTTCCATGACTGGAGTGGATCTCAAGTTGTCTCGAGCTGAAGAAATCAAGGTGCAAAAGGAACTTGCAAAAATGAACCGACAAATCCAAGAAGCAACTTTTCATATTGGTGAGTTTTTTTTTTTATTATTAGTATTCTAAAAATAGATAAACAAATAAGTAAATAGTTTCATTATAATTGAAAGAAAATTGTACATGAGAGCATGATTTGGCATCTTTATGATTGAGTTTATATTTTTTAAATAATACCTTTTGATAATTAGAAGTAGGTAATTTAGAACCTATGTATTATTACTATTCTGCTAAAACGACAAGTTTTTATAGTCTTTTTTTTCTCTTTCTTTTGTTGCTTCTTAGAGACGGATGATGAAGACAAGTTCGAAGAAGGAGAAGAAGACACTGAAGAGGACAGCATCTACCAGGAACTTGAGAGCTTGGAGAAAATGGACATCCCTGAAGAAGCTGCAGAAGATCCAGGACCATCTGAGAGCAAGAGGATGAAAGTTTCATTTGCAAGGGGCGTTAAAGAGATTTTAAACATGAAATTGTCCATTTTATTAGATCGATGTAAGGTATCCGACAGAAATGTCACAAGAATTTTAATAGCTACTCTAGAAGCACTAAACCTTGACCCTCTTGAGTACAAAGTCTCGAAAACTTTATTACATGATAGAAGGAAAATGTTCAGAGAACAATATAATAAAAAAAATTTTGATAAAGTAAACATTCCTGAAAAAGAGCCCGTGGTTGTCCATTGGGGCGGTAAACTTTTACCGGGTGTTTTAAAAAATGAACAATGTGAGCGAATAGCTATAGCTATTTCATATGGCGAAAGGAACAGCTGCTGGGAGTTCCTGTAACAGCTCTGGAGAGGAGCAAGCCGTAGCCGTATATGAATGCCTACATGAATGGGGTCTTCTCAACACCGTCAAGGCGATGTGCTTCGACACTACAGCATCCAACACGGGAAGACTCAAAGGAGCATGCGTCATATTGGAGCAAATGTTAGGAAGAGAATTGTTATACCTAGCTTGCCGTCACCATATCTTGGAAATTCTGTTAAGAGGCGTATTCGACACAAAAATGGGATCAACCACTGAACCTCATCCAGATATTTTCAAGAGATTCCTCACTGCGTGGCCCAAGATAGAAAGAAGAAGAAGAAAGGAAAATACGACACAGGTATCAGTGACAATCTAATACAAAAGCAGCTAACTCCAGAAGTAATTGCAAATGTTACTGCTGAATTCGAGACCAAATTAACTGAGAGCCACCCCAGAGATGACTACAAGGAGCTATTGCAGTTGGTTCTCGTATTTGTTGGATCACTAAACGGCAATGTTGTGGGTTTTAGAACTCCAGGAGCCATTCTACACGCTAGGTGGATGGCAAAGGCTATTTACTGCTTAAAAATGTTCATTTTTCGTCGTCAATTTAAGATGTCTAAAGAAGAAGAAAGTTCTGTGCGTGCCATTTCTGTTTTCCTAGTTAAAATTTATTATAAAGCTTGGTTCAATGCTCCAAAAGCTCATCTTGCACCAAAGCAAGATTTAGGTATTTTGCATAGTCTGTTAGACTATAAAGAATGTGACCATTTGTGGTATTTGAATGCAAAGTTGGTGGGATTATCGTTTTTTGATCCCACCATTACAGACGATGAAAAGTTGTTAATGGCTAATAAATTGCTCAGTAGCACAGATGAACTATCACAGCACGCTAGGGTTGTAAATCCAAAAGTTAGGAAAGAAAACTTAAAAGAGGTAGTTGATGGAGGATTGTAAATTTACTTACCAAAGAAACGTTTACATTCTTTGACCAATTTAATATAAAAACAGATTTCCTAAGACAACATCCAAACACCTGGCCTCAAAATAATGACTTCCAAGAAGGATTGAAAATTGTCAAAACATTAAAAGTAGTTAATGATATGGCTGAGCGTGGTGTTAAATTAATAACCGACTTTAACGACCTTCTGACAAAAGATGAAGACCAAAAGCAATATGTCCTGCAAGTTGTAAGTAAATGCCGAGCATTATATCTTGACGTTTCAAAAACTACTTTAACAAAAGCTCTAGAATAGATTAGATAACTATGTAAAATTATCAACTCATGTAGGTACTACGTCTGTATCTTTTCTGTGTCTGTTTTGTATGTATTATATACCTAATTTTTATATTTTAAAATAAAAAATGTCATTAGACTTATCAGTATTACTTGTTTTTTATTATATTTCTACTTTAAACTCAAAAATATACCAAAAAAAAGCAAAATTTATCACTTAATAACAAAATATACGAAGTATGCTCCTAGTGGTACCCGGTCACGTTTTTGGGGCTAAAGGCTGTTGTAACCCGGTTTGACTTAAAATAACAACAATTATGTATAAAACATAAATTTTGAAGAACAACATTAGCTTTCTTTTGAGATATTAAGCATGTTTCTATTATTTACCGTTCTGGAGTTATGGCTCCATATGTCAGCTTTTTGACCAAAAATTTGGATTTTTTCAAACTTTGAGTGACGAGCAGCACGGGTTAACGTCGTTTAATCGAGCTCAAATTTCAGCTATCTCAATATCTGGAAAGGGGAATCGTTTTGTGGGGTCCAGATGAACAAGATTCCGACATTTTTTTCCCCCTCTATGAGATCCGGTCACTCTAAAATATATATATATATATATATATATATATATATATATATATATATATATATATATATATATATATATATATATATATATATATATATATATATATATATATATATATATATATATATATATATATATATATATATATAACATATATATATATATATATATATATATATATATATATATATATATATATATATGTATATATATATATATATATATATATATATATATATATAATATATATATATATATATATATATATATATAATATATATATATATATATATATATATATATATATATATATATATATATATATATATATATATATATATATATATATATATATATATATATAAATATATATATATATATATATATATATATATATATATGTTATGGAATTCACTGTATATATTGGAACTGGCGACTCCTTTTAGTTAGCAATTCAACTTAAATAGCGGTTCTCAATGCTAGCTTTAACTGTGATTTAATAATAGTATCTCGAATACTATCTATGATTCTTGGACCTGCATGAGATTAGGCTAAATTATAACATTAGTTTCTCTAAACAAGACGTTTATGACAGAATTATATCAAATTTAAGTAGTAAAAAGATTTTTGTTGTGTTAATAATAATAAGATCATGGCAATAAAAACAAATCCTTCTTCTTATCACGCCGTCTCCTTTTGAAGGTTGGTGATCCAAATGACCAACATAATTCTGAAAAGGGCCATACGAAACACATCTAGCGAGCAGCAGTTGAACCATCTTCCAATGCCCTTAAGCCAAGAATTTTGGCTTCTTCCAATGGATCTTTTCCCCTGGATTGTACCTTCAACGATCAATCGCAGAAATTCATACTTCAAGTGACCAATATAGCGTGTTTTTCTCTCCTTGACTAAAAGCATGAGTTTTTTTTGCTTTCGTATACCCCTAAGAACTTCTTCGTTTGTTACTGTTTGGGTCCAAGATATTCGTAATATGCGGCGGTATAAATACATTTCGAAGCCATCTTCCTTTTCCATCGCTGTGTCAAATATCCAGCCTTCCAATCTATAGAATAGAATGAAAAAGATATAGCATTGGATCATATGGATTCGTAAAGAACTTCTTTATATTTATAAATGCTTTTCTTGCTTGCTCAATTCTCCAGTTAATTTCTGTTTTAAGATCACACTGATGAGTTATTGTGACTCCTAGGTACTTGTATGTTTGAACCTGTTCTACAGTGGTTCGTTTAATAGTGAGATCACAGCTGAAATAACTGTCTTTGAGAAAACCATTACTTTGGTTTTTGTAGTATTTATACGTAACCCAAAGCTTTCATTGTACTGAATAATGCGATCCATCATTTCCTGCAGGTCTTGTATGTTGTCAGCTAACATCACAGCATCGTCGGCATATCTAATGTTATTCACAGAATTATATTAAATTGAAGTATTAAAAAGACTTTTGTTGTGTTAATAATAATAAGACCATGGCAATAAAAACAAACAGAAATTGCAATTTTAATACAGTTACCTTGCAACAAACAGTACCAAGAGTGACAAGATGGGTAAAGTAAATTATTTCCGTCGTAAAATTTGCAATGACAACAAATATAAGCACAGTAACGTTAATAATGATTTGTGAATAACAAACTAAACATGTAAACAGACCGTGGTTATTTACTAAAGTTTTTTTAAGACAGAATTATAAACTACACTACACTAGTGAGTTTATTTTGACGCTCACGACAAAATCAAAACTATACATTTGAATAAAGGTGCCCTCCATAGAAGTACGTATCCAGCGTGGTGCAAGCAATTTTTGAAACCTAACCTAAACTACTTGAATTTGACAACAGAATTTTGTGGAATATTAACTATAAAAAACTATCATAATCACTCACTAGTTGATAGAAAATGGATATTGTAACAAACTTTGAATAGATGAATACAAATTTTTCAAAATTAATATTACTTGTATGACTATTTCAATGTTTCTGATTGTAATCTCACTCACTCTCTATTATACTAAGGAGCTGTAGTTAGCACCGCAGATCTCTGATCATTTTTTTTCTAGACATTCTATCTTATGCGTGATTAACAAATTCTATTTTTTTTTTTTACTTATGTATAATAAAAGTATAATAACTCGCCCCAAATACAAGAGTAACATTTATAATTTGTTTCCGTATTGTTTGTATACATTTTTTTAAGAATATATAAGTAAGCAGTAAGTTTTTTAAGCTTTTTGTAGACAATTTAATGTCAAAATTTGACAGGTCAACATTTTTATTTATTTTTTTTAAATTGTCTCAACGGAGTTTTTTTAATTAGTACCAAATACACTTAGTACCTTTTAAATATTTTAGTTCCCTCAATGTAAATTAAATTTTACCATTGTAATAAATGTTAAATGTTAACAAACCTTGTGATTTTAAAAATAAAGGCTTTAAAATATACACATTTTTGACAGTCTGTAAGTTTTGCAACTTCGCAGGATACTAAAGTCCTATCGCACACAGCGCACTACGTTGCTCGCAGCCAATCAGTCCATTCCCAGCGTCAGGGAAATTATTAAATGGATAAATTCTTCAATAATCGAATTTTCGAAAAACACACACTAAAAAAAAATAATGAAATACAATATTCCCGAATCAACTTTTGTTTTAAAAAATTTTCTATTAAATAACGTTAGCCGCGGTTAGTTCTGATTAGTACAAATTGAAATTAATTAAGGCTTAGTTTAATTTAGATTTGCATCGATATGAAACAAACTTCATCGGTGGTTTTTATAGGTTAGTTCAGGTAAGCTAAATTACACTTTAGTATTAGTAATTTATTATTATTTGAAATAGCCTAAACTAATCTTTTTTTCTGATTAGTCCTAACTACTTACTAAAAACTTAGCTTATATCAAGGTAATTCTGTTAAATCTATATTAAATTATAATTCATATATCATTTATATGAAAATTAATCAGTCCTCACCTCAAACTAATTTAAAAGAAATCTAATTAGTTTAGGTTGAATAAAACAAGTGTAGATTAAGTTAATTAAATTATGAATTTGATTATAGTTTTTAAATTTTTGTACGTTAACTTTAACTCACCCCTCTGTAACAAGTTGGTTAGGAGATTGATAGCTGGTCGTGGACGTTAGCTCAGATTAGTGCAAGTAATCGTGATTACAACTCCAATTTAATTAACTATCTCAATTAATCTGAACTAAGCTTTTGTCTAAGACTAACCAAGATCTAAAACAAAAGAACCTATAAAATTCCATATTAACAAAACCTACCTTTCGAAAATTTCGTTTCCAAAATTTTTGGTTCCAAAATTTTGTTTTCGCAAGTCATAGAAGGAACTTCACACTCATCGTCATGAAGAACTACTTTTCCTAGTCGCTTATTAAAAATTTAGTTATTACAAAACCAAACGCACCAATAAATGAAAATAAAATAATCACTTTGAATCTATTAGAAAAGAAAATATACTATCTGAACTAACCTGAATAAAATTAGAAGATATTAAATTTTGAAGCGTAACTTCCAACATGTTTTAAAAATTATTATTATTTTTCTTCTTGTGGTAGCTCTACAACCCTTGGTAGGTGTTGGCTGCTTGTACTCTTCCATCTCTGGCGAGCTGTCATAAAAAGAGGATTGAATTTCTCTATCGTTTGGAGATTGTTTACAATATCATCTAGCCAGCGCATTCTCGCTCTACCCAACGGCCTACCTATTGGATTTTCTACATATATATAAAATATCATCTGAATTTTTCAAATACGGAGGAGAATTTTTACAGCGAAAGTTGTATGAGTTATTCTTATTGGTGTGGCAACAGCAGGAAATTCCGAATGAATGCAGAGAGAGTGTTATCATTTCGCTTTATAAGAAAGGAGACCGCCCAGTTTGTAAAAATTACAGAGGTATCTTACTAATTAATACAGCCTACAGAATTCTGGCGAACATACTCCTATACAGATTAACACCATTTATAAAGGACTCAAAAGGTGAATAACAGTGTGGTTTCCGGAAAAATCGCTCGACTAGTGACTAGATATTTACTATAAGGCAAGTACTGAAGAAATGCTGGGAATTCAACCAGGACCTCCACAACCTCTTCATCTATTTCCAGCAAGCGTATAAAAGTGTTTCACATGTTCAAATATGGAATACAATGGCGCAAATTTCAATACCGTGAAACTTAATTAATCTAGTAGCTGCTTGTATGGAGGGAACGAGTTAGGATGGGTACCACTCTTTCTTAAGCTTTCGAGATTAAGAACGAACTGCGCCAGGGAGATGCTTTGGGGACAAAGCATCTCCCTCCTTTTTAATGTCGCGCTAGATAAGGCCATAAGGGGGGCTGAACTGAGAATGAAGCTGTTCACTACTGATGGGCCTCAATTGTTGCTTGCCATTGTAGGAAGATTAGTAATCAAAGTAAAAGAAATGTTTATAAAACTAGAGAGAGAAGCTAGAAAGGTGGGGTTGAGGGTAAACGAAGATAAAACTAAGTACATGCTAAGGAACCGGCAAACACACAGAGATAGAGTAGGGGAGAATGTCAGCATGGGCGAGTACAATTTCGAATGAGTATAAAGCTTTACCTATCTAGGAGCTACAATAACGAGAGTTAATAACGCCACTGAAAAGATAAAAGGAGGTATTCAAAAGGTGAGTAGGTATATGTTTGCGATGCAGAAGCTTTTAATAACAAAACAGCTGTCAAGAGTATCGAAAGTACGAATTTATAAAAACATCATCAGTCCTTACATATAGTAGCGAAACGTGGACTCTGATAGTAGCCAATATGAAGAAGCTGAGACGATTTGAGCGAAGGGTTATCAGGAAAATGTACGGGTCAGTGCAGGATGAAGATACAGGAGAGTTTCGCAACAGAACAAACCAGTAGATAAAAGATCTATACAATAGCTCCGATATAGTCCAAGAGATTAAAGCGAATCGGTTACGGTGAGCAGGACACATCCAAAAACAAAAGGACGATAGATTGATAAAACTGATATGAGAAGCAAACTTTTTAAATGTATATTATTTTTGGACGTGGATTCTTCGTTCTATCATTGAATTGAAGGAGAATTCAATTTTTTTTATATGTGTTCATTTTAATTAATTAATATTTGGTTACCTAAGAATGTAATTTATTTCGAATAATTTGACGAATTTAAATGAAATTTTGTAGTCAGAAATTTGCTTATAATGAGAATCGCAGAATTTATATTTTATATCGTAAAATTATATACAATTTGTGTGGTAATTAATAGTCTAATAGTACTTTTACTGACCAAATCTTAAAAATTCTTCTGCCCAAAAACTGACGTATAAAAATAATACTTCATATTCCTTATTTACAAATTGCATCTCAATAATGAATCGATAAAAATAATTTTCCGCATTCTGCATATTATGTTGCGATATAAAACTTAGCTTATGCCATTTTTAATGCAAGTAACTTTTTGACTGCTTAATTTCATTTAGATTTTGGAAGCAACTCCAGAGTAATCAATGAGAATCTATGAAAACGCTGATATATTTCGTATATCCAGAACCAGGCAGGAATGTATTGGACAGTATTTTAGTAATGTAAAATTCCACGAAAAATTATATTAAGTTGAAATCTTTGCTAATACAAGACATAAAGTAACTTAATATTTCTCATATATTTGCAAGCAATTCTTGCAGGTTTTATATACATTATACCGTATAACTTTATCTTCTACCTGTCTGATAATTGATGTATATTTTCTAGGACTATTTTAATTAGAACAGGGTAAAACTAGTTCAAACCGTTTGAAAATTATTTTTATGAAGAATACACCAGTATGTGTTTAGATTTACAGTGGTTCTGGATAGGAGTAATATTATACAACTCTGACATATCTTTAATAATTATTTTATACATATTTGGTTGCTTTTTTCGAGCAGTTACGGTAAGACTTTTAAGGTTAGGCAGTACTGGGTACTATATTTTATTGTCTTAATTGAGGTAAGCTATAATAGCACAATTCTTTAAATAATGGGATGTTACAATAGTTTATTTTATATTACTTTGTAATTAACGTTATTCAATATTTTCGTAAAATTTACAAAAATAAATGAAAACAAGTTCGCCTGCTTAGTGTTTGGTTTCCTTGAAAATTTAAAACTAGCACTAGCACTAGCAAATAATATACCCACAAAGGATTAAATTTTAAAAGTTTTATTTAAACTTGGTTTACGCTAGTGAATCAGGATGAAAATTTTAAAGATCGTGTTGCTATTGTATTGGACAAAAAAAATTATTATTCGTTAATTTTTATGTAGAGAAGCAAACTGAACATGTTGACCATTGTATCTAAATAAATATTATGTATAATTTTATATTGTTTTATAAGATATTAGGTGTACAAGTTAATCCTCTGCCTTTATCAACGAACTTTGACATTTATTTTAAAACAAATATATACAAACTTCAGAGTAATTTTCTTCGCTTTCTAGACATCCTCTCAGGAATTTGTTGGATTTCAGATCTAAACAATAATAGTTATTTCGATATAATGACTTCCACTGAGAATCAGCCAGGTGGTATTGTAGAGATTAGAGATGGGCGATAATACATTTTACCCTTGGATAGTCGATAAGCCATCTATCGATAATTTAACCTTATCGATATATCGATAATTATTATTAAAAAACTTGATGACCAGGACAGGGAAGACTTAGCGTTTACAACTAATTTTTTAGAGTATGTTCACAGTAGAACTTCGTTTTAAAAAGAACATACAAAAAACAGTAAGGTAGAAAAAATTTGAATTTGAGTAGTGTATTCGATTATTGGTCGGGGCCAAAATTTAATTTGTACACCTAATAACATACATGTAAATAAAATTCCACTTTTTCTGTAAATTCTGTACAAATGGAAACATTTATAAAACTACTAACGAGATTAAAACTCTGCAAGTCAAAAGGTAAGCTGTTGGGTTATGACACAATTAATCAACGACACGTGCACAAACAGGCACTTGCAACTTTTAAGCAATTTTTCAAAGATATTGGTCGAGGCCAAAATTTAATTTGTACACCTAATAACATATATGTAAATAAAATTTCACTTTTTTCTGTAAATTCTGTACAAATGGAAACATTTATAAAACTACTAACAAGATTAAAACTCTGCAAGTCAAAAAGGTAAGCTGTTGGTTTATGACACAATTAATCAACGACACGTGCACAAACAGGCACTTGCAACTTTTAAGCAATTTTTTCAAAGATATTCTCTGGCCATTAGTTTGTATGCTTTAGCAAACAATTTAAATCTAATCATTTATATACTGTGTGATGCAACTTGTATCTTATTCTTTCATTATATATTTAGTTTAAAAATATAAAATGAGTAAAGACTGTTTTTAAATTCAATGTTTAGAAATGTAAAAAGTACCCACAGTTAAAAGCAGAGCCTTTTCAGAAATAGAGATATTATAATTTTAATTTTATAAACTTTTGTGTAATAACAGCGATTCTCCACCATATCGAGGAAAAACTGAAGAGAACGCCAAAGGCTAATTTTATATTGAAAAGTTTTAACAAAGTTATGCCATTCAAAGCTTCATTTTGAAGACAGATATTACTAAAGTTTATTAAGGATCATTTTTTTGCGCTATTTCTGAAAATAGTTATTTTTTTAGATAAGATTCAAACTTGAAACCCCGCCTATTTTAGTTTTCCAGTTTTCTCAGAGTATTTGTTTCTTTCCAATCTTTTTTTTGAAAAGTCAGGCACTTTGCAAAATATGTCCTGTATAAAAGTTTGCCAGCCAAAAATGAGCAAACAGAAAAACAAAATAATAATGGAAGGTCATAAACAGAATTATAGTTTGTCAGTTGTCTTCATAAATAAATACTTTTTTGTACTTCTTTCAGATTAATCCAATAAATCTTGGAATTTCTTCTATCTGATAAATATATTAATTTATTTTACACTCCCGTTACAAATGGTGTATTTATAAGCTTTGCATACGACAGTAATGTTACCAAAATTGTTTAGTATTGTAATGCTACTAACAATAAATTTACCAAAGAAGGATTTGTAGCTTTTTCTTCCGAGTTTAAACAATTACTAAATTGTAAAGAACTTGATATAACAATGCAGTCAAATATATAAACACAAGAAGACCGATTGTAATGAAGTATGTATGAAGTTTATATACATAGTCATTTAAAATGGGACGTCTACATTAACACAGTTCTCAAACAAATCAGAGAATTATTGTATAAATTTAATTATTTGATTGAAATCCAAACTATGGAACAAACTAAAACACTATATTAGAGACAAATTAAGTAACACCGGATTTATGGTATGACTGCATGAGGAGTGGTAACATATAACTAATCAATCATCAAAATAATCAATTTAGAAAAGGTGCAGAAATGAGTACTTAGAATTATAAGAAAAAAAATAGTGACCAAAATATTAGACACTCACCAACTTTTTTGTTTTGAGCTATTGTTTAAGCAATATGAAGAAAAATCACTACTGTTGACCACAACTATACACAGTTCGAATAGGTTCTCAATGATTGAAAAAACTGTACGGAAAATAAATCTTATGTATTTGATATATATACAATCTTATTTCATTGGAAAAGAAATTTAATAATAATCAGTTGAAACATGTACAATAAGATAATTAAAAGTTAGAATATAGGTAAGCAAAGGAATGGCTTGAGTTTTCAAATATAGCTAGTGTTATTTATTATTGGTTGTGGTTCATACATATATATATATATATATATATATATATATATATATATATATATATATATATATATATATATATAAAGGGTTTTCCATTAGGGATGTCCGACTTTTGACAGCTAATAGCGGCCATCTTGGTTGGCAGATGTTTGACATCTGATGTCAGTTGTGTTTAGTAAGGTGTGCTATTCAATCATGAATCGTTTCACGTTAAAAGAACGCTTGAAAATTGTCCAAAATTACTCGATTACTCCAAAATAACTGGATGCTGCAGGAATATTTCTTCTCAGAATTTGACGAGATGGACGCAGACGACTTTTATTTCCAACAGGATGGCACACCGCCCCATATTTCCAGCCCAAACATGGCTTTACTGCACGCCAAGTTCGGTGAGTCTATAATTTCACGAAATGGCCGTACCGCTTGGCCTCCGAGATCGTGAAATTTAACGCCTTTAGACTATTTTCTTTGGAACTACGTTAAATCGCAAGTTTCCAGCAACAAACCAGCAACTCGTGATGCACTTGAAGCCAACATTTGTCGTGCCATAGCCGGCGTAAGGCCGGAAATGCTGGCCCGAATGATGGAAAATTGGTGTAAGCGGATTCGTGTCTGTAAAAAGGTAGCCGTTTGAGTAATATCTTGTTTAAATCTTAAATGGCATAAAATTTCCCGTTAAATAAAAGTTTCAGAATGAATTTTGCTTAAAAATTCTTTATTTTATTCAATTTTAAAGTTAGGGCACTGTTAATGGAAAACTCCTTATATATAAATATATAAATATATATATATATATATATATATATATATATATATATATATATATATATATATATATATATATATATATATATATATAATATATATATATTATATATAATATATATATATATATATATATATATATATATATATATATATATATATATATATATATAATATATAGCTAGGAAAATAATACAATAACAAAATTTAAAAAAACTTTACGACGTCATGGTCGCCTCTCTCGAGCGGACAATCGCAAACCACCCGTAGTATCATGCTCTCTAACTTTATTTTTTTGTGAAATTAAGAAAAGTATTGGATTGTCATGATTAAGTTAAACTAGATCAAAGGGGTCACAGGCCATTGCACGAAAATTTTTCTTTCGATTAACATATTTATTTGCTGCGTAAGAGGATAATGCCTAAGTTCATTGGGAACTGCAATTATAAATTACTCAAAAAAAAGGTCTTTTTGGAAATATTTAGGTTTATTGATATCAGTGTAAATGGGAATTATGTGTAAAATAAGACAGGCAAATATATTTACAGACATAATTGCTTTGAACAAAATTTTCCAGAATATTTTTATACCAACAGGGCTGCATATTACCAATAACACAAGTAATATTGAATTTTTGGACTATTGGCGTTTGTGAACTATTGGCGTAAACCTGAGACTTCAAATAGCCTCAAGGAAAAAAGTCGAATGGAGTCAAATTGCATGATTTCGGTGGACAATTCACATTCACACAATAAGAAATCACACTACCAGGAAACTTTTTTTGCAATAAATGCCTTGTTTTATATGCCGCGTGGCATGTGAAGCTACTCTGCCCTATATATTCTCCAAATTAAAATAATCCATTTGATGTCATAGTCAATTTCGAATCATGTTGTGATGTCAATTTCCATTGACATAAATACCTTCGAAAAACTATAATCCAATGATATTTCCAGCCCAAAATCCGCACCAAACAGTAACACGTTGTGCATGAATTGGAACTTTTTGAATTGTCTTGGATTTTTTATTGCCCCATATACGACAATTCTGTTTGTGGCTTCGGCCGATCTAGTTCATGCTTTAGCGCTGAAGATAACTTTTTCGAAAAATTCTTCAGCATTTTGCAATTATCGATAACACTAACTTCAATGTTCGACGCTATAAATGGTCGGGAGGCCTTAGTTCCTGTGCCAATCTTTTTACAAAATTCATTGTAACGATCGCCTGGAAATATTGAATTGCTGAGATAGAAGACGAGTTGATGTTGATGATTGTTGTGCCACACTTTTACTTAGAGCCAAACAAGGCCAAATTGTTATTTATATGTTCGCAACTGAACCACTTTGTTCGAATTTATTGATCAAATTCTTCAGAGGGTTGAAAGATGGCACATGATTTTTTTAACAATTCCTATGCGTTTTGCAACTGTGTAACGCTCCACAATTTATTTTTCATGTGTTGATATTACAAATGGCAAATATAAAGTTTGACTTTCATAGGTTGAAATCTGCGTTAGTAAATAAATATAATACTAATATTATTTTTAAATTAGCATTATGATATGATTGTACGTCACCCTTGCAAAGTCCATAGAATTTATAATTTTTATTTTCATGCATATCCATAGGATTTGACCAAGCTTTTCTTTATATTTGATTAAATTTGGTTAACTAGCATCGATGGAAAAATAACATGAAGTGACGTATTGATAGTAATGGCAAAGATTTCACCTGGATGGTATACAAATTTTATTTAGAATTATTATTAACCAACTCTATTGCAAATATCTTTATGGTAAAGGCGTCGAAAGGAAAGTGGAATGTAACTACACTGCACTTTTTATGTTTTTTGTTACCTTTCCTACGTGGGCTGAGCTACGGGCACACTCTATATATATATATATATATGTATGAAATAAGTCATTTGCTGTTTTGCAAAAAATGAATCGATACACTAGAGTTATTAGAATAAAAGAGTGGGAGTACTAGAATAATGTAATACCGTAAGACTTTGATTTGCACCAAATATAATATGTTAAAGTTGATAAAATTAATAATTTTAATTATTAATTTTTTCTTATTATAATATTAATTGGAGTCGCCAGATGTTTTAATAACAACATTCGACAACATTCATGGAAATATTATCATCGCCAAGATAATTTTGACATATTAATAACTTAAAAAAATATTGTCCCAAATAATTTCGAGGTCTATGCCAAATTAGAATTCAAAATTGGAAATTTTCTTGATTTTAATAAGTAACTGATCCATTCAACCAAAAAATATATAAAGTCCTAATTTAATTTTGCAAACTTGAAATCATATCATTAAATCATAACAATACTAGGATGATATACTTTGTTTTTATTCTTTTTAATGGCCTAACACGGAAAATAATAGCTCGTTCTTGAATATTGTAAAATTTCAAAAATACTAATATTAAACTCTATTTAAATCAGAATCAAACACGTGTATCGGTTATATCATGCAATCAAATTATTATGGATATTTGTTTAAAGAAGCGTCATTATTTTTAGTGTTCCGTACGGAACACTTATGGGGGTTACTTCGGGGTCTGTCTATCACACACGATTTTCGCTAAAACTATTTGACATAGAATGTTGAAATTTGGCACAAATATAGGAATTAATGACCCAATCAATCTAGTTTTAAAAGTTAAATTTTGACTTAAGGGTTAGCTTGTAGGGGAAGTGAAAATTTTTTCTCATAGAGTGAGGTGTCAAATGAAAGCTTGTGAAAATACAAAGTTCGAAAATTTATATGTAGTAAAACTCGTGAAAACTGTTATGTATTATTACTATATTACTTTAAAGAAACGGATCACAATCGCTGTCCTCCCCTATCTCGAAAAGTACTGATCAAAAATTATCACGAGAGCATTACGTTTTGATAAATTATCTGGTATATAGAAAAAAAGTATTTGTCTTAACAATATGGTGTAGTTGTTTTCGGGGAAAGTTGTGAATTCAACCGGGACTAAGAACTATGAAATATCAATACGAATTCGGCACAATCAGTAATATGATGACTGATGACCAACGGATAGGTACCGAGACAAAATAATTTTACTTTATTTGTTTATAATTAAACAAAGATTTAGATAGTAAATATTTGTTTTAAACTTTTATAAACAAAGATGTCTCGTTTTTTGTATATTCTCGGTAATTCTTATATTGAAGATTAGAAGTGTCCGTAGCTCCGCTCCCGTAGACTACAGAATTATTGTTCAGATTTTTTGCAAGAGAGCGCAATGGTGGCAAACTTTTTTTCGTCAGATTCGAGTGATAAGTGAGATTTTGCTTTTTATAATATACATAGATGAATGTGTAACTGAATTTCATCGAATACTTCAGCAATCACGGTACGGAACGCTAATTGTGCAAATCAAACTTGCCACTATTTTATGGTACGATCATCACACGTACATATGTAGGTCCGCCGGTGATTTAAAAAATTCTGGTACCGACGCCATAAGACGTAAAAATGGAAATATGTATATATATATATATATATATATATATATATATATATATATATATATATATATATATATATGTATATATATATATATATATATATATATATATATATATATTATATATATATATATATATATATATATATATATATATATATATATATTTATATATTATATATATATATATATTATATATATATATATATATATATAATATATATATATATATATATATATATATATATATATATATATATATATATATATATATATATATATATATATATATATATATATATATATATATATATATATATATATATATATATATAATATATATATATATATATATATATATATATTATATATATATATATATATATATATATATATATATATATATATATATATTATATGTATATGTATATTATATATATATATATATATATATATATATATATATATATATAATATATTATATATATATATATATATATACAGGGTTACAGGGAAAGTCGTCCTAGGTAATTAAGGACGTTATAGTTTAGGTCGTTTCTGACCAATTTGACTCTATGACTTGATGTAGTGATTGGAGACAGGGTTACAGGGAAAGTCGTCCTAGATAATTAAGGACGTTATAGTTTAGGTCGTTTCTGACCGATTTGACTCTATGACATGATGTCCTAAACTTAACCGTTTTCGAGATATTGAAGGTTAAAGATTTTCTTAAAAAAAAACATGTTTTTTTTTGCTTTTATATCGATTTTTTTTTATTAGAGGTTCTCGAGTGCGATTTTTTGGTTATTTTTAGTTAGTCTGTATGTCAAGTATCAAAAATCATCAAAAAAAATTTGAACTAGTTACTAACAGTTTCAAATGGCGGCTTGTTAATGTTTCTAAATTACGAATTTTTACCAAGTGTTTCCTACTTTAAATCAATAAAGAGAAAAAAAATGTATGGAAGTTATTCTGCAAATTATTTTAAAAACTTTAAACAGTATAACACTGGGAGTTTAATAGGAAAACTGTACACAGAATGACACCTAAAGCGGGCTCGGGTAGCAAAAGGTAAATTTTTAGTTCTAGGTGAAAATACGAAAAATACACAAATAAAACAAAAAACCTTGCAATTTAATATTTTTTATTAATTTAATTCATGTTCTATATGGTCGCCCCTATTTCTAACACAAATTCTCATTCTTTTTCTTAAATTACTTTTCACAACGCTGGTTGTGAGGTGCCGCCTCATTTCGTCAGCCGCATTTTTTGTCTTAGGACATCCACGGTTTCGATAGGAGTCATCTGGTCGTATACGAGACTTTTCATGTGACCCCACACATAAAAATCCATCGGTGTTAGGTCTGGGCTTCTCGCCGGCCAAGATATGGGTCCGCCTCTTCCAATCCATTTGTTGGGATAATTGTCATTGAGCCATGCACGAACACTTCCTCTGTAGTGAGCTGGGCAGCCATCGTGTTGAAAGTACATGTTTTGTCTCAAACCAATAGGTAGGTCTTCCATCAAATTAGGTAAATCGTTCCGCAAAAAATTGTCGTATTCCTCGCCATTCAAATTATCTGGCAGGAAGAATGGCCCAACCAAATAATTTGAAATTATACCCATCCACACATTTAAGCTGAATCTTGTTTGTGATCCTTTCGCTCTTTTTTTGTTTGGGTTGCCTTCCTCTTTAGAAGCCCAATAGTGGGCATTGTGGTAGTTTGTAAGACCATCTTTGTCGAATTTCGACTCGTCAGTCCATAGTATTTTCTTAAAAAAGATGCATCTTCGACATCAGTATTGAGCATAAATCTGCAGAATTCTAATCGTCGCAACGGATCCCCTTCTTCAATGACTTGCACGGGCGTATAGTGGTAAGGGTGTTGCCCAACAGTATGCATTACAAACCATACCTTCCACTGCGAAATACCAAGCTGTTGTGCGACAACATTTGTAGATGTGGTTGGGTCCACCTCAAAGAGACGTCGTATTTCGTTTTCTTCGTCTTCGTCAAAGATACGTGGTGGTCCCATGTCAGTCCGCCGTCTTTGTACGGAACCAGTTTCTCGTAGTCTTCGATAAGTTCCATCAAATACGCTAACATCAGGTACACGACGAGTAGGATATCGCAGTATGTATTCATCACGTGCACGCGACGACACTCCTTCGCAAAATCCGTAACACAATAGGATGTCAGCATATTCCTCGTTGGTATACGTTGCCATATTCACAAGCAGAGATCAAAATCCAGTTACGAGCCAATTCACACAGTCAGAAGATAAAACACAGATATTTTTGAAAAGCACGGTATAGCACATCTACCACGGACGAATCGCACGAGCAGACTAAAAATCATTCAATAATGTTTAGTGAACAGAAAATGTCACTCGCACAGAGAGTACCCCGACCGGAAAAAATGCTTACCCAACCCTTTTTATTGTTTGAAGGTGCAGATAGTAAACCGGTAATTGGTAGTATCTAAATTCTACTATTATGTTACTCTACATTTGGGCCTATTGAAATCTCATTTTCTTAGAATTTTTAATAGATCCAGTAGATATTATACCGTTTTAGATAGCTAAAAAGACGTAAAAGTTTTTAAAATAATTTGCAGAATAACTTCCATACATTTTTTTTTCTCTTTATTGATTTAAAGTAGGAAACACTTGGTAAAAATTCGTAATTTAGAAACATTAACAAGCCGCCCTTTGAAACTGTTAGTAACTAGTTCAAATTTTTTTTTTGATGATTTTTGATTCTTGACATACAGACTAACTAAAAATAACCAAAAAATTGCACTCGAGAACCTCTAATAACAAAAAAAATCGATATAAAAGCAAAAAAAAACATGTTTTTTTTAGAAAATCTTTAAACTTCAATATCTCGAAAACGGTTAAGTTTAGGACATCATGTCATAGAGTCAAATCGGTCAGAAACGACCTAAACTATAACGTCCTTAATTATCTAGGACGACTTTCCCTGTAACCCTGTCTCCAATCAGGCGAACAGCTCTCTTGTGACTAGAATCCAACAAATAAAGTATTTGGGAGCAGAACCCCAAACATGGCAGTACTATTTCATCGTTGGTCGAACTTCAGGTTTGTACAGAATTAACAGTTGTGGCGAAGTGTAAAACTTTCTAATTCGAAATAATATTCTCAGCATTTAAGGGACTCTTATTGCTATGCGTGCAACATGTTCATACCAAGACATATTTGTTCCCAAATTACCGATGCTAGAAGAATGGAGTGTCCCGACCGAATTATATCGGTTTCAGCAACGTTTTTTAGAAAAAGCTGCCGCCTGGGCTTTTGTAGCGTTAAATTCTACTTGATTACTGTCACCCCAAGACAGCATTTCTTTCAGGTCTTTCTTAAGTTGAACGACTTCCTACTGTCTGCGGATATTTGCATGAATCGCCGATGTTCGAGCGTGTGTGCTTACTTGATACAATTTGTTGTATCTTATCAAAAAAATAAAAGTCTACTAGAGAGCTAGAGGTTTTAAATTCCACTGAAACTAGACCGGGTCTAAATTTTAGAACCTTTTACTGAATCTTGCTGTTAAATTTTTGAATTATCTGTTTAAGTCTAAATACTGTTAGAATAAAATTACATTTTATTTAGGCAAATTTAGGCAAATTTCGCTAAAATATTTATTATTTATTATATTATTTATTTTACAGAAATTTATTTATTTCAACAGGATTTATTTATTTCAACACGATCTCTCAAACTTTCGCTGTATTTTCACTGATTGTGGTCTCCAGACTACAATAGGTAATTTATTTATATGTCCATGCCTCTTCCAATTTATATATATATATATATATATATATATATATATATATATATATATATATATATATATATATATATATATATATATATGTATATATAGATTTATTGCTGAAGATTCCATATGTATTCAAACTAGTTAAATTTACAGATATTTGTTGTGGTGTGTTAAGAAAACCAATCTTTCCTTTCGCGAATTTTAAATTTAAAAATCAATCATCTTTTTTCCAAAATACACAGTTCTGAAAATAATAAAGACTAAAAACTAAAAAATAGTTCGACTAAAACTTTAAAATTTTTAAGTTACAACAAAAAACTGGTAACTAAATTAGATTATGTTACATAAAATGTAGTTAAAATCGATAGAAAATTCCATTCCATTAGAAAAAAAATTAAAATACAATTTATTTACTAGAATCTATTTTAAATTCTTTCTTAATAGCAATTAAAATATACCTCTCAACTGCCTGAAAATTATAGACCGATACCTACTATAAAAAATACGAACACTTTGGAGAGCCCTAATTTATATTTTTTTATAAGCAAGAATATTTAGTAGCTAGTTTAGAAACATGATTAGATAGTATCACGACTATACCAAACACTTTATTTTTGCACTAGACGCGCCTTTCGCTAACCATGTTAGCTGCATCAACGCTCCTGATGAAGCTAAAATGGTTAGCGAAACGCGCGTCGAGCGCAAAAATATAATGCTTGGTGTAGTGGTGATATATACTGAGTAGTGTCATTGTGCTAAAGATTCCACATTCCCAACTTAGATGATTAGATTATTATTTTAATTACAGTATGACTTAACATTAAGTGTCACAAGCCGCACACCATAGGTGGATAAACTTCGTTAGTGTACGGAACACTTATAAGATCACTTCGGTATCTGTCCGTCTGTCTGTCCGTCTGTCTGTCCGTCTGTCTGTCCGTCTGTCACATCCGATTTTCTCCGAAACTATTTGTCATAGAAAGTTGAAATTTGGTAGTAATATAAGAATTGATGGCCTCATCAGAGCCATGTAGTTTTGAAAGTTAGATTTTGACTTAAGGGGTTAGTTTTGGGGGATGAAATCGGAAGAGAAAAAAAAAAAATTTTTTACTAGGTAATCGAGTGTGGTGTCAAATGAAAGCTTGTGAAAACACGAGTAAAAAATATATATATAATGTAATACTTGCGTGCAGTTTTCTTTGTATTATTTTTAAAAAATCGCGAAAAATCGCTGCCTTATCTCGGAAAGTACTTATCAAAAAATTTTGAAAAAAAATTCTGGAATATTCTCCACGGGGTTGTAGATTAAACGAAAATTATCACGAGTGCATTACCTGTAATAATTTATCTGGTATACAAAAAAAAAACAGAAAATTTCAAGGTCATCAATTTTCAGTAAAGATTGGAAATAAACTTTGTTGAAAACTTATTTGGGGTGTGTTTTGTGAAATCACTGATCATTTTATATCACCGTAACATAAATTTTGACTTAAGGAATTCGTTTTGAGGGGTGAAATCGGAAGTGAAAAAAAAATTTTTTTACTAGGTCATCGAGTGTGGTGTCAAATGAAAAACTTGTGAAAACACCAGTAAAAAATATATATATAATGTAATACTTGCACACACTTTTTCTTCGTATTACTTTTAAAAAAATCGCTGTCCTCTACCTTATCTCGAAAAGTACTGTTCAAAAAATTTTGGAAAAATCCTGAAATATTCTGCACGGGTATAAATTGAACGAAAATTATCATTACCTTTAATAATTTATCTGGTATAGAAAAAAACCAAAAATTTCAAGGTCACCAGTTTTCAGTAAAGATTGGAAACAAAATTTGTTAAAAACTCATTTGGGGTGTGTTTTGTGAAGTCACTGATCATTTTAATACCACCCTTAACAAAATTTTTTATTTTAAAAACAATCAACGTACGGAACACTAATTGTGCAAGTTCAACTTGCACTTGACCGGTTTTTTTTTAACATGAAACGTGCTCTAACAGGGAATAACCGTCTTAAGATTGACTTAAATTATGCACAAAAATATATTTTTGAAATTTACTTGGTTATTTATTCGATCTTCATGTGTGTGTGTGTACATATCCCAAAAATTATAGTATTAATAATTAAAATAAAAAAGCTAATGGCGATACCTAATGTACTATAGGTACAGCCTATTTTTACGACTTACTTCATTGAAAAACATGCTTATGATTTTCTACCCCGTTTCTAATTTTTATACATTGAATCTAAGCATTTGAAAATATAAAAATAAATTGGCAAACTCTTCTATGCATATTATTATTTCTTCCATTCTGCAAGTATCCCTTTCAATTGTTATTACTTTTGTACACATTGTCCCATTTGGGTCCATCCAAAATCCATCCATCTAATCATCAACAGAACAAAGGAATCCGATAAATAATATAGTATAATGACTAATGACATGTTAAGGAGAACAAACAAATCATCTGATACAAACACTATTGTTCTAATAAATGGATGTATCAGTCTAAGAGAGTTTTAAGTCCCATATTGTTAAGTAGAAATAAAGACAAAAAAATACAGAACAGTGCTAATTATGACATTTTGATTAATAACATTTATTCCTAGTTCGATAAAGACGATATATATAGTGCGTCATTTATTTTAAAATAAAACATTTTTTTGTTTTCTCTATCTCTGTCTTTATTCACTATGTTCTACAACAATTTCATAGTAATTCAAATGAGTTTTCAAGCTCATTTTATGGAATTGTGCTCAAAGCACGCTTAAAAGTCTTATAACTATATAATTCATTCTTATATGGAGAACATCATCCTTTTGGAATAATTTGCCCCAGGGCTATGTTTCCGACCGAGTACAATTTACAGCGATTCAAGACTAACGTGAATCCCTTTTTCCGCACATTATGCCGCTCCTGGAGCGCTTTAGGGACTTCCCTGCAGCACGTGTGCTAGACCCATAAAAAAAAAGTCTGATCTCTATGCCGCCGAAAAAGCTTTGTAAGTTAATTAATTTTCAAGAACGAGAAAAAGTCACAAAAAGTTGAAAGGTTCAACACGCAGTCTTGGTTTCGAGGCAGAAAATTGACGAACTATACAACAAACAAATGTCACTTAGTCAGTTATCGTGTGATCAGCAAAATGGGAAAAGGGCACAGCTGACTTACAGCGTCCGTCTGGAATATAAATTATCATACTGTAGAAAAATTAAGTAGATTTACTTAACAGAATAAACATGGTAGGTTTTAAAATTAGTAAAATAAAAATGCAGTCAGTTCGATTTTCTTGGTGACAGTATTGTTATAGTGAGACCCATTACTGCTTGCTCTGTAAATGGTATCTTATACCTTTTTACGTTATTTCAGTTACCACTAAAAGGGCAAACATAAAACAATAAAATAGCCAGACACCTTGTATTTTATAGTGATTGTTATAATAGTTCTTTCCTAAATAACGTAGTAATCCTTAAACCATCGACTTATCCTTGTAATTTAAAAAAAATATATTGAGAAGTTTGAATTTATGGATTAAAGATCAAAACAAAACTTCAGATCTATCACGTCGAAAAAAAAAATGTGTAAAATGAAAAATAAGAACAATATTTGAAAGATATCTCGAAGTATGTGTCCAATAATCGAAAACACAATATTAGGAGAAAACACATATTGTAACTGAAAATTTGGCTGACAGCAAATATTTTTTTTTTTTATTTGGTAAGGGAATTACAAAAAAGCTTGTTTAATTGACAGTTGAATTATTTTTAGTATCCTGTTTAGTATTAGCTTTTAATTCTAATAGTGGTTAATCATTAATCTTAAGCAACAAATTTTGTTTATGCTAATAGTTTGATGACCAGTTTAATTTGTGTTTATTGTTTTTGCTTTTTGGCTAGGTGTGGCTAATAATGATCTTATTAGGATATTCTGTCGGAGTACTTCAAGGCAGTAATGATACCAAGGACTTTTAGGATGTTGATTCGCAATGTTCATTTTACCCAGTTTTTAAAGTTATTTACCAAGAGCTTCAAATATATGTTTCTATATTTAGATTAGCTTTTCTATAATGGTAAGTGGTATAAGGAGATAATAAGATCTTTTCTACTATCAATGATAATAAAAATTAATTTGATATGTCTTTAAATATATCATATGGTGGTCACCAGAAGCCCCTAAAACCAATTATTATTTTAGGGTTTTAAAGTTGAAAAAGTAAAACAGTAATCCGCTAAACGTATTGACAGTCATTTCTGAATGAACGATGTATTGTTTATTCAATTTAATATTAAATTTTTACCCTTTTTTAAAAAATTTGAATGGCTGCTTTTTAAAACCACTCCATTGATTCACATATCTTTAAACTTAACCTAGATATCGACCCAATGTTTAAGTGTACCAAATATTGTTTCGATTTATTGTTTTATTTTGTTAACAAATCTTGTCGTGCAGAAAAAATCTACTTATTCTTTCCCATTAATTGGACAAGAATCTATAATATATATAAAATGCAACGTATTTCTGTCTGTCTGTCCGTTAGGGCGCTTATCACAAAACGAGAAAAAAAAAATCACTTATCCGATTTACGTGCTTTTTTTTAAAACATACATATGTTTTCTGTTCAGGTTACAGCATATAACGTAATAAAATACGTTAGGGAACATAAGGAATAAGCATGACGATAATAGTGAATCAAGTTCATGCGAGCGGAGCCGCGAGCACGGCTAGCATGTGGATAAATTGGAACAGGCATGGACATATAAATAAATTACCTATTGTAGTCTGGAGACCCACAATCAGCCAAAATACAGCGAAAGTTTAAGAGATCGTGTTGAAATAAATAAATCCTATTGAAATAAATAAATTTCCGTAAAATAAATAATATAATAAATAATAAATATTTTAGCGAAATTTGCCAAAATAAAACGTAATTTTATTCTAACAGTATTTAGACAGATAATCCAAAAATTTAACAGCAAGATCAGTAAAATGGTTCTAAAATTTAGAGCTAGAGGTTTCAAATTCCACTGAAACTAGACCGGGGTTTCAGTGGAATTTAAAACCTCTAGCTCTCTAGTAGACTTTTATTTTTTTGATAAGATACAACAAATTGTATCAAGTAAGCACACCTCATACTCCATCATAGGCTGCCACAGCAA
>CM032446.1:107006803-107037651 GCA_019049505.1 Pachyrhynchus sulphureomaculatus | reverse complement strand
TTCAAACACGTTTGAAAAATTATTTTTATTGAAGAATACACAGTATGTGTTAAGATTTACAGTGGGATTCTGGATTAGGAGTAATATTATACAACTCTGACATATCTTTAATAATTATTTTATACATATTTTGGGTTTGCTTTTTTCGAAGCAGGTTACGGTAAGAACTTTTAAGTTTAGGCAGGGTACTGGGTACTATTATTTTATTGTCTTTGTTGAAGTAAGCTATAATAAGCACAAATCTTTAAAATAAAGGGAATGTTAAAATAGTTGATTTTATAATACTTTGTTATTAACGTTAATTCAATATTTTCGTAAAAATTTACAAAAATAAATGAAAACAAAGTTCGCCTCTGCTTAGTGTTTGGTTACCCTTGAAAATTTAAAACTAGCACTAGCACTAGCAAATAATATACCCTGCAAAGGATTAAATTTTAAAGTTTTATTTAAACTTGGTTTACGCCTAGTGAATCAGGGATGAAAATTTTAAAGATCGTGTTGCTATTGTATTGGACAAAAAAAATTATTATTCGTCTAATTTTTATGTAGAGAAGCAAAGTGAACATTATTGACCATTGTATCTAAATAAAATATTATGTATAATTTTTATATTGTTTTATAAGATATTAGGTTGGTACAAGTTAATCCTCTGCCTTTAATCAACGAACTTTGACATTTATTTTAAAACAAAATATTATTCAAAACTTCAGAGTAATTTTCTTCGCTTTCTAGACATCCTCTTCAGGAATTTGTTGGATTTCAGATCTAAACAATATAGTTATTTCGATATAATGACTTCCACTGAGAATCAGCCAGGTGGTATTGTAGAGATTAGGAGATGGCGATAATACATTTTTACCCTTGGATAGTCGATAAGCCATCTATCGATAATTTAACTTATCGATATATCGATAATTATTATTAAAAAACTTGATGACCAGGACAGGGAAGACTTAGCGTTTTACAACTAATTTTTTTAGAGTATGTTCACAGTAGAACTTCGTTTTAAAAATAACATACAAAAAAACACGTAAGGTAGAAAAAATTTGAATTTGAGTAGTGTATTCGATTATTGGTCGGGGCCAAAATTTAATTTGTACACCTAATAACATACATGTAAATAAAATTCCACTTTTTCTGTAAAATTCTGTACCAAATGGAAACATTTATAAAAACTACTAACGAGATTAAAACTCTGCAAGTCAAAAAGGTAAGCTGTTGGGTTATGACACAATTAATAAAACGAACACGTGCACAAAAGGCACTTGCAACTTTTAAGCATTTTTCAAAGATATTGGTCGAGGCCAAAATTTAAAATTTGTACACCTAATAAAAATATATGTAAATAAAATTTCACTTTTTCTGTAAATTCTGTACAAATGGGAAACATTTATAAAACTACTAACAAGATTAAAACTCTGCAAGTCAAAAAGGTAAGCTGTTGGTTTATGACAAGGGGGGGGGGAGGGGGGGGGAAGGTGGGGAAAAAAAAGGGGGGAGGGGGGGGGGGGGGGGGAAACAATTAATCAACGACACGTGCACAAACAGGCACTTGCAACTTTTAAGCAATTTTTTCAAAGATATTCTCTGGCCTATTAGTTTGTATGCTTTAGCAAACAATTTAAATCTAATCATTTATATACTGTGTGATGCAACTTGTATCTTATTCTTTCATTATATATTTAGTTTAAAAAATATAAAATGAGTAAAGACTGTTTTTAAATTCAATGTTTAGAAATGTAAAAAGTACCCACAGTTAAAAGCAGAGCCTTTTCAGAAATAGAGATATTATAATTTTAATTTTATAAACTTTTGTATAATAACAGCGATTCTCCACCATATCGAGGAAAAACTGAAGAGAACGCCAAAGGCTAATTTTATATTGAAAAGTTTTAACAAAGTTATGCCATTCAAAGCTTCATTTTGAAGACAGATATTACTAAAGTTTATTAAGGATCATTTTTTTGCGCTATTTTCTGAAAAGAGTTATTTTTTTTAGATAAGATTCAAACTTGAAACCCCGCCTATTTTAGTTTTCCCAGTTTTCTCAGAGTATTTGTTTTCTCTTTCCAATCTTTTTTTTGAAAAGTCAGGCACTTTGCAAAATATGTCCTGTATAAAAGTTTGCCAGCCAAAAATGAGCAAACAGAAAAACACAATAATAATGGAAGGTCATAAACAGAAATATAGTTTGTCAGTTGTCTTCATAAATAAATACTTTTTTGTACTTCTTTCAGATTAATCCAATAAATCTTGAATTTCTTCTATCTGGATAAATATATTAATTTTATTTTACACTCTCGTTACATATGCGTATTTATAAGCTTTGCATACGACAGTAATGTTACCAAAATTGTTTAGTATTGTAATGCTACTAACAATAAATTTTTTACCAAAGAAGGATTTTTGTAGCTTTTTCTTCCGAGTTTTAAACAATTACTAAATTGTAAAGAACTTGATATAACAATGCAGTCAAATATATAAAAACACAAGAAGACCGATTGTAATGAAGTATGTATGAAGTTTATATACATTAGTCATTTAAAATGGGACGTCTACATTAACACAGTTCTCAAACAAATCAGAGAATTATTGTATAAATTTAATTATTTGATTGAAATCCAAACTATGGAACAAACTAAAACACTATATTAGAGACAAATTAAGTAACACCGGATTTATGGTATGACTGCATGAGGAGTGGTAACATATAACTAATCAATCATCAAAATAATCAATTTAGAAAAGGTGCAGAAATGAGTACTTAGAATTATATGAGAAAAAAAAATAATAGTGACCAAAATATTAGACACTCACCAACTTTTTTGTTTTGAGCTATTGTTTAGCAATATGAAGAAGAAAATCACTACTGTTGACCACAACTATACACAGTTCGAATAGGTTCTCAATGATTGAAAAAACTGTACGGAAAATAATCTTATGTATTTGATATATATACAATCTTATTTCATTGGAAAAAGAAATTTAATTTAATAATCAGTTGAACATGTACAATAAGATAATTAAAAGTTAGAATAATAGGTAAGCAAAGGAAATGGCTTGAGTTTTCAAATATAGCTAGTGTTATTTATTATTGGTTGTGGTTCATACATATATATATATATATATATATATATATATATATATATTTATAATATATATATATATATATATATATAAAGGGTTTTCCATTAGGGATGTTTCCCCCCCCCCCCCACCGACTTTTGACAGCTAATAGCGGCCATCTTGGTTGGCAGATGTTTGGACTTCTGATGTCAGTTGTATTTAGTAAGGTGTGCTATTCAATCATGAATCGTTTTCACGTTAAAAGAACGCTTGAAAATTGTCCAAAATTACTCGATTACTCCAAAATAAACTGATGCTGCAGGAATATTTCTTCTCAGAATTTGACGAGATGGACGCAGACGACTTTTATTTCCAACAGGATGGCACACCGCCCCATATTTCCCAGCCCAAACATGGCTTTACTGCACGCCAAGTTCGGTGAGATCTATAATTTCACGAAATGGCCGTACCGCTTGGCCTCCGAGATCGTGAAATTTAACGCCTTTAGACTATTTTCTTTGGAACTACGTTAAATCGCAAGTTTCCAGCAACAAACCAGCAACTCGTGATGCACTTGAAAGCCAACATTTGTCGTGCCCATAGCCGGCGTAAGGCCGGAAAATGCTGGCCCGAATGATGGAAAATTTTTGTTGTAAGCGGATTCGTGTCTGTAAAAAGAGCCGCGGTAAGCCGTTTGAGTAATATCTTGTTTAAATCTTAAATGGCATAAAATTTCCCGTTAAATAAAAGTTTCAGAATGAATTTTGCTTAAAAATTCTTTATTTTATTCAATTTTAAAGTTAGGGCACTGTTAATTGGAAAACTCCTTATATATAAATATATAAATATATATATATATATTATAATATATATATATATATAATATATATATATATATATATATATATATTTATATATAATATATATATATATATAAATATATATATATATATATATATATATATATATATAATATATATATATATATATATATATATATATATAGCTAGGAAAATAATACAATATTAAAATTTAAAAAAACTTTACGACGTCATGGTCGCCTCTCTCGAGCGGACAATCGCAAACCACCCGTAGTATCATGCTCTCTAACTTTATTTTTTTTGTGAAATTAAGAAAAGTATTGGATTGTCATGATTAAGTTTAAACTAGATCAAAGGGGTCACAGGCCATTGCACGAAAATTTTTCTTTCGATTAACATATTTATTTGCTGCGTAAGAGGATAATGCCTAAGTTCATTGGGAACTGCAATTATAAATTACTCAAAAAAAAGGTCTTTTTGGAAATATTTAGGTTTATTGATATCAGTGTAAATGGGAATTATGTGTAAAATAAGACAGGCAAATATATTTACAGACATAATTGCTTTGAACAAAAATTTTCCAGAATATTTTTATACCAACAGGGCTGCATATTACCAATAACACAAGTAATATTGAATTTTTGGACTATTGGCGTTTTGTGAACTATTGGCGTAAACCTGAGACTTCAAATAGCCTCAAGGAAAAAAGTCGAATGGAGTCAAATTGCATGATTTCGGTGGACAATTCACATTCACACAATAAGAAATCACACTACCAGGAAACTTTTTTTTTGCAATAAATGCCTTGTTTTATGTGCCGCGTGGCATGTGAAGCTACTCTGCCCTATATATTCTCCAAATTAAAATAATCCATTTGATGTCATAGTCAATTTCGAATCATGTTGTGATGTCAATTTCCATTGACATAAATACCTTCGAAAAACTATAATCCAATGATATTTCCAGCCCAAAATCCGCACCAAACAGTAACACGTTGTGCATGAATTGGAACTTTTTGAATTGTCTTGGATTTTTATTGCCCCATATACGACAATTCTGTTTGTGGCTTCGGCCGATCTAGTTCATGCTTTAGCGCTGAAGATAACTTTTTCGAAAAATTCTTCAGCATTTTGCAATTATCGATAACACTAACTTCAATGTTCGACGCTATAAATGGTCGGGAGGCCTTAGTTCCTGTGCCAATCTTTTTACAAAATTCATTGTAACGATCGCCTGGAAATATTGAATTGCTGAGATAGAAGACGAGTTGATGTTGATGATTGTTGTGCCACACTTTTACTTAGAGCCAAACAAGGCCAAATTGTTATTTATATGTTCGCAACTGAACCACTTTGTTCGAATTTATTGATCAAATTCTTCAGAGGGTTGAAAGATGGCACATGATTTTTTTAACAATTCCTATGCGTTTTGCAACTGTGTAACGCTCCACAATTTATTTTTCATGTGTTGATATTACAAATGGCAAATATAAAGTTTGACTTTCATAGGTTGAAATCTGCGTTAGTAAATAAATATAATACTAATATTATTTTAAATTAGCATTATGATATGATTGTACGTCACCCTTGCAAAGTCCATAGAATTTATAATTTTTATTTTCATGCATATCCATAGGATTTGACCAAGCTTTTCTTTATATTTGATTAAATTTGGTTAACTAGCATCGATGGAAAAAATAACATGAAGTGACGTATTGATAGTAATGGCAAAGATTTCACCTGGATGGTATACAAATTTTATTTAGAATTATTATTAACCAACTCTATTGCAAATATCTTTATGGTAAAGGCGTCGAAAGGAAAGTGGAATGTAACTACACTGCACTTTTTATGTTTTTTTGTTACCTTTCCTACGTGGGCTGAGCTACGGGCACACTCTATATATATATATATATAATATATATATATATATATATATATATATATATATATATATATATATATATGTATGAAATAAGTCATTTGCTGTTCAAAAAATGAATCGATACACTACTAGAGTTATTAGAATAAAAGAGTGGGAGTACTAGAATAATGTAATACCGTAAGACTTTGATTTGCACCAAATATAATATGTTAAAGTTGATAAAATTAATAATTTTAATTATTAATTTTTTCTTATTATAATATTAATTGGAGTCGCCAGATGTTTTAATAACAACATTCGACAACATTCATGGAAATATTATCATCGCCAAGATAATTTTGACATATTAATAACTTAAAAAAATATTGTCCCAAATAATTTCGAGGTCTATGCCAAATTAGAATTCAAAATTGGAAATTTTCTTGATTTTAATAAGTAACTGATCCATTCAACCAAAAAATATATAAAAGTCCTAATTTA
The DNA here is from genome assembly GCA_019049505.1 of Pachyrhynchus sulphureomaculatus. NCBI lineage: Eukaryota > Metazoa > Arthropoda > Insecta > Coleoptera > Curculionidae > Pachyrhynchus > Pachyrhynchus sulphureomaculatus. The sequence goes on along the minus strand of CM032446.1, from coordinate 107,031,400 downwards.
ATTTTGCAAACTTGAAATCATATCATTAAATCATAACAATACTAGGATGATATACTTTGTTTTTATTCTTTTTAATGACCTAATACGGAAAATAATAGCTCGTTCTTGAATATTGTAAAATTTCAAAAATACTAATATTAAACTCTATTTAAATCAGAATCAAACACGTGTATCGGTTATATCATGCAATCAAATTATTATGGATATTTGTTTAAAGAAGCGTCATTATTTTTAGTGTTCCGTACGGAACACTTATGGGGGTTACTTCGGGGTCTGTCTATCACACACGATTTTCGCTAAAACTATTTGACATAGAATGTTGAAATTTGGCACAAATATAGGAATTAATGACCCAATCAATCTAGTTTTAAAAGTTAAATTTTGACTTAAGGGGTTAGCTTGTAGGGGGAAGTGAAAATTTTTTCTCATAGAGTGAGGTGTCAAATGAAAGCTTGTGAAAATACAAAGTTCGAAAATTTATATGTAGTAAAACTCGTGAAAACTGTTATGTATTATTACTATATTACTTTAAAGAAACGGATCACAATCGCTGTCCCTCCCCTAGACTCGAAAAGTACTGATCAAAAATTATCACGAGAGCATTACGTTTGATAAATTATCTGGTATATAGAAAAAAAGTATTTGTCTTAACAATATGGTGTAGTTGTTTTCGGGGAAAGTTGTGAATTCAACCGGGACTAAGAACTCTGAAATATCAATACGAATTCGGCACAATCAGTAATATGATGACTGATGACCAACGGATAGGTACCGAGACAAAATAATTTTACTTTATTTGTTTATAATTAAACAAAGATTTAGATAGTAAATATTTGTTTTAAAAACTTTTATAAACAAAGATGTCTCGTTTTTTGTATATTCTCGGTAATTCTTATATTGAAGATTAGAAGTGTCCGTAGCTCCGCTCCCGTAGACTACAGAATTATTGTTCAGATTTTTTGCAAGAGAGCGCAATGGTGGCAAACTTTTTTTCTTCAGATTCGAGTGATAAGTGAGATTTTGCTTTTTATAATATACATAGATGAATGTGTAACTGAATTTCATCGAATACTTCAGCAATCACGGTACGGAACGCTAATTGTGCAAATCAAACTTGCCACTATTTTATGGTACGATCATCACACGTACATATGTAGGTCCGCCGGTGATTTAAAAATTCTGGTACCGACGCCATAAGACGTAAAAATGGAAATATGTATGTATATATATATATATATATATATATATATATATATATATATATATATATATATATATATATATATATATATATATATATATATATTTATATATATATATATATATATATATATATATATATATATATATATATATATTTTATATATTTATATATATATATATATATATATATATATATATATATATATATATATATATATATATATATATATATATATATATAATATATATATATATTATATATATATATAAATATATATATATAATATATATATATATATATATATATATATATATATATATATATATATATATATATATATATATATATATTTATATATATATACATATATATTTTATATATATATATAATATATATATATATATATATATATATATATATATATATATGTATATATATATATATATATATATATATATATATATTTATATATATATATATATATATATATACAGGGTTATCGTCCTAGGTAATTATTATAGTAGGGTCGTTTTTCTGACCATATGACTCTATACAGGTTAGACAGGGAAAGTCGTCCTAGGTAATTAAGGACGTTATAGTTTTAGGTCGTTTCTGACCAATTTGACTCTATGACATGATGTCCTAAACTTAACCGTTTTCGAGATATTGAAGGTTAAAGATTTTTCTTAAAAAAACATGTTTTTTTTTGCTTTTATATCGATTTTTTTTTATTAGAGGTTCTCGAGTGCGATTTTTTTGGTTATTTTTAGTTAGTCTGTATGTCAAGTATCAAAAATCATCAAAAAAATTTGAACTAGTTACTAACAGTTTCAAATGGCGGCTTGTTAATGTTTCTAAATTACGAATTTTTACCAAGTGTTTCCTACTTTAAATCAATAAAGAGAAAAAAAATGTATGGAAGTTATTCTGCAAATTATTTTAAAAACTTTAAACAGTATAAACACTGGGAGTTTAATAGGAAAACTGTACACAGAATGACACCTAAAGCGGGCTCGGGTAGCAAAAGGTAAATTTTTAGTTCTAGGTGAAAATACGAAAAATACACAAATAAAACAAAAAACCTTGCAATTTAATATTTTTTATTAATTTTAATTCATGTTCTATATGGTCGCCCCCTATTTCTAACACAAATTCTCATTCTTTTTCTTAAATTACTTTTCACAACGCTGGTTGTGAGGTGCCGCCTCATTTCGTCAGCCGCATTTTTTGTCTTAGGACATCCACGGTTTCGATAGGAGTCATCTGGTCGTATACGAGACTTTTCATGTGACCCCACACATAAAAATCCATCGGTGTTAGGTCTGGGCTTCTCGCCGGCCAAGATATGGGTCCGCCTCTTCCAATCCATTTGTTGGGATAATTGTCATTGAGCCATGCACGAACACTTCCTCTGTAGTGAGCTGGGCAGCCATCGTGTTGAAAGTACATGTTTTGTCTCAAACCAATAGGTAGGTCTTCCATCAAATTAGGTAAATCGTTCCGCAAAAAATTGTCGTATTCCTCGCCATTCAAATTATCTGGCAGGAAGAATGGCCCAACCAAATAATTTGAAATTATACCCATCCACACATTTAAGCTGAATCTTGTTTGTGATCCTTTCGTTCTTTTTTTGTTTGGGTTGCCTTCCTCTTTAGAAGCCCAATAGTGGGCATTGTGGTAGTTTGTAAGACCATCTTTGTCGAATTTCGACTCGTCAGTCCATAGTATTTTCTTAAAAAAGATGCATCTTCGACATCAGTATTGAGCATAAATCTGCAGAATTCTAATCGTCGCAACGGATCCCCTTCTTCAATGACTTGCACGGGCGTATAGTGGTAAGGGTGTTGCCCAACAGTATGCATTACAAACCATACCTTCCACTGCGAAATACCAAGCTGTTGTGCGACAACATTTGTAGATGTGGTTGGGTCCACCTCAAAGAGACGTCGTATTTCGTTTTCTTCGTCTTCGTCAAAGATACGTGGTGGTCCCATGTCAGTCCGCCGTCTTTGTACGGAACCAGTTTCTCGTAGTCTTCGATAAGTTCCATCAAATACGCTAACATCAGGTACACGACGAGTAGGATATCGCAGTATGTATTCATCACGTGCACGCGACGACACTCCTTCGCAAAATCCGTAACACATTAGGATGTCAGCATATTCCTCGTTGGTATACGTTGCCATATTCACAAGCAGAGATCAAAATCCAGTTACGAGCCAATTCACACAGTCAGAAGATGAAACACAGATATTTTTGAAAAGCACGGTATAGCACATCTACCACGGACGAATCGCACGAGCAGACTAAAAATCATTCAATAATGTTTAGTGAACAGAAAATGTCACTCGCACAGAGAGTACCCCGACCGGAAAAAATGCTTACCCAACCCCTTTCATTGTTTGAAGGTGCAGATAGTAAACCGGTAATTGGTAGTATCTAAATTCTACTATTATGTTACTCTACATTTGGGCCTATTGAAATCTCATTTTCTTAGAATTTTTAATAGATCCAGTAGATATTATACCGTTTTAGATAGCTAAAAAGACGTAAAAGTTTTTAAAATAATTTGCAGAATAACTTCCATACATTTTTTTTTCTCTTTATTGATTTAAAGTAGGAAACACTTGGTAAAAATTCGTAATTTAGAAACATTAACAAGCCGCCCTTTGAAACTGTTAGTAACTAGTTCAAATTTTTTTGATGATTTTTGATTCTTGACATACAGACTAACTAAAAATAACCAAAAAATTGCACTCGAGAACCTCTAATAACAAAAAAATCGATATAAAAGCAAAAAAAACATGTTTTTTTTAGAAAATCTTTAAACTTCAATATCTCGAAAACGGTTAAGTTTAGGACATCATGTCATAGAGTCAAATCGGTCAGAAACGACCTAAACTATAACGTCCTTAATTATCTAGGACGACTTTCCCTGTAACCCTGTCTCCAATCAGGCGAACAGCTCTCTTGTGACTAGAATCCAACAAATAAAGTATTTGGGAGCAGAACCCCAAACATGGCAGTACTATTTCATCGTTGGTCGAACTTCAGGTTTGTACAGAATTAACAGTTGTGGCGAAGTGTAAAACTTTCTAATTCGAAATAATATTCTCAGCATTTAAGGGACTCTTATTGCTATGCGTGCAAACATGTTCATACCAAGACATATTTGTTCCCAAATTACCGATGCTAGAAGAATGGAGTGTCCCGACCGAATTATATCGGTTTCAGCAACGTTTTTTAGAAAAAGCTGCCGCCTGGGCTTTTGTAGCGTTAAATTCTACTTGATTACTGTCACCCCAAGATAGCATTTCTTTCAGGTCTTTCTTAAGTTGAACGACTTCCTACTGTCTGCGGATATTTGCATGAATCGCCGATGTTCGAGCGTGTGTGCTTACTTGATACAATTTGTTGTATCTTATCAAAAAAATAAAAGTCTACTAGAGAGCTAGAGGTTTTAAATTCCACTGAAACTAGACCGGGTCTAAATTTTAGAACCTTTTACTGAATCTTGCTGTTAAATTTTTGAATTATCTGTTTAAGTCTAAATACTGTTAGAATAAAATCACATTTTATTTAGGCAAATTTAGGCAAATTTCGCTAAAATATTTATTATTTATTATATTATTTATTTTACAGAAATTTATTTATTTCAACAGGATTTATTTATTTCAACACGATCTCTCAAACTTTCGCTGTATTTTCACTGATTGTGGTCTCCAGACTACAATAGGTAATTTATTTATATGTCCATGCCTCTTCCAATTTATATATATATATATATATATATATATATATATATATATATATATATATATATATATATATATATATATATATATATATATATATAGATTTATTGCTGAAGATTCCATATGTATTCAAACTAGTTAAATTTACAGATATTTGTTGTGGTGTGTTAAGAAAACCAATCTTTCCTTTCGCGAATTTTAAATTTTAAAAATCAATCATCTTTTTTCCAAAATACACAGTTCTGAAAATAATAAAGACTAAAAACTAAAAAATAGTTCGACTAAACTTTAAAATTTTTAAGTTACAACAAAAAAACTGGTAACTAAATTAGATTATGTTACATAAAATGTAGTTAAAATCGACAGAAAATTCCATTCCATTAGAAAAAAAATTAAAATACAATTTATTTACTAGAATCTATTTTAAATTCTTTCTTAATAGTAATTAAAATATACCTCTCAACTGCCTGAAAATTATAGACCGATACCTACTATAAAAAATACGAACACTTTGGAGAGCCCTAATTTATATTTTTTTTATAAGCAAGAATATTTAGTAGCTAGTTTAGAAACATGATTAGATAGTATCACGACTATACCAAACACTTTATTTTTGCACTAGACGCGCCTTTCGCTAACCATGTTAGCTGCATCAACGCTCCTGATGAAGCTAAAATGGTTAGCGAAACGCGCGTCGAGCGCAAAAATATAATGCTTGGTGTAGTGGTGATATATACTGAGTAGTGTCATTGTGCTAAAGATTCCACATTCCCAACTTAGATGATTAGATTATTATTTTAATTACAGTATGACTTAACATTAAGTGTCACAAGCCGCACACCATAGGTGGATAAACTTCGTTAGTGTACGGAACACTTATAAGATCACTTCGGTATCTGTCCGTCTGTCTGTCCGTCTGTCTGTCCGTCTGTCTGTCTGTCTGTCACATCCGATTTTCTCCGAAACTATTTGTCATAGAAAGTTGAAATTTGGTAGTAATATAGGAAATTGATGGCCTCATCAGAGCCATGTAGTTTTGAAAGTTAGATTTTGACTTAAGGGGTTAGTTTTGGGGGATGAAATCGGAAGTGAAAAAAAAAATTTTTTACTAGGTAATCGAGTGTGGTGTCAAATGAAAGCTTGTGAAAACACGAGTAAAAAAATATATATAATGTAATACTTGCGCGCAGTTTTCTTTGTATTATTTTTAAAAAATCGCGAAAAATCGCTGTCCACCCGCCTTATCTCGGAAAGTACTTATCAAAAAATTTTGAAAAAAATTCTGGAATATTCTCCACGGGGTGTAGATTAAACGAAAATTATCACGAGTGCATTACCTGTAATAATTTATCTGGTATACAAAAAACAGAAATTTCAAGGTCATCAATTTTCAGTAAAGATTGGAAATAAACTTTGTTGAAAACTTATTTGGGGTGTGTTTTTTGTGAAATCACTGATCATTTTATATCACCGTAACATAAATTTTGACTTAAGGAATTCGTTTTGAGGGGTGAAATCGGAAGTGAAAAAAAAAATTTTTTTACTAGGTCATCGAGTGTGGTGTCAAATGAAAACTTGTGAAAACACCAGTAAAAAATATATATATAATGTAATACTTGCACACACTTTTCTTCGTATTACTTTTAAAAAATCGCTGTCCTCTACCTTATCTCGAAAAGTACTGTTCAAAAAATTTTGGAAAAATCCTGAAATATTCTGCACGGGGTATAAATTGAACGAAAATTATCATTACCTTTAATAATTTATCTGGTATAGAAAAAAACCAAAATTTCAAGGTCACCAGTTTTCAGTAAAGATTGGAAACAAAATTTGTTAAAAACTCATTTGGGGTGTGTTTTGTGAAGTCACTGATCATTTTATACCACCTTAACAAAAATTTTTATTTTAAAAACAATCAACGTACGGAACACTAATTGTGCAAGTTCAACTTGCACTTGACCGGTTTTTTTTTTTTTTTTAACATGAAACGTGCTCTAACAGGGAATAACCGTCTTAAGATTGACTTAAATTATGCACAAAAATATATTTTTGAAATTTACTTGGTTATTTATTCGATCTTCATGTGTGTGTGTGTACATATCCCAAAATTATAGTATTATAATTAAAATAAAAAAGCTAATGGCGATACTACTATAGGCTGTACTATAGGTACAGCCTATTTTACGACTTACTTCATTGAAAAACATGCTTATGATTTTCTACCCCGTTTCTAATTTTTATACATTGAATCTAAGCATGAAAATATAAAAATAAATTGGCAAACTCTTCTATGCATATTATTATTTCTTCCATTCTGCAAGTATCCCTTTCAATTGTTATTACTTTTGTACACATTGCCCATTTGGGTCCATCCAAAATCCATCCATCTAATCATCAACAGAACAAAGGAATCCGATAAATAATATAGTATAATGACTAATGACATGTTAAGGAGAACAAACAAATCATCTGATACAAACACTATTGTTCTAATAAATGGATGTATCAGTCTAAGAGAGTTTTAAGTCCCATATTGTTAAGTAGAAATAAAGACAAAAAAATACAGAACAGCTAATTATGACATTTTGATTAATAACATTTATTCCTAGTTCGATAGAGACGATATATATAGTGCGTCATTTATTTTAAATAAAACATTTTTTTGTTTTCTCTATCTCTGTCTTTATTCACTATGTTCTACAACAATTTCATAGTAATTCAAATGAGTTTTCAAGCTCATTTTATGGAATTGTGCTCAAAGCACGCTTAAAAGTCTTATAACTATAAATTCATTCTTATATGGAGAACATCATCCTTTTGGAATAATTTGCCCAGGGCTATGTTTCCCACCGAGTACAATTTACAGCGATTCAAGACTAACGTGAATCCCTTTTTCCGCACATATGCCGCTCCTGGAGCGCTTTAGGGACTTCCCTGCAGCACGTGTGCTAGACCCATAAAAAAAAACTGATCTCTATGCCGCCGAAAAAGCTTTGTAAGTTAATTAATTTTCAAGAACGAGAAAAAGTCACAAAAAGTTGAAAGGTTCAACACGCAGTCTTTGGTTTCGAGGCAGAAATTGACGAACTATACAACAAACAAATGTCACTTAGTCAGTTATCGTGTGATCAGCAAAATGGGAAAAGGGCACAGCTGACTTACAGCGTCAGTCTGGAAAATAAATTATCATACTGTAGAAAAATTAAGTAGATTTACTTAACAGAATAAAACATGGTAGGTTTTAAAATTAGTAAAATAAAAATGCAGTCAGTTCGTTTTCTTGGTGACAGTATTGTTATAGTGAGACCCATTACTGCTTGCTCTGTAAATGGTATCTTATACACCTTTTACGTTATTTCAGTTACCACTAAAAGGGCAAACGTAAAACAATAAAATAGCCAGACACCTTGTATTTTATAGTGATTGTTATAATAGTTCTTTCCTAAATAACGTAGTAATCCTTAAACCATCGACTTATCCTTGTAATTTAAAAAAAATATATTGAGAAGTTTGAATTTATGGATTAAAGATCAAAACAAAACTTCAGATCTATCACGTCGAAAAAAAAAATGTGTAAAATGAAAAATAAGAACAATATTTGAAAGATATCTCGAAGTATGTGTCCAATAATCGAAAACACAATATTAGGAGAAAACACATATTGTAACTGAAAATTTGGCTGACAGCAAATATTTTTTTTTTATTTGGTAAGGGAATTACAAAAAAGCTTGTTTAATTGACAGAATTATTTTTAGTATCCTCTTTAGTATTAGCTTTTAATTCTAATAGTGGTTAATCATTAATCTTAAGCAACAAATTTTGTTTATGCTAATAGTTTGATGACCAGTTTAATTTGTGTTTATTGTTTTGCTTTTTTGGCTAGGTGTCTAATAATGATCTTATAGGATATTCTGTCGGAGTACTTCAAGGCAGTAATGATACCAAGGACTTTTAGGATGTTGATTCGCAATGTTCATTTTACCCAGTTTTAAAGTTATTTACCAAGAGCTTCAAATATATGTTTCTATATTTAGATTAGCTTTTCTATAATGGTAAGTGGTATAAGGAGATAATAAGATCTTTTCTACTATCATGATAATAAAAATTAATTTGATATGTCTTTAATATATCATATGGTGGTCATCAGAAGCCCCTAAAACCAATTATTATTTTAGGGTTTTAAAGTTGAAAAGGTAAAACAGTAATCCGCTAAACGTATTGACAGTCATTTCTGAACGAACGATGTATTGTTTATTCAATTTAATATTAAATTTTTACCCTTTTTTAAAAAATTTGAATGGCTGCTTTTTAAAACCACTCCATTGATTTCACATATCTTTAAACTTAACCTAGATATCGACCCAATGTTTAAGTGTACCAAATATTGTTTCGATTTATTGTTTTATTTTGTTAACAAATCTTGTCGTGCAGAAAAAATCTACTTATTCTTTCCCATTAATTGGACAAGAATCTATAATATATATAAAATGCAACGTATTTCTGTCTGTCTGTCCGTTAGGGCGCTTATCACACGAGAATCACTTATCCGATTTACGTGCTTTTTTTTAAAACATACATATGTTTTCTGTTCAGGTTACAGCATATAACGTAATAAAATACGTTAGGGAACATAAGGAATAAGCAGTGACGATAATAGTGAATCAAGTTCATGCGAGCGGAGCCGCGGGCACGGCTAGCATGTGGATAAATTGGAACAGGCATGGACATATAAATAAATTACCTATTGTAGTCTGGAGACCACAATCAGCCAAAATACAGCGAAAGTTTAAGAGATCGTGTTGAAATAAAAAATAAATTCTATTGAAATAAATAAATTTCCGTAAAATAAATAATATAATAAATAATAAATATTTTAGCGAAATTTGCCAAAATAAAACGTAATTTTATTCTAACAGTATTTAGACAGATAATCCAAAAATTTAACAGCAAGATTCAGTAAATGGTTCTAAAATTTAGAGCTAGAGGTTTTAAATTCCACTGAAACTAGACCGGGGTTTCAGTGGAATTTAAAACCTCTAGCTCTCTAGTAGACTTTTATTTTTTTGATAAGATACAACAAATTGTATCAAGTAAGCACACCTCATACTCCATCATAGGCTGCCACAGCAACTTCAAGTCGTCAGAGAGGTTGACAATGTCAACACTTCAACGCGGGTGGCGCGGTTCTCGAGGGATCCCCTCCAGGCGTATGTGGTTTAATGTAAAACTACTGAAAACAGACGACGTCCATATTTCAGGGGTCCACCCACTATTCTCTTATTTTTCAATCCATCCCGAGCTGCGTTTTGCCATATCACAGCTCATCAGTCGAACTAGGATTTTTGTGACAATTTGATATTTTATATTCCAAATATAACAAAGTAAACGTTTTTGTAAAAAAAAACTTAACATGAAAATTGAGAGTAAGCCTGAAAACGGTAGAAAATACAACAATTTTTAAAATTTGAAAACAATATTTTATTTGTATCGCTTTTATCATAAATAAAAACGAATTTTCTGGTCTCGTACTGCACCAAACCATAATTTTAGTTGACTTGACAGGACGCTTATTCCTTCGTCCGCTTTCGAACATAGGCGATTCATTGCAAAATAATCCCCAGCCAGAGGACCGCCAGAGAGAGGGATCAGAAGGAGACGTGAAAGCTCGAACATAGGCGATTCATGCAAATATCCGCAGAGAGTGGGAAGTCGTTCAACTTAAGAAAGACCTGAAAGAAATGCTATCTTGGGGTGACAGTAATCAAGTAGCTTTTTCTAAAAAAAGTTAACGTTGCTGAAACCGATATAATTCGGTCGGGGCACTCCATTCTTCTAGCATCGGTAATTTGGGAACAAATATGTCTTGGTACGAACATGTTGCACGCAGAGCAATAAGAGTCCCTTAAATGCTGAGAATATTATTTCGAATTAGAAAGTTTTACACTTCGCCACAACTGTTAATTCTGTACATAGCTGAAGTTCGACCAACGATGAAATACTACTCCCATGTTTGGGGTTCTGCTCCCAAACACTTCATTTGTTGGATTTAGTCACAAGAGAGCTATTCGCCTGATTGGAGACCCAGAACTAACCAGGAAACTTGATTCCTTGGAACATCGAAGAACGGTTGGCGGCTTGAGTCTATCTAAAAGTATTTTCATGGAGAGTGTTCGATGGATGCAGCTCGCTCAATTTCTTCCAAAGCGGTGCATGCTAGAAATACACACCGCGGTATGAAGTTCAGCTTGTCACTCCTCGTACAACGCTTTTCAAGCAGTCTTTTATATGGAGAACCTGATCGCTTTGGAATCATTTGCCCAGGACTGTGTTTCCCACATAGTAAAATTTGCAGCGATTCAAGCCCGACGGGAATCGCTCTTTCCGCACACGTGTAGCCCCTGTATATATATATATATATATATATATATATATATATATATATATATATATATATATATATATATATATATATATATATATATATATATATATATATATATATATATATATATATATATATATATATATATATATATATATATATATATATATATATATATATATATATATATATATATATATACGAGGCATGTTTTTTAAGTAAGTACCGTTTTGCGATTCCGCCGCCGCAGCGACACGGTCGGCGTTCCGCGCATGCGCGCTGGTAACCTACATCTCATGTCTACGCACTGACGCCATTACAGTCTGATTCTTCATTGTACACGTTGTTTACTGAGTGTTTAAGATGCCTCCGACAATCGTGAGTCCCGCCGATTGTGAAGTACGGGCTGTTATACGATTTCTTAGTGCTAAAGGCGTAAAACCGATCGATATTCATCGTGAGATCTGTGAAGTTTACGGACAAAACATTATGAGTGATGGAATGGTAAGGAAATGGGTGAGAGCATTTAAAGATGGCCGCACAAATGTGCATGATGAAGAACGGAGTGGGCGTCCTTCGGTCGTTAATGAAGATTTGGTGCAGAAAGTGGACGAAAAGGTGAGAGAAAACAGACGCTTTACAATTTCATCATTGTGCGACTGCTTTCCTCAATATTCTCGTAGTGTTTTGTATCGCATTTGTGATACAGTGGTTAACAAGTCAGGCGGCAGAATTTTATGAGGAGGGTATTCAAAAACTGGTGCCACGTTATGACAAGTGCCTCAATATTCACGGAAATTATGTAGAAAAGTAGATTAAGGTACAGGCTTTCATGTAAAAATAAAATTATAGCGATATCTTTGCACGTCTTTTTTTAATTCCAAAACGGTACTTACTTAAAAAAACATGCCTCGTATATATATATATATAAATAATATATATATATATATATATATATATATATATATATATATATATATAATATATATATATATATATATATATATATATATATATATATATATATATATATATATATATATATATATATATATATATATATATATATATATATATATATATATATATATATATATACATATATATATATATATATATATATATATATGTATGTATATATATATATATATATATATATATATATATATACAGTGTGTCTCGAAAAGTTTTATACAAATGAAGAAAAATATTGGCTTACATATTACAAAAAAAAATATCCTTGATAAAAAGTTCTGCATCACATTAAAATCGATAATCAAACGTGAAAAGTTTAAAATATTTGAAAGTATACAAGGAAAATAAAAAATAATGATTTATAATAAAGCGTAAAGTGTGTTTAAATTTAAATCCAGAGCAAAATATTAATTGAAAATGTTAATAGGAACTAAAAAATTATGCTCAGTTTATATTTGTGGTCTTCCTAGTTAAGAATTCAAAAAAACTCCAGTAAATACGTCAGTAATTGTCGAATTATTTATTGAATAAAGGAAAACGAAATAAATTAAAAATAACCGGTCAAGTGCAAGTTGAACTTGCGCAATTAGTGTTCCGTACGTTGATTGCTTTTAAAATAAAAAATGTAACGGAAGTATAAAATGATCAGTGACTTCACAAAACACACCCCAAATGAGTTTTCAGCAAAGTTTATTTCCAATCTTTACTGAAAATTGATGACCTTGAAATTTCTGTTTTTTTTTATATACCAGATAAATTATTACAGGTAATGCACTCGTGATAAATTTCGTTCAATCTACACCCCGTGGAGAATATTCCGGATTTTTTCAAAATTTTTTGATAAGTACTTTTTGAGATAAGGCGGGTGGACAGCGATTTTTCGCGATTTTTTAAAAATAATACAAAGAACAGTGCGCGCAAGTATTACATTATATATATATTTTTTACTCGTGTTTTCACAAGCTTTCATTTGACACCACACTCGATTACCTATTAAAAAAAATTTTTTTCACTTCCGATTTCACCCCCCAAAACTAACCCTTTAAGTCAAAATTTAACTTTCAAAACTACATGGCTCTGATGAGGCCATCAATTCCTATATTATTACCAAATTTCAACTTTCTATGACAAATAGTTTCGGAGAAAATCGGGTCTGACAGACGGACAGACACCGAAGTCATCTTATAAGTGTTGCTTTGCAACAATTACATTCATAATAAATTTGTACTAAATTTTAAATTATTTTAAATTTTAAATAAATAATAAATTAATAAATAAATGTTTTGAATTTCTGTGTAGGAAGGCCACAAATCTAAACGTGAGCATAATTTTTTAATTCCTATTATTTATTTAAATATAAACACACTTTATTCTTCATTATAAATCATTATTTTTTATTTTCTCTGTATACCATCACATATTTTAAACTTTTGATGATTAATTATGGATTTTCAGGTGATGCAGAACTCAAGAATAATTTTTTTTTATAATATGTAAGATAAACTTTGTATGAAACTTTTTGGGGCACGCATATTTTTAATAATATAATTTTGATATGTTTTGTGTGTGAATATATATATATATATATATATATATATATATATATATATATATATATATATTCACACACAAAACATGTCAAAATTATATTATATTAAAAATATAATAATTCATTAAAATTATAATCAACTAAAGCTCAGTTCCGGTCTATTAAAATATATTGTGGTGAATGCCTTTAACTAATCGTTATTTAATACTAAGTTCAAAAAGTGGTATTTTGCGGAACGAGTAAGAAAGTGTTTGCGCTAGTCAGAACCATGCTATTTTTGAACTAAAAATCGTTGAAAAAGTAATGGTTTTTTCCGGATAAAAGCACAGTTTTGTTTATCTTTTATGTTACTACTACAATAATTAAAGGGTTTTGTCCCATAAAAACATGAATATCAGTCACTGTAAAGCGGGTCATTTTTTTGCCGTCAATTGAAAAAGTAATATTTTCTGCTGTTATCGATTTGTCTTATATTTTTTCCTGTATTTAGTGATATTTTAGAAAGTCTGTATATAATTTCCTTGTTGATGTTATAACATTCGATAGATTCATATTAATCAATCACTTACTTCTGACTGATATAAAGGATATCATACTTCCATTTATTTACTATCCCTATGTGAGGTTTTTCTTTTATTACAAAGTTACATCGTGTAACCTAATTATAGGAAATTCTTTTCTTACAAATTTTATATAAAATTTTTATAGTATAAATTAACAGTTTGCAAAATAATAAGTATAGTGTTGCCCAGTGCTTCTCTTGCACATACATACAAGTTGCAAAGTCAAGACATTTTTTAAGGTCACTCTATAAGCACATCCCTTTAAGACAAGAAATGATAAAAAACTAAAACAATTTTTAAGTCCAAGAACTATGAAATGGCAATAATAACTTGATAAAATCAAAGTAGCCCGTCTAGTCCTTTCCTCCACTCTTTACCAATTTATATGTTTGACTATAAATAATGCTGTTGGTAGTTTGTTCATGATCTAACCAAATCCAAGAAAGATTCTCATAAAACTATTGAGACTACGCGAAAAAAAAGGGCTTTATCGACTCGCTACCATAGCTACCATTTAAAAAATCATAGGTTACATTCTTACTTAAAGTATATATATATATATATATATATATATATATATATATATATATATATATATATATATATATATATATATATATGTATATATATATATATATATATATATATATATATATATATATATATATATATATATATATATATGTATATATATATATATATATATATATATATATATATATATATATATATATATATGGTATATATATATATATATATATATATATATATATATATATATATATATATATATATATATATATACAGCATGTATGTACCAAATCATTTAGTGTTTAAGAGTTATCATGCCAATATGTGTAAATACCACTAACCCATACAGATGATCTTCTGGAATTCTTAAATAACACAACTAATAAAAATGAGGTAATAATCTGTTACATTTGCTAAAATTTTATCCCGTTTTCTAAAACTAACATCTAACATGTTTTTGGTCTGGCTACTTAAAATACATTTTTTTGGAAAATTCGACTTTATTCATCCTTCAAGAGCAATACAATCAGTCCAACGCTTTTCTAACGTTTCTATACATTTCTTATACAAGGATTTGTCTTTTCCTTCAAAATAAGCCTCAGTTTCGGCGATAACTTCTTCATTGAAGCCACATTTCTTTCCCGCGAGCATTTTTTGAGGTCTGCGAACTGATAATAGTCGCTGGGGGCCAAATTTGGAGAATACGGTGGATAAGGAAGCAATTCGAACGGTTTTCTAACATTTATATACCTTTCTTGTAAAAGGATTTGTCTTTTCCTTCAAAATAAGCCTCAGTTTCAGCGATAACTTCTTCATTGGAGCCAAATCTCTTTCCTGCGAGCATTTTGGTGAGGTCTGCGAATAGATAATAGTCGCTAGGGGCCAAATCTGGAGAATACGGTGGATGAGGAAGCAATTCGAACTTCAATTCATGCAATTTTGCCATCATAACCATTGACTTGTGACACGGTGCATTGTCTTGATGAAAGAGCCCTTTTTTCTTGTTCATTTGGGGCCATTTCTTTGCGATTTCTGCCTTGAAACGCACCAATAACTTTATATAATATTCTTTATTGATGCTTTTTCTCTTCTCAACATAGTCGATGAAAATTATTTCTTGCGCATCCCAAAATACAGAGGCCAAAACCTTCCCAACCGACTGTTATCTCTAAGGTCGCTTTGGGCGGCTTTCACGGGCTGCTGTTCCCTCAGCTGACTGCTGACTTGATTCCGGCATGTAGTGGTGGATCCATGTTTCATCCATTCTCACATAACAGGTCCAAACAGCGTTCAGAATCATCAACACGTTGTTTTTTTTGGTCCACTATGAGCAAACGCGGTACCCATTTCGAACAGAGCTTTCTTATGCCCAAATATAACCAACACGTTCTTTTGATATCTTTAGGATGTCAGCTATCTCACGCAATTTCAATATACGGTCATCCAAAACAATTTTTTAGATTTTTTTTATGTTTTCCGGTGTAACCACCTCATTTGGGCGTCCAGAGCGTTCAGCATCATTTGTATCTGTACGATCGCGTTGAAATTCAGCATACCAGTAAATGACGAGTGATTTTCCAGGGCAGAGTCCCCGTAACACTTATCAAGCTATTGCTTTACTTGAACGAAATTCCCATTGTTTGGAAAATATCAAAAGTAGCATCACTAAAACCACTGTAACTTGTAAATTAATCATCGAAATGTCATGAAATTTTGACACGTATCATTTGAAGGTTGTTACGTCCCAAAAATCATACGGCTCTTCATCATCGTTTTCTATTTGATGGAATATATTCAAAATCTTTTTTTGATAACCTAGTATCGGACATTCTTTTCACGTGTCCGTACTAAATCAACTGTCTGGTTTTTATTTTTTCTGCAATTGAATGTATTCTTCCTGTCCATCTTCTGATATTTTCATTTTGGACGTGCTCCTGTCTTCTATTCTATATCATCTTCTGAAACAGTCCATTTTATCGGGTCTATCCCTCGCTTATTTTGTCTGTCATTTGGCAACATTCTGTTCCATACGTCAATATTGGCTCTACTGTTACCCTGTAGATTATCAATTTCATTTTCATTTTTATTCGGCTGTTGAGTTCTGTACTTAATGTCTCTCTCTGTTGACCCTTTGTTGGAAATAATACTTCCTAAGTACTTAAATTCTTTGTATCTTATTATTTCCCTTAATTTTAAATCTGGTTCTTCTTCCCCATCCTCACCCATCCCCAGATATGTTTCGTATTCTTCTTTCAACTTTCTTATCATATATTCCAGGTCTTTAGCAATTTGCTACGAGTATCTGATCATCTACGAAGAACAGAGTTATTAGGAACTGGTTACCAATCCCTATCAACATTCTGGTAGACTTTCTCCTTCATATTTTTAGTGTTTTCTGTAAATACATTTTAAAAAGTGTGGGAGACACTCGGCATTCCAATTTCAAGCCTTTAGTTACTTTATATATTTATATATATATATATATATATATATATATATATATATATATATATATATATATATATATATATATATATATATATATATATATATATATATATATATATATATATATATATATATATATATATATATATATACTACTAAGGCCAACTAATATCTTAAATAGTTCTTTCAAGTGTACTGAGTCGTAGGCTTTTTCAAGATGAACGCAAGATGAGTCAATAGGTTTCGAGCTCTCCGTTTTTCTAATATTTGC
Organism: Pachyrhynchus sulphureomaculatus; assembly: GCA_019049505.1. Lineage (NCBI taxonomy): Eukaryota > Metazoa > Arthropoda > Insecta > Coleoptera > Curculionidae > Pachyrhynchus > Pachyrhynchus sulphureomaculatus. Next base: position 107,013,722 of record CM032446.1, on the reverse strand, counting down.
TGAAGAGTAAAGGTTTTGTCCATGCATGATTTTTCCACTCTAAAGCCATTTTGTTCTTCATACTGCAATTCAATTCTTTTCTTAATTATTCTACCATTGATGCTGATTCTCTGCTGTAGTTTCCACATACCTTTCTATTACCCTTCTTGTAAATTAAACTGATATATGCTAGGTTCCAGTCAGTTAGAACATTCTTTTCCGCAGTCGGGCAGTCGCAGGTAGTTGGTCCATATTTCACTCAGTGAGAATGTCTCCAGGCCTTGCAGCTTTTCCATTTTTCATGTCTTTCAATGCCCTTTTAACTTCCTGTAAACTTATTCTTTCTACCTCTGGATCCTCCTCTGTTCTCCCTTAAACTCATTTCTATTTTCGGTTAATAATGTTTAGTAGTGTTTTCCCATTCTTCGTGTCTAATTAAGTTTAGTTTAGCTCCATCTTTTCGTTCTTTTCTTATTCTTTTAATTGTCTTCCAAACTTCTCCTAAGCATTTCTCTACTTTCTCGCATTTTCCCCCCAAAGTTCGTTTTTCCTTTTACTATGTTCTGCATATATTTTCTGGATCCTCTGTGATGAAGCCATATTTTGTAGACATTTTTCTTATCTCATACGATCAATATTCACAATTTTTATCTGGGTTCCTTGTCTGGGTCCTATCCTTTCCAAGGCTGATTGGTGTATACTTTCCCTTAGTCGTTGGTATTTGATTTCTGTGCTGTCTATAAGGTTATTTGATATATCTGGAACCTTTGTGGCTAATCGCAATTTCTAAAAAATTTTGTTGAGTCAGGCATTAGGCTCTCCATTTTCTGGATGTTATTTGGTTTTTCGTAATTGAAATTTCTGGTTTCTGTGTTTTTAAAATTTATAATCACTTTTTCTATGACCATGTGGTGGTCGAATCCACATTCAGCACCACGAAAAACCCTTAAGTTTCTTCTTGAATCATATACACGTAGTCAATGATTGTGCGTAGATGTTCTGTCGTATGTATATTTATGTACTTTTTTATGTGGACAGAATCCATTTATTATTCTTAAGGATAAGCTTCTGCAAGTAGGCATACTTCTTTATTCTTCTTAATGTTCCCCAATATGTTTGTCAGTATATCGTAACATGCATCTTTAATATTTATATCCGCGTCTTCGCTTGATGCATATGCTCCTATTATTACTATGGATTCACCATTCTTTTTCCTTTTAAACATTATGATTTGTTCATCTACTTCTTCACAGCTTTTCTTCTTTTCCCCTTCTTTTCCCCTTCTTTTTTATTGCAGTTAGAACACAAATATCTAGCTTTTTCTATTCAAGTTGTTTAAAAACGTCATCCTGTTTGGTTCTTAGTCCTCGTAGTCCATCTCATAGTCCGTTTTCGTAGAATTCGTCCTAATTTGTTTCCTTCCTGGTTCCGCGGCTTTGGGTCGAAATTTTTAGCACGTTTACGGTTTTACGAAAGATGGGGTGCTGGCCCATCATCCCAACTCTCCCCCTTTACTTGGGCTGGGCACGGGCAACAGAGCGGCTAAGCTACTCGATCCACCAAGCGACCCTGTGGGAGGAGATGGATAATTAGAAGAGTTTTGGATATATATTTCTAAAAATGACCTCTAACATGTTTTGTATCTGTGAGCGGTAAGCAACTCTACTATAAATAAGAAACTTTCTTTCAGCTTTTCTTCAGTTTATTGACGAACCAACACGAATCCCTGATCAAGACGTGGATTTAGCCAGTATTCTAGATCTGTTTTTAACCACCAATCCAGAGATTTACATGGTCACCGTAAATCCGCCATTAGGTTCTTCCGACCTTCTGACTGCGCCAAGGAGGTTTCCGATGTTATTTTGGCTGGTGTGGAAGCTTACATCCCTTTTTCGAAGAAATGAGCTTCCAACGGCAATCCTTTGTTTGACCGAAAATGCAAAGAAGCTGTTGGTTCTAAACATCACCGACAATGGCGTGAAAATCCTAACGCCATAAATCGTAACATCTTTGTTCGTACCCAGAACAGATGCAAATAAATTATCGATGAAACCAAGGAGGCACACAATCAACGAATTAGAAAACAAACTTCTCGCTTGTTCCAATAATTCCAGGTCCTCCTTGGTCAGTCGCTAAGGCATTTAGCCAAAATTTCACCAAATCCACCATACCACCACTCACACGGCCAGATAATTGCAACAACACCTGTTGAGAAAGCGAAGTTGTTGGCTGAACTCTTTGCTTCAGATTCTTCTGTTGATTTCCAAGGAAAAATACCACCTACTAGTCCCATAGTGCGCCGACGGAATACCTGCCATAATACTCAAAAGCTATCCGAGGGAATTAACACGAGTTTTCTGTAGACTTTTCAACCTATCCTACAGAAAGGAAATATTTCCTTCCTGATGGAAATGTGCCACAGTTCAGCCGATACCTAAAAACGGCAAGAAGAGCTTGCCAAATAACTACCGACCAGTCGCACTGCTTTAAATAATATCGAAAGTCATGGAAAAAGCCTTCAATCAGCATCTTCTAAAATATCTTGGAGGATTTAACATTATTAGCGACCGTCAATATGGTTTTCGTAAATATAGATCAACAGGAGATCTTTTGACTTGTGTAACACATGTTTGGAACAACGCAATTGAACACTTTGGAGAATCTCGAACGGTTGCTCTTTATATATCCAGGACATTCGATCGTGTTTGGTACTATGGATTGTTGGCTAAGCTATACTCTTTTGGTTTGTCTGAAAAGTTCTGTTTGTGGCTCTCATGTTTCCTTAGAGAGCGTTCTTTACGAGTGGCAGTCGATGGATTTTTTTCTAACACCTTCACTATCAACGCCGGTGTACCCCAGGGCTCCATACTGTCTCCTACTCTCTTTCTCATTTATATAAACGATCTGCGGGAAAAGACCAAGAATCCAATCTACAGCTTTGTATAAAGCTCAAATTCGAGCAACTATGGAAGACTACTGTCATATTTGGGGGCTCTGCTCCCAAACATACCGTGCATTTGTTAGATTATATTCAGAGAACAGCTGTTTGCCTGATTGGAGACCCGGAACTGGCCGGTGGCCTTGATTCGGTCGAACGTCGAAGAACGATTAGCGACTTGGGTATTCTACAAGTATTTCCATGGAAAGTGTTCTATGGATATAGCCCGCTTAATTCCTCCCAGAGCGGTGCATGCTAGAAATACACGTCGCGCTAATACTTCACATCCGTATGAGGTTCAGCTTGTTACTCCTCGTACTCTTTTTAAGCAGTCTTTTATATGGAGAACCTCATCCCTTTGGAATAATTTACACAGGACTGTGTTTCCCACCAAGTTCAATTTACAGCGATTCAAAACCAACATGAATCGCTTTTTCCGCACACGTTTCGGTCGCGCTTTAGGGATTTCCCTGCAGCACGTGTGCTAGACCCAAAAAAAACCCAAAATACTGAATTTTTCCCAAAATAGCTTTGGTTGTCTATATTTTTCCCATAGTAAGGTATAAGTTATCAGTTAAATTGTTTAAAATTCTCGACATCCAGAATTGCTCAAAAAATTATAGCGGGCGATTCAGTATGCTAACAATAAACTAAACATTCACGAAATTCTAAAATTCCTTGGCATTTTTTGATCCCCAGTAATATTAAAGCAAAAATAATAATGTAGCCCTTAATTTAATATCTTGTAAAATGTTAAGAAATGTAATGTAGAAAGAACATTCATCTCTTGTCTCAGAATATACTTATAATAATAATATTTACTAATCATTTGCGTGTTATTCATATTACAGGTTACTTTACCTAAGAAATTAATTTTTGAATTACAACAAAGTCTAATTTTCTGCATATGTACGCAATGATTCAAAAGGTACGCTAGTCTTAGTTTTACATAGAAATATGATTTTCCTTTTTTTTGTAATATCCTGTACAGAAAAGGCAGCAACAGCTATAACAACAAAATAATGCTATTTTAATGTAAAGGTAGCGCTGAATGCACATTTTTGGCTTTGTTTTTATCGAAGTAAATTTAAAATTCCAAAATATTTAAACACTAGAATTTGAAGCACAGACATGCCAGTCCAGTACAACGAAGCTAGAAAAAGGAAGAAGTTTACAGACCAACGTCTGAAAATGTCCTTGTCCTTTAAATTACATGATCGGTGCTATATGCACATTTCTGAATTTCGTAAGTATTAAGATGGAAAAATTGAAAATAAGAAAACATCAAAAATTTCTTGCTCAAGGTTTATAAAATATTTATGGTTTGTAATAGAATTCCAAGCCATTTGGTAAAATTTGTCGATATCACCACAGAAGCCACAATATTAACCTTTATATTACAGCTGAAATTACCTTAAATTAAATTCTCGATATTCAAAAATTACTTAGTTTTGGGCAGCTCCATTTTATATTTGGCATTACGAGAAAACAGAAGTAGATTACACTTGTTACAAAATCAAGCGATGAGAATGATATTAAGGTGTGATAAAGATACTAGAACAACAGTTATATTAAAAAGTTTAAATTGAACAAACCAAGAATCTTTTATTATTTCACTTATACTAAACATTAATTTAATATTATCAGAACAACTTATTATAAATCATCCCTATGGAGAACATCATCCCTTTGGAATAATTTGCCCAGGGCTGTGTTTCCCCCACCGAGTACGATTTACAGCGATTCAAGAACAACGCGAATCACTTTTTCCGCACACATGCCACTCCTGGAGTGCTTTAGGGACTTCCCTACAGCACGTGTGCTAGACTCATAAAAAAAATTAGGTAAATCATCGCAATAATCTATAGTTTCAAAAATACTCTTGAATACAATAAACTAATTGTTAAGAAAAACAGACTTATGAATAAACTTAAAAGGTAAAATTTTCATTGATTATAATTTCAGAATTTAATCTGTTGTGTTACTTGTCGCTAAAATTGAAGAAAAGAAAATGAATAAATAAAAAATATATGTGTATTTTTAATTTTAAGTAATAATAATCATTACTAATATTATACTTACAACTACATTTTCCATATCTTAATTTCCGCACTCGGCACTCAAATCAAATTTTAGGGAGTTATTACTAAATTCAATAGACAATTTTTATCTCTGGAGACGGAAAAGAATATGTCGCATTTTTATTGTAATGTTTGCCTCAAAATTTGTTTATATTTAGCTATGAAAGATTTTTTACATTTAAGTCATTTTAAAATATGTCACAATGAATACTCTTGTTTAGTAAATATTTCCTAAGAACGTTTCTTAACTGCAATTGTTTCATAATTATGTGTCATCGTTTTGGTAGGTCGACAGTTTTAATAATAAAACATAAGGATAATTACGAGGTTTATACTAATTTCAAGACTTTGTTTGAGTTTACCAAAAGTGACAAAATAAACTTACTAAATGGGCTTAGTAGAGGTAAAAATTATTCTAATTAAAAACTATTACCCAACGTAGGGTAAAATTTAAAATATTTAGCTTCTTTAGAAATGATCAGGCAACATTTTTTGTAGATCAATGCCGATGTTTATCTTCAAGGTCTGAAATTTTCATTTAATTATTTGTATTTTATACAATTTGATTTTGATTAACGTTTCTAATAAAATATTACTACTTTACAGAAGAAGCAGGTTTTTTTTCATTAAAAAATATTTAGTTAACATAGTATGTAGGGACGAAATCTGGAGTGTGTATTACTGTTCGTAATTTATTCAGTCATAGAAGTTTAGTAAACAATACATGTTTTTTTGGATTCAATTTTATTTTGAAATTTAAATAATTTTTACTTATTTCAAAAGTTAAGACACTATTTGCTTGTAGGTAAAAGTAAAAATGTGATTATTGATTTTAGATAACACTCGATCAGGATAAAAAGATTAAAATTAGTAAATGGGAGAAGTTATTTTTAAAAAGGGTCTTACTACTATTTATATTGCTTAAAAAATGTTATTAAGTTAAGCTTTGAGATAAATAATCGGTAAATTTGAATTTTGCCTACAATAAAATTTAAGAGTAGCTTACAAGCGATTTTACTGAGCCGCTGAATACCAAGGCTTAACTATCCCTACTGTTAGGTGTTCTTCTTGCCAGCCCAAGTTTCTCTACTCCTGGATGTAGGTCTCTTCTAATCTCTTCCATGCTTCCCTATCTTTTGCCACGTTTAACCACTGCTTGCCTGCTACTTCTCTTAAATCATCGACCCATCGTTTCTGTGGACGTCCAACGCCTCTTTCTGTTTCTCTGGGTCTCCATACTGCGACCTTATATACTCATCTGTCTCGGGATGATCTAACCACATGTTAGGTAGATATGCAAATATGAGTTCATTATCCTATTTTATTTCTTCTATTTTCTTGAAGTAAAAAAATAAAAAATAAATTAAAAAATAATCAGAGTAGACCTCAAAATTACAAAAATTTTGGTCAAAATAAAATATGCCTTTGCAATGAATAATTGTTTTTTATTTAGTTTTTTCTTAATGAAGCATTCATTACCTATCTTCTAACATCCAGCGGGGTAACCAAAACTTAAGAAAAGTATGTTATTTCTCATTCGAGTAAGCCAAATAAGTTAAGACCATACCATAATTTGTATTTTTATCTAAGAATACGCAAATGTACGCCAGTATTATATTTATGTTAGGGATTTGACAGAATTAGAAAAAAAAAATCGTTTATTATTAAAAATTATTCCATTATTAGAGTTTAACTTACAGTTTAAGCATTCCTAAAACAAAAAAAAGTAAATTGAATTATATTTCATAAAATTCTAAAAGTATACAAACTGTTAGGGTACTATACTTTAAATTTAACAATGACAAGAAAAGGTTTATGAAATATTTATTTTATTTTTATGCTCAAGCCTCCTACCATAAAAGTGTAAGTATACAGCAAATAATTATAAACTAACAAAAACAGGGTTAGCTTCAATAATTTG
>CM032446.1:106994303-107001803 GCA_019049505.1 Pachyrhynchus sulphureomaculatus | reverse complement strand
GTGTTCATTTGTTCCGTAATGTTAGTTCGGTCGGCTGGCAGTTTTGTTTTAATATTTATTGGAGATACATACATACATAATTGAACCCTACGTTAAAAATGCCGCCTGTAAAGAAAAAAGAGCGTAAAAGCGTCACTTTGGAATTGAAGATGAAAGTGTTAAGAAGAATGGAAAATGGAGGCAAAGCAACAATTGTTGGGAGAGATTTTGGACTCTCAGAATCGACTGTGAGAACGATTTATAAAAATCGGGAAAAAATTAAAATCTCCAGCGAAGGTTCAACACCTATAAGTGCAACAAAACTTTCTCGTTCGAGATCATCTATCTTAGAAAGAATGGAGAAATTACTGTCAGTCTGGATCGAAGATTTGAATAAGAAGAACACACCACTAAGTCAAGATCTCATATGCACAAAAGCAAAATCTTTGTATGAGATGCTGAAAACAAAAGAAGGAGAAGGGAGTGCCACTCCGACTTTTGCTGCCAGCAGAGGCTGGTTCCATCGGTTCAAGCAGCGTTCTAATCTTCACAATATCCACATAACAGGCGAGGCGGCCAGCGCGGACATTCAAGCTGCAGCTGAGTTTCCAGACAAGTTTCAAGACTTCGTTAGACGAGAGAAAATTCCTGCTTGTCTCATCTTCAATGTTGATGAGACCGCACTTTACTGGAAAAAAAAATGCCATCTCGAACATTCATTTCTAAGGAAGAACGTCAAGCCAGTGGTTTCAAAGCTGCGAAAGATCGACTAACACTTCTGCTGGGTGGTAATGCCACTGGTGATTTCAAACTGAAACCTTTACTAGTGTACCATTCAGAAACACCCCGTGCAATGCGAGGCACAGACAAGACAAGTCTACCAGTTGTGTGGCGATCAAACAGAAAGGCGTGGGTTACACGGGAAATTTTTCAAGAATGGTATTCTAATAGTTTTTGCCCATCAGTCAAATCATACTGTGACAGAAATGGGCTTGAACCTAAGTTATATTACTCTTAGACAATGCCCCAGGACATCCAACCTCACTTGATACGCCCAGAGACTTAAAAGTGTACGTAAAGTTCCTTCCACCAAACACTACGTCAATATTACAACCTATGGACCAGGGAGCAATAGCAAACTTCAAAGCTTATTACCATCGCCGCACTTTTAGCCAACTAATTCATGAAACTGACGGGGAAGGAAGACAGTCTATGCGAGAGTGGTGGAAGTCATACAACATTATGAAGTCTATTCACAACATAGAAGAGGCTTGGAAGGAAGTTAAAAATGAGTTGTATGAATGGGGTGTGGCGTAATCTTTGGCCAGATGTAGTGGAAGCACCTAGAAGAATTGTCCAGATGCAGAGACAAGTGCTTGAAGACATTGCTGCAATGATTGAGGGGTCTGAACTTGAAGATGTCACGGTAGAAGATCTCGTAGAACTTGTAGCAACGCACGACGATCCTATTAGCAATGAAGATCTGATCGAGTTACAGAATAATCCTATCTACGATGAGGAAGAACAAAGTAGAAGAGAAAGTTTTATCTTCAGGGGAAATACAAAATGCACTTTCAAAAATTTATTCAGGTTTGGACATATTGCAGAGTATAGACAATAATGATGACCGTGTCTTGACCGTGTGTCAAACAATTAAAAACAGTGTTGGGTGTTATGAACGTATTTTACAAGAACGTAAACAAAACGTTACCCAAAAGACAATAGATGTATTTTTCCGTAAAAAATAAGAGTATGTATTGCATAAAGTGTTCTTAGAATTAAAGTGATTGATTAAAATGATTTGTATTTTTTTGTATTAAATTTTGACTATGTTTAATCATAAACCTCGATATACGCGAATTTCAGTTAACGCGATTTTTTTCGGAACGTATCCCTCGCGTAAAGCGGGGTATTACTGTATATATATGTATATATATATATATATATATATATATATATATATATATATATATATATATATATACTGATAATATTAAAGTAATCCACACCATAATATTTACCGTCATTTTTAATTCGATTTTCTTACTACATTTAAATAAAGGTCTGGTCCCCTCATATCATTTTTAGTGTCCTGTATGGAACACTTATGAGACCACTTCGGTGTCTGTCTGTCACACCTGATTTATTCTGAAATCACTTGACATAGAAAGTTGAAATTTGGTAGTAAAGGAATTGATCGCCCAAGAAGGGCCACAAAGTTTTTAAAGTTAAATTTTGACTTAAGTGGTTAGTTTTGAGGGGTATAATAGGAAATGAATGAAAAAATTTACCAGGTCATGGAGTGGGGTGTCAAATAAAAGCACACGAGTTGAAAAATATATATGACTTACACACACGGTTCTTTGTATTATTTTTAAAAGAATGGTTAAAGACCCCTCTCGACCGATCCTATCTCGAAAAGTACTGATCAAAAAAATTTTAAAAAATTCTGAAATAGTCTCCATAAAGTGTCGGTTGAATGAAAATGATCACGAGTGTATTACGTTTAATAATTCATCTCGTATAAAAAAAAACTGGGGGCAACTACAAAATGGTGAAGGTTTATTTCGTCGAAAGTTGTAAATTGAACCGGGAGTGATAGCTACTGCTTTAAGGATTAGGTACTGAATGAAAATAAGTTTATTTTATTTGTTTATAATTAAACAAATATTTAAGTAGTAAATATTTGTTTTAAAGTTTTACCACTAGATTCTAGGTTCTGTTAGATTGATTTATTGGCTATTACTAATAGCTCAAGTCCAACTTGCACTTGACCGGTTTTACTTTAAGTCATACTGTAAATATTTGAGAGGTCTTGTGGCCATCTTTCTTCTTCTCTGCCTTATCCATTCCAGATGTTGGCTATCATCATGGCGATGCGGACTTTATTGGCTGTTGTTCTAAAAAGCTCTGTGGAATTGACTGCAAACCATTTGCTTAGGTCAGCCAGCCAAGAAATCCTTCTTCTGCTGGGACCTCTCTTGTTGTCAACCTTACCCTGGATACTTAGTTGTAGTAATCGATATGTTTGCAGGATTTCTCATTATGTGTCCCAAATAGTCGAGCTTCCTCTGTTTGATAGTATAGAAGAACAACCACATTTCGAATGCCTGGATCCTTTTTTCCGTTGCAGCCGTAAGAGTCCAAGCTTCCACACCGTACAGGAGATTTGAGAATACATACGACTCTAAAATTCGGCTCTTGAGACTTAGACTAAGGTCGCGGGAGAATAGGAGATGTCTAATCTTTACAAATGTAGTTCTAGCCGTCTCAATTTTGATTTTTATTTCCCTAGAATGATCCCATCATTAAGAGTGTATCACAGATATTGATATGTAGCTACTTTCTCGATAGGTTCGTTGTTTATTGTCAAGGATTGAGACGTCGGTGACATCTTGCATATTGACGTATATTTCATTTTTTTGATATTGAGGTTCAGACCGTATTCCAGGCTTGCTCCAACTTACCGAGAAGTTTTTGCAAAGCCTCCGGAGAATCAGCGAGCAGAACAGTGTCGTCCGCGTATCGAATATTATTAATAATTTTGCCGTTTATTTTGATACCAGCGCTGACGTTCCTTAGAGCTTTCCTGAATATGTGTTTTGAGTAGAGCTTGAACAGTATAGGTGAGAATACATATCCTTGCCGTACTCCTCTTCTGATTTCAATAAAATCTGCTGTATGGTTTTCTACTCGCACTACCGCGTTCTGACTCCAGTAAAGATTTAGAATAACGCGGAGATCCTTCCAATCTATCCCGATTTTCGTCAGAGCATGAATCAATTTGTCGTGTTGGCATTTGTCGAAAGCTTTGGTTTAGTCTATGAAACACAGACGTACGTCACAACTGACGTTCCTACACCGTTGTATAAGTACCTAAATCATGAAATGAATTTCGGAAACTTAGTTGTACTTCGCTCATGTTTTCTTGGCACTTATTGTACATACCATCTTTAGCGTGAGTAATATTTTCGTTTTTATTAGTGTTCCGTACGGAACACTTATAAGATCACTTCGGTGTCCGTCTATCTGTCTGTCTGTCACACCCGATTTTCTCCGAAACTATTTGACACAGAAAGTTGAAATTTGGCAATAATATAGGAATTGATGGCCTCATCAGAGTGGTGTAGTTTCGAAACTTAAATTTTGACTTAGTTTTGGAGGGTGAAATCGGAAATGAACATTTTTATTGCCGGGTCATCGAGTGGGGTGTCGAATGAAAGCTTGTACAAAGACGAGTTCAAAAGTATATATAATGTAATACTTGCTCTTTATATTATTTTTAAAAAAGTGCGACAAATCGCTGTTTCCTCACCTTACCATTTGGTGTTGTCGATATAATAGAATAAATAACCGGTCAAGTGCAAGTTGGACTTGCGCAATTAGTGTTCCGTACGTCGATTGCTTTTGAAGTAAAAATTTTTGTTACGGAATTATAAAACGATCAGTGACTTCACAAAACACATTCCAAATCAGTTTTCAACAATGTTTTTATCCGATCTTTAGTGAAAACTGAAGACCTTGAATTTTTTTTTTTATATCAGATGAATTATTAAAGGTAATGCACTCGTGATAATTTTCGTTCAATCTACACCCTGTAGAGAATATTCCAGTATGTTTTCAAAATTTTTTTTTTGATTAGTATTTTTCGAGATAAGGTGCGGGGGACAGCGATTTTTCGCACTTTTTTAAAAATAATACAAAGAGAGTTGTGCGCAAGTATTACATTATATATATTTTTGAGCTCGTCTTTTTACAAGCTTTCATTTGACATTCGATGACCTGGTAAAAAAAAAATTTTCACTTCCGATTTCACCCCCAAAACTAACTCTTTAAGTCAAAATTTAACTTTCAAAACTACACGGCTCTGATGAGGCCATCAATTCCTATGTTATTGCCAAATTTCAACTTTCTATGTCAAATAGTTTCGGAGAAAATGGGATGTGACAGACAAATAGAAAGATGGACAGACACACAGACAGACACCGGAGTGATCTTATACGTGTTCCATACGGAACTCTAAAAATAACTAAATTACAATCAGTTGATTGCGAATTAATATGTACTTTTTTATTGACCATTTAAACTCTTAAGCCTGCCTACTTTAAGCCTAATTCATTGAACAAGAATAACAAGATAAATTGCTTTATAGACTGAGGTTAGTTCTGATGTTGTCATTTAAATACAAAACACATTAATATGTATATAATCAAGGGGAGCACAAAAGCAATCAATTTTAAGGTTTATGAGAGATTGGAAAAGCTTCCGATGAGCATCTTCCCGTGGAGACGTATATAAATTTAGCTGCGTAAAACGGGCTTCTATTGGCTTTTTCGGGAAAGCGTTAGTTTGGGTGTTTCTTCTGTCTCGTAAGCTTCGTACAGCATTTGTGTGTTACCTTTTTTTGTAAATAAATTTAAAACAGCTAAATATATTTTTATATATTAAAAGGGATCGAAATGATTTTCTTATAAGTCTGCTGTGTAAGGCTACTAAGCCAAATACATTACGATTTAATTTAGTAAACATACAAATTCAAAATAAACGTAATTGTTCCTATAGATAAAAAGCCAATATTGTTTTAAAATGTGTGTCTTAATGTTTAAAGTGTATGTGCTTTACATGTGTAGAATAATAAAATAGAGAAACTATTTTATATTTATATTTAATTTATGCCTAAATATATAATGATCTTTAAAAAGCAATAAAAATAATATATGTAACAGTAAAGACGTATATTTTTTTAACGCGTATTTAAAACTATGCCTGAAATAAATAATAAGTTTGAACTAAAATTTTTTAAAAGGAAATCTGCTAATGAGAAAAATTTTATAAAATCCCCAGAGAAAAATCAAAAGAACACTAAAAGTCCCATAAATAGAGTAAAAATAGCAGCTCCTTATGCCTACGTTGAGGTAAGTTTTTTTTAAATGTTTTCTTTATAACATTGATCAATATATATTTAAATGAACTTTATTATTGATTATCATCTTTCTCAAACTCTACCGAGATTTACTTTAAGAGGCCAAACAGGTCAATAAATATTAAATTTCTATTTATTTAATATTGCTTACTTGGATAAATCAGAATTAAAACAATATGTAGTAGAAAATATGAATATTGTGACAAATATAATATATTTGTTATACGAGATGTGTAAAATCTAAATATCTTAGATATGCCCTTATCAAAACTAAACTTTTTAAACAGTTTCAGTATGACTTCGAACTCTATTTAAAATTAACAATAAATAAAAAAAGTACATTCGAAACTTCCTGAAATTTATAATATATACCATAATGATCATTCTGAAGAATTATAAATATTATCGAGCCAACATATAAATACTTCTATTTGCGATTTAGAAAAATAATTACTCTCCTGATAGCAGTCAGGTATATTTAAATAAAAAATAATAATTTTATTTTAAAAAGATAACTTCTACTAAAACATATATAATTTTTTTTTTTAAATATATAATAAAAGACTTTTTTTTATGTGTCTAGCACACGTGCTGCAGGGAGGTCCCTAAAGCGCTACAGGAGCGACACGTGTGCGGAAAAAGCGATTCACGTTGTTCTTGAATCGCTATCAATTATACTCGGTGGAAAACACAGTCCTGGGCAAATTATTCCAAAGGGATGATGTTCTCCATATAAAAGGCTGCTTGAAAAGCGTTGTACGAGGAGTAACAAGCTGAAACTCATTCGGATGCGAAGTATCAGCACGACATGTATTTCTAACATGTACCGCTCTGGGAGGAATTAACCGGGCCACATCCTCCGAACACTTTCCATGAAAATACTTGTCGAATAGGCTCAAGTCGCCAACCGTTCTTCGATGTTCCAGCGAATCAAGGCCGCTGATCAGTTCAGGGTCTCCAATCAGAGGAACAGCTCTTCTCTGAACAGAATCCAACAAATGCAGTGTATGTTTGGGAGCGGAGCTCCAAACATGGGAGCAGTATTCCATAGTTGGTCGAATTTGAGCTTTGTAAAGAATTAACAGTTGTTCTGGAGTGTAAAGCTTTTGGTTCGAAATAATATTCCCAACTTTTGAGAAGCTCTTCTTGTTATGCCTGCAACATGCTCATGCCAGGACATATTTGCTCCCAAATTAACGCCCAGCAAATTGAGTGACGATGTTAGAGGAATGGAGTGCCCCGCCATAACTATGTCGGGTTCAGCAACGTTAACTTTTTTAGAAAAAACTGCCGCCTCGGTTTTTATGGCGTTAAATTCCACTTGGTTACTCTCACCCCAAGACAGAATTTCTCCCAGGCCTTTGTTAAGTTGAACAACTTCCCGCTGTCCGCGGACACTCGCCTGAGCAGCCGATGTCCGAGCGTTCAAAGCTAGATATGCGTACTGTCATCTGCAAAGCTTTAGATTCGGTTCCCGGGTCTTTTCCAGCAGATCGCTAATGAAAATGAGAAAGAGAGTAGGAGACAGTATGGAGCCTTGGGGCATACCGGCGTTGATAGTGAAGAAATCCGTCGACCGCCACTCGTAAAGAACGCTC
>CM032446.1:106929055-106994203 GCA_019049505.1 Pachyrhynchus sulphureomaculatus | reverse complement strand
GAAAGTAGTGCGACTGGTCGGTAGTTATTTGGCAAGGTCTTCTTGCCTTGTTTAGGTATCGGCTGAACTATGGACACTTCCAGCAGGAAGGAAATATTTCCTTTCTGTAGGATAGGTTGAAAAGTCTACAGAAAACTGGTGTCAGTTCCGTCGCACAGTTTTTGAGAACTATGGCAGGTATTCCGTCAGCGCCAGAAGCTTTTTTGGTGTCTAGCTTCATTAAAATACGTTTTATAATATGCTGTCTGAAGACAACATCGGGCATCCTTGACTGCACTATGGGAATAGTAGGTGGTGTTTTTCCTTGGAAATCGACAGTAGAGTGTGAAGCAAAGAATTCAGCCAACAAACTACTGGTTTATTTATACATTTTTGATGACGCTTTTCGCTGTGGATGCAGCTTCGCCAGATCTATAGTTAACACTGTCAAGTTTAGTTTATTTGAATAACATAGAATATCTTTAATGATTAAAATTTTATTTTTTTATTAAAATTATAAACATTAAAGATATCAAATGTTATTCAAATAAACTCAATTTGACAGTATCAATTGTAGATCCGACGAAGCGGCAGAGACAGCGAAACACGTCATCAAAAAATTATAAATAAACTAGTCTTTTATTATATACTTATACTGACTTCACATCAAGTAGCAGCTACAACCATCCGAAAAAAAAAAATATCTTTCTCCAATATTATGATTAGGCCTTCGTGAAGTTACTCGAACACTTTTAACTTGTAGTGTAGACAGTATTCAAATTGGCTGTTATAAGAACTTCAGCAAAGCAGAAAATAATAATTATTAAAAGACAGGACGTATCTTATACAAGATAATACTTAATCTGTATAAAAAAATCATATCATGCGATAAATTTTGATTTTTTTAACGTCTTTGGACTGGCAGCCACGTTCGTAACGCACGAGCGACCCACATAAACGTTTAAATAAAATAAATAAATCTTGAGAAACATATTAGTATCTTTCATTTTTTTACTTTTAAGTGTGTGTTGTAAAGGATTTTATGTTACTGTAATATAAGACAAGATGGAATGATAATATTTTTGCTAAGCTAGCTTCTCAAATTGTAAACACAATAATTTTCATTCTGGAGAGCTCTATTTGGACACATATTGCTACTGCATAATCTTGGTATTGGTATTAAAACATACATCTTTCTAATGCTTAACAGGATAAACTTGATTTCTTGGTTTTTTATATTGCGAGAGGAAAATAAAAACAATAAAGACTCTATATATTAAATCTTCTCTTTGCAAATTTCGCAATATCCAAATTTAACAAGGGGGTGGAATAAAAGTAAAACTTAAAACAGCACTAAATTATTTGGCAAATAAAGGGCGATATGAGAACAGCACATATCTAAAAAATGGGTATAATTTGCTTTATAAAGTTTGTTAGAAGTGAAAGATTTTATTGGTCGTGGGTTATCCGAACAACTAAATTTGGACCTCACAAAGAGTAAAATCAAACCATGGATGAACTTTAGAGTAAAAAATGCTTAGTGACACTTGTTAATATTTTTTACTTCCTGTGAAATTGTATAATTAAGTTTTTCAATTGTTCTCAGCTTTACTATTAAAATCTGTAATACAAAACGGAAAAAAAAAATTAACACCCCATTTATCAGAAAATAAATTTTTATTCGTATCCTGTAGCTCTTATTTAGAAGAAAAATCCACGACAGTATACTTTATTATTATTAGCTACTATAATATGTTACAAAACTGAATTATCTAAATATTAATTGCATATACTTCCTAGATAGCCAAAGGAGGCCAGGGGCCAGACCCTGTTTATGTAAAGTATACGAAACTTTTGGTATTGGGGGTTTTCTTTTATTCACCCTCTGTCATCGATTTTAAAATTTAATGTAAGTTTTCAACGTTCTATGGTAGGGAGACGCTCTTTAATATGAGAAAGATTCCCCTCCTCGGTCATCATTTTTTAAATGCAGGTAACCTTTCTTTTTGAGAAAATTCGAAATCGCCGATTTATTGAATAAAAAGTTAAAAATTTCGCTAAAACATATTTATTATTTTGTAATATTTAGTATTTTTGATGTATAATTTTCGGATATATTAAAGAAACAAAAAGTTACTATCTTTTTAATAGCATGCATGCTCCCAAAAGTTAATGATTTTTTTTCTTTTTTTTTGCAGGAATTGGTGGTTAATTCTCCAAGCGAAAGAAACTGGCGAGGCATATTTATAGCCCTTCTAGTTATAGCTGCTGTCTTGGGGCTCATTGTTTTTAGTATAGTACTTGTATCACCACCAGAAGAGTGTCCTAGGACTAAGGGTATTAAACCAAGTCTTGAGGATATCTTTATAAAATTACCATCTCTTGCGAGGTTTAATGGAACATGGATATCAGGTTAGTTGATAAAAACTTACTTTCCTTTGAAGGTTTTATATTCAGCAGGCTAAAATATAGTAGAGACGAAATTATATATAGCGAATTTAGAATACAAAAGAAATGTTCTTAAATGCCAAGTGGAAACTAGATATATCATGTGAACTCTGTATAAACTGATTTTTTGATTCCACTGTATTTTATATAATTGCAGATATTGAAAATTTCACTTCCGTTTAAAAAAATACGCTAGCGGTAAAGAGTTAAAGACAACTTTAGTTTTTATTTCGCTTTTATTTGTTTAACATTTTTAATACTTAAATATGAAATAGAATCTCTTAGTTCGCTACACTTAATCATGTGCAAGTCATTAATTAATACATTTCATAAATATATTCCAGAACCTGTAGCTTCTTTTAGTATTATGCATGACACGAGAAATATATTCAAAGCGCACAGCGTATTTGTTGTGTATTTTCACCTTATATCTGCGACCTACCAGTTATTTCAGTTGATTCTATTTTTCAATATAATTAATAAATATGTGAACACTCAGTAACATATCAGTAGACTGCTAATAATTTTCTAAATGTTCCAGGGATATTACAAGTAACACATAATACTTACCTGGTTGTTTACTTACCGCAGGCCTGTATCATGAATCTCATCCTGTCGAGTAACAATCGTTACTACCATTAATAATGATTAATTACTCATGTTAGTTGATCAAATATTTTTTTTCTTTTATTATATATTTTTTGCATTCAAGAAAACTTCCTTTTGTATAGCCTAGTAAATGATGCTATGGGTTTTAGTTCGTTAAAACGGAATATAATTTCCAAATAACTTCACGGAACATGTATTTAAACCTGTTTCCAAGATTTTCCACTTAAAAAATAACAAAATAATTTTATTAAGCAGTTGGAGTATCATTAAATACAAAAATATACCAGTTTTTATGGGGCTGAAGTTACGTTAAGAGGAGCTGTCTCATTTTTTGTTGTAACACAAGATTAAAAAATTATTGTGTGTGTAAAAGTAGAAAAGAGAGAGCTGCACCAAATGAAAAATATGAGGGTTCTTCATATTAATGTTTTCTTTTGAACACAACAGATTTATCTACCTTAATGATATTTTTTAAACATCCTGTATCGTATGTGCAATATTTCATATAACCTTTCAGAGAGAACAAAAAAATGTTGTGGCTTTGATACATTTATAAAATGAACTCAACAAAGCGGTCTCTTGAAATCTAGTCATATAGTTATACATACAGTAGGCCCATAAATGTTTCTACAAATTCAGTATAAACTTTGAACATTACTGTATAAAATATAATGATTATTTTTTTAAATAAACCATATTTTTGCTTGATGTGTGAAACCCACCCAAAATTATAATCACGTTTCACATAGCATTTTCTAGAATAACTAATTAAATATACTGAGAGTAGGTTGTTAATTAGTAAAAACAAAAGAAGAGAATGTTAAAGAGAAGCAATGCAAATATGGAAGATGAATCGACACTATTTTGAACTATTACTTAAGTCGATTAAAAATGATTACACTAATATACACAAAAAGTTGGTAAAGTGATTTACCCATTACTTCTCTTGCAAACACATAGCTCTAAAATAAATACTAATTTGGACTTTCTCACACTGAAAAATAAGACTACTCAGTATATATCATCACTACACCAAATACTTTATTTTTGCACTCGAAGGCGCGTTTCGCTGATCATGTTAGCTTTATCATCGTTCCTGATGAAGCTAACATGGTTAGCGAAACGCACGTCGAGTGCAAAAAAGTGTTTGGTGTAGTAGTGTGTATATTGAGTAATGTCATCGTGCCAAAGATTCCAGATTACCAACATAACTAAAAAAAAACTTAGTTCAGGTTAGTTACATTACAACTTGATATTTTAAAAGATAAGAAACAAAAATTTTGAGTGGGGTTGTATTGAATAAGGTCATAAATGTTAGCTCATAGCAGTGGATTCCTTTTAAAACGGCTATCGTTATATTATGCTATATGACACCGGCTTAATGTATCAACTAGTACTGAAAAAACAAAAATTATATCTCTTAAATAAGTTTCTACCTAATCATAAATTTAATTATAGAAATTAACAAATAAGTTGACATATTGTTCATCAGTTTGGTAACAAAATTTATTACTCGAGTATTAATTTAGTCTGTAAAAGGTTTTATGGACATATTGTATAAAATTCATTTATTAGGTCTAAATGTAAGTTTTTAAATATTAATAATAATTCTTTTGCAGATAGCGAATTTATTTTTAAAGATTTTTACGGCGGGATATCCTTATACACTGCGGATAATCTAACTACTAGTACTATTATGACAAATATAACATTAGTAAGTATTTTATTCTTTTTTATTTTAAATTTTAGTGTAATTTGGGTAGATGTTCGTTGACTTATCACAATTCTTTTTTTTTATATTATTATATATAGGAGATAAAACATGTAACGATACCAATTTTATTGCCATTGATATATTTTTTTTGTATATTATCAGTTTCTGTTAAACCTAAACGGGAGAAATATTAAAAAAGCGATTATACGTGTAAATTTTATGTGGCTTTTTTTTTCCGTTTTGGTATTAGTTGAAGTTAAAATTGATATAAAAATGTAATAAAATAAGTATAAAATAAAATTATTTTATAACTTTATTAGTTATGACACCATTTCTTTAAAAAAATCATCACATTGCTTGTATGATACACATATTCTAATGACATAATTACTTTTTTATTATATAGTATGTAATATATATATATATATATATATATATATATATATATATATATATATATATATATATATATGTATATATATATATATGTATATATATGTATATATATATATATATATATATATATATATATATATATATATATATATATATGTATATATGTGTATATATATATATATATATATATATATATATATATATATATATATATATATATATATATATATATGTATATATATATGTATATATATGTACATATATATATATATATATATATATATATATATATATATATATATATATATATATATATATATATATGTATGTATATATGTGTATATTTATATATATATATATATATATATATATATATATATATATATATATATATATATATATATATATATATATACATATATATACATATATATATATATATATATATATATATATATATATATATATATATATATATATATATCTATATATATATATATATATATATATATATATATATATATATATATATATATATTTATATGGTTTTTATGAGAGTTTGCTTAATTAAACATAATTATTGGTGTGTGTTCATAACCTATATCTGGTGTGTATAATGCATATTTTATTAGGCAATTTGTTATTGCTGACAGAAAATACCTTGTTTTACTTATTTTGAAGTATACAGAAAACGAGAAATTAGTTAATTGCACTGGTAACATAGATTTTTTTTATGGGTCTAGCACACGTGTTGCAGGGAAGTCCCTAAGGCGCTACCGGAGCGACACGTGTGCGGAAAAAGCATATAGATGTGTGTATGTAACTAATACATTATTCCTATATTTAGTTTCTCAGCTATTTTTGATTTTAGATCAGGAGTTTATGACTCCGTTGAGTTAGTTTTACGTGATATTATCGAGGGGCGCTATTTATTAGTCTTGCTCCAATTGCTTTTGGTACAGAAATATAATAGTTTCAGTATATTAATTTATTTTCATAATAACCTATACACACATCATCATCGTTAGCATATTCCATCCATAGTTGGATGTAAGCCTCCCCAAGTTGCCTCCAGTGAGCTTTGTTGTTTGCTTTTTGCTTCCAATCGTGTCCTGCTAATTTTTTATGTCGTTCGTCCATTTTGTCTGTGGTCTACCCCTGCATTTTTTGTGTTTTCTAGGCCTCCATTTAACTATACGGCGTGTCCATCTGTTATCAATCAGCCTTGCGATATGCCCCGCCCAATTCCACCTTAATATACATATTCGTTATATCTGTCACTTGTGATCTTCTTCGTATCTCGATGTTAGGAATACGATCTTGGAATCTAATATTTAGCATTCTCTTCTACATTGCTCTTTGTATTAACTGGAGCTTATTTATTATACTTTTATTTAAAGCTCACGTTTCAGTGTCATATGTTAATACCGGCAGTACATGTTGATCGAATACTCTGGCTTTTATTGTATTTGGGATGTCCAATTTAAATGTAGATTGTAACCTTCCAAACGCAGACCAAGCTAACGAGACTCTTCTATCCAAGTCAGCTTTAAATTTTTTTTTGATATTCCGATTTTTTTGTCCTAAATATATAAATGTTTGTAACTTTCCTATTCCTTTACCTTCTATTAATAGATCCTGGCTGTTATCTTCATTTTCATTGTTCGAATATTTGGTTTTGGTGAAGTTTATTTTTAGACCTATTTCTCGAGACTCGAGAGTTATTTAATTCCATCTTGTATTTCTCCTTTATGTTGGCGAACAGAGTGATATCATCTACAAACCTTAAGTGATACATATATATATATATATATATATATATATATATATATATATATATATATATATATATTATACATACATCTATCTATCTATATATATATATATATATATATATATATATATATATATATATATATATATATATATTTATATATTTATATATATACATATATATATAAATATATATTATATATACATATAAATATATATATATATATATATATATATATATATATATATATATATATATATATATATATATATATATATATATATATATATATATATATATATATATATATATATATATATATATATATATATATATGTATATATATATATATATATATATATATATATATATATATATATATATATATATATATATATATATATATATATATATATATATATATATATATATATATATATATATATATATAGATATGTATATATATATATATATACATATATATATATATATATATATATATATATATATATATATATATATATATATATATATATATATATATATATATATATTGGAAACAAAATAAAAATATCTAAAAAAATAATTTCAGCTAAGTTCCTATGAATCGAAGCAATCTACACGTATTTTTATATCATGTCTAACTGCCTGTCAGCCAGTAAATCGATTACGATGAATATTTTCGCAAGAAAACTCAGACATAGAAAAATAATTTAACTATTAATGAGTTAGAAATACATGCATAATATTAACGATGTTAAGAAAAAAACGATAGGAGTAAGTAGTTTGTGGGAATACTGCTCCTCTTCCTCCCACAGACAGAGGGGGGCTCTTTCTTTCAAAAAAGCAGTACAAGCATAAGAGACCATTTAAAAACAAAAAAGTTATCAAAATTATTGGTAGAATTTGAATTGTTTGAATTAGAAAAAAAGAAAACAAATTTAAAGCAAAAGGTTACTTATATACATAATGAATTATTTTTCCCCCAACTTAAGCAGCTAATTTTTTAGGAATATTTTTTTTTCTCATTCATAAATCCTTGTATATGCATAATAAGCCTCTTATTCATAATGCTGTTAATTAATCTTTACATTAGAAAATTTCTTGAACACAAAATTATATATATAAAAGTATTTTTCTATTATGTTTCCAATTCTTCTAATTTCTTAACAAAGTACATTTGATGAAATACTAATTTGTTTACTACATTTAGAAAATATAATTATTTTTTTAAGTCAAAGACATAATCAGAACTGATTTTTTTTAATCGTATTAAAAAATATATTAAAATTCAAGGGTGGAGAATCTAAAGTTGTTTTATTACTTTCGACAAAGGATTGTGCTAAATATTTTTTCGACATTCTGCTATTGTCTTAGCTGGAATCATTTCCTTTGTTTTGAATTCAATCTTCATTGTTACTAGACGACTCTGTAATAAATCTCGTTGATGTGAGCAGTTAATATCGAAAATTCCATGGACTTAAATTCTGTTGGATTAAATATGGGTTCTATTGGCAAATTATAAAATATTTTACATAGTGTAGCAAACTTATTATTTTTAAAATTTAGTTGGAGATCGTCGTAGGTGTATCTTTCAAAATTTAAAAATACATTTACATTTCTTTCAGCTTTTACCTTGTCACGTCTATTGTTTTAGAAAGCAACTACTGCATGACGCAGAGTCTCATCCTTTGTAGAAGTTTTAAGAGGTCAATTGTGTGTTACAGTTTCTAATAATTGTCGATATTCCACTAATTCCCAACTTGGGAAAGTGATAAAAATGTCGCTATTTCTATCGATAAATTTAGTAAAAGCTAGCTCTTGAGGGTTGGCTAGAGAAATTAGTTCTTGTTGAAAATTCAAAATTATTTTGTTGTAATCTTTAAAAAATCCTGAATACATCTTTAATGGGATCCATAAAGAACCATTTCCTTTATCATCGGTCATAATCTTTTCGCCTGATTTTGCTTTTGGACACTGCCTTCATTTTCTAACATTGCACATTCATTCATTTTGTTTATAAGATATGAAGCCCTTAAGTGTAGAAGTTGTTTCGATATCTTGAATAAAATCTATAGTAACAGCATTTAAAACATAACGTAATTCTTTAAATGGGAATGCTGGTGCTTTGTTGATTAATTGTTTCCTAATGGAGTATTGTCTTCCCTAGTGACTTGTAATTCTAAGCAAATCTCACTTTTGCAAGGTAGAGGATATTTTCCTGTTTGTTTTAGAGCAATTCTTATTTCGTCATTAGATCGTGGTTTTGTAGAATTAAAGAGCTCGAAAGAAAGTACTTCCAAGCTTAAAATTTGTTTATCCAAAAGAATATTTTCTTGAACGCTCAAATATTCTATTTTTATTTAAGTGTAAAACTCAAAATTAAGAGAAATTGTCGATTTTTTGGTGTTAATCTTCGTGAGTTTGATTTATTCCTATATAAAATCGGTTGGTTCTCTTCCTTTTTAAGCCTTATTATACTTGTAATAAAATTTCAGCTGTCCGGTTTCTTGTAATATAGAATTCCCATCGTTCATTTAATTCTTTAAGATGAAGTCTTATCATTATGACTTCTCTAAAACTGACAAGTTAACCCTCTTGATCTAGTATTTTAATTATTATTTTATCTATTATCTTTGCAGTCACTAGAAAATATCTACGATTTTGTGGTGATTCTATTTTTTTAAAACCAGGTGCTACACTCGGAAAAAAATGTAATATATGAACTGGTTTACCATTAAGATATGATCCTTTAGCGATATTACAATCAACATTTATTGAATTTCTGCAGGATAATCTAATATATTCTGCATTCGGTTGCAATCGTTTATATTTAAACCCTAATAGTTTACCAATCGTTTCATCATGAAAGATTATTGAAACTGATTATTTAAAATATGTGCATAAGGTATTATTATTTACAAAATTACTGAAATTAATACCATTTTTAGAGTAATGATTTTGTAAATATTATTATATTATACTATTTTCATTATTAATCATTAAGTTGTTGTTCTAATTAATATTGGGGATTGCATTAAAGGTCTCAAAATTCACCAATCCAATAACATAATCAGGATATTCGTTCAGATACATTGGAGAGTTAAATTCTGCTGTTAAAGGGGTAGAATGACCACTAATAACAGAACTGTACGACATAATACCTTAATATTCTTCTGAAGACTGAAGAAAGATTAGTTACGATATATTATTATAAAGAGATTTTAGACGAAGTTGGCCGCAATTTGTTTGATTAAAATTTGATAATTGTCATCAGTATAATGTACCATATTTTTACTTTTGTCGGTATAAAAATATATATTTAACTCAGATAGAAGTCGCAAAATATCTAACTATATAGTATATTTTTTATCATTCTTTATATAGGCTGTCCATTGGGTCACAATTATAATTATCTAGATTAAGAGTACCACTTTGATGTTTCTTGGTTTTTTTAGGTAATTTATCCCTCATAAATACATCTCGAAAATTTGGAATTCGTAAAAACTTGATACATTTATTCAGATCAAAATTCATTGGTCAAGGTCGTGAAGCTGAATCATTCTCAATCAGCTGTGGCTTAACTCAGCTTATTGACGAACGAACATGGATCCCTGATCGAGACGGGGAGTTCGCCAGACTTCTTGATCTGTTTTTAATCACCAATCCGAAGATTTACATGGTCACCGTAAATCCACCGTTAGGTTCTTCCGACCATAAACTGCTTTCGACATCGAGTATCCTACCAATCAGTGACAGAGAGGCGCCTAAACCGCGCAATATTTGGCACTACAGATGTGCTAAATGGGAAGATCTGATGGAATATTTTCACACTTTTCCTTGGTTAGACGTTTGTTTTCGTTCTGACGACCCATCTGACTACGCCAGGGAAGCTTCCGATGTTATTTTGGCTGGTATGAAAGCTTACATTCCTTTTTCGAAGAAATGCCCTTCCAACGGCAAGCCTTGGTTTGACCGATAATGCAAAGAAGCTGCTGCTTCTAAACACATTGCCTACCGACGATGGCGTGAAAATCCTAACACCATAAATCGTAACACCTTTGCTCGTGCCCGGAACAGATGTAAAGAAATTATCGACGAAACCAAGGAGGCACACAATCAGCGAATTAGAAACAAACTTCTCTCTTGTCCCAACAATTCCAGGTCTTTTTGGTCAGTCGCTAAGTCAGTTAGCCAAAATTTCACCAAATCTACCATACCACCACTCACATGGCCAGATAATTCTATTGCAACGACACCTGTTGAAAAAGCGAACTTGTTGGCTGAACTCTTTGCTACACATTCTACTGTCGATTTCCAAGGAAGAACACCACCTACTATTCCCATAGTGCAGTCAAGGATGCCCGATGTTGTCTTCAGATAGCGTATCATAAAACGTATTTTAATAAAGCTAGATACCAAAAAAACTTCTGGCGCTGACGGAATACCTGCCTGTTCTCAAAAACTGTGCGAGGGAACTGACACCAGTTTCTGTAGACTTTTCAACCTATCCTACAGAAAGGGAATATTTCCTTCCTGCTGGAAATGTTCCACAGTTCAGCCAATACCTAAAAAAGGCAAGAAGACCTTGCCAAATAACTACCGACCACTCGCACTGCTTTAAATAATATCGAAAGTCATGGAAAAGGCTATCAATCAACATCTTCTAAAATATCTTGAAGAATTCAACTTTATTTGCGATCACCATTATGGCTTTCGTAAACATAGATCAACAGGAGATCTTCTGACTTATGTAACACATGTTTGGAAGAGCGCAATTGAACACTTTGGAGAATCTCGAGCGGCTGCTCTTGACATATCCAAGGCGTTAGATCGTGTTTGGCACGATGGGCTGTTGGCTAAGCTATGTTCTTGTGGTATGTCTGAAAAGTTCTGTTTGTGGCTGTCATGTTTCCTCAGTGAGCGTCCTTTACGAGTGGCGGTCGACGGATTTCTTTCTAACACCTTCACTATCAACGACGGTGTGCCCCAAGGCGCCATGCTATCTCCTACTATCTTTCTCATTTACATTAACGATCTGCTGGAAAAGACCGGAAATCCAATCTACAGCTTTGCAGATGACAGTACGCTTATCTCTTCCTTCACTTTGAACGCTCGGACATCGGCTGCTCAGGCGAGTGTCCGCAGACAGCGGGAAGTTGTTCAGCTTAACAAAGACCTAAAAGAAATTCTATCTTGGGGTGAGATTAACCAAGTGGAATTTAACGCTGCAAAAACCCAGGCGGCAGTTTTTTCTAAAAAAGTTAACGTGCTGAACCCGACATAGTTATGGCGGGGCACTCCATTCCTCTAACATCGTCACTCAATTTGTTGGGCGTTAATTTGGGAGCAAATATGTCCTGGCATGAGCATGTTGCAGGCATAGCAAGGACAGCTTCTCAAAAGTTGGGAATATTATTTCGAACCAGAAAGCTTTACACTCCACAACAACTGTTAATTCTTTACAAAGCTTAAATTCGACCAAGTATGGAATACTGCTTCCATGTTTAGGGCTTCGCCCCCAAACATACACTGTACACTAACAGATTCTATTCAGAGAAGAGCTGTTCGTCTGATTGGAGACCCGGAACTGACCGGCGGCCTTGATTCGCTGGAACGTCGAAGAACGGTTGGCGACTTGAGCCTATTCTACAAGTATTTTCATGGAAAGTGTTCGGAAGATGTGGCCCATTTAATTCCTCCCAGAGCGGTGCATGTTAGAAATACACGTCGCGCTGATACTTCACATCCGTATGAGGTTCAGCTTGTTACTCCTCGTACAACGCTTTTCAAGCAGTCTTTTATATGGAGAACATCATCCCTTTCCCACCGAGTACAATTTACAGAGATTCAAGAACAACGTGAATCCTTTTTTCCGCACACGTGTCGCTCCTGTAGGGCTTTAGGGACCTCCCTGCAGCACGTGTGCTAGACCCATAAAAAAGGTGGTTTTTGAGGAATATTCTTTAGCAATTTTTTGAATATGGTTTTAAATATAGGCCAGATCATGTTTTATATCCGAATTACTATTGATTCCATCATTTCTTTATGTCTTCTAGCTTCCATTCATTTTTCTGATTTTGCATCACTGACAATGCCCGAAGCTCCTCCTTCAGGAATGCCCATAGTCGACAAACCAACAAATAAGGGTATCAGTGGTAGAAACCCTCCAATCTTGGGAATTTGTATTACTTTTGCTCTAGAATTTACTACCACTATTTATTATTGACTTTAATAAAGTTCCAATACTATTTTTTAAACTTCTAAATTGTCGACCTTCAATTCCTTTTCTAGGTTGTGCGATAGCTTGAGATAATGATATCCTGTTGTTCACACAGAGTCAATATAAAATCGGTATTGAAAATGATTTGATTCATATATATAAAAATAAGCGAAATCTTGACAAAATATTAATTATGGACGTACGATTGGCAAGAGAATTTGATAAATGGGGAAAAGCTGTTAAACAAAAATATCAGAGTTTGAAAAATGCGGAATTTGAGGCACAATTTAAACTGGAAAAAGCCTATAGACCAATTACACAACCTTTAGAAGAACTTGTTTTATTTGGAAAAAATTGAACCAGTTTACCTAAAAGAAGAGCAGTATACACCAATTAAAAATTTTTATGAATCTTCAACATCACGAAGAAACTTGTTTGCTGAAGTATCATCACCAGGGAAAGATATTTTTGCTGACATTTCAATTCTACAAAAAACAAGAAGAGTGGAAAAACTCCAACTCTTCCATATGAAATACCATCATTTCTTAACAATGATTTTACTATCACTCAAACAACATCTGTATTATAACACATGTTATAGCAGCGACCACATCATCATCACAACCATCAGAGTCAACACCTCACAAACTTTCTGATATTTTGGAGCAGACGAAACAGACAATAAACAAATTAGTTAATACGGAACCATATTATAATTATTTGGAACAACTTGATGAACTCTCTCGTCAGTATATTGATGATGGCGTAAGAGTACATACATTTGATCATCTTTATGGAATAGTTCACGATTATCAAATGGGAGGATTCTACCTAGGACTAACACAAAAATCTGTTGAGATTATTGGCAAAGAAGTAAAAGTTGATAGTATGAAATATTCTGGTACAGCAGGTTTATATAAGCTGTTATTTAAAAAAGAACTTGCTGGCTATAAACAAAACCATCTTGATAACTAGGATATTTTAAAAATAACTTACGCATATCGTAGGAATCATGATTTCAACGAGAGAAGTTCAAGGAAATCGTTCATATAAGTAAGTGACAAAAATAGAACCTTATTTGCAAAAGAAAGGAATCACTAAAACCAAAACTATTAATATCATACAGAATTTGTCTCGAGATGTAATGTCAATTAAGCAGAGAAAGAAGAGAGCTAATAAAGCTTTTTTAACTACAAAGGGTGGGAGTGGTTTACCTTTAAAAAATATTGACTATGGGTACTAAGATGCTATTAATGAACTAGTCCATAGACTTCGTTTATTGATGACATCTACAAATGCAGGCCACACTGGCCATAACAATGAAATTATTTTTATTATAGAATAACTCAAAGAAGCCGATGTTACTATATAAATAAAAGTAACAAATTATCTAATATATTAATATAATGCCACCTAATAAGTTTGGCTGTCATATTTCGAAACATTAAACAAGTATGTCCTCTTTGGAAAATTCCATATTTTCAAATATTGAGAAAAAATTACAAAAAAGTTTTAAAAGTTATTCGAAATATGTTGAAAACGAAATGATTCAAAATTTTGAATTCGACTTAAAAACAAACATTAATAATCGAAAACAGAGACTTAATACCCAAAATATTGCAAAAAATATATAACTATTTGAAGATAAAATTATTCCTGAACACTATGACCAATTATTAAGTATGAAATATGTTATACAAGAAAACAATGATCGCATTCCTCGAAAAATATTAAAATGTTAAGATGATGTTCAAACAACAAAACAGAAATATGGGAAATTAAATAGTTTGGGAAAAGATCTGAAAAATGAAATATTTAAAGTAAAAAATGATAACCAAGGATAAAACAAAAATTAATAAAGTAAAAAATGATGTTTCTAGGGACATAGTGTTAAAGTTTCAAACTTTTCTAGATAAGCTTAAAAATATAGTTGCAGAAGAAGTTGAAAATTTTAAAAAAGTCATGATATGAATAAGAATATTAAGACTATTGACAGATTTATGAAACTTCATTTTATAATGTACAAAAATGAACAAAAGTTGCCGACTTGTGACAAAGATGATGTTGGTTTCCTAAAAAAAATAGAGGTATTAACAGAAAAAATCAAAACTTATAGAGGAAGCTTTAAACAATAATTTATTTGTCAATATCAGACAAAATTGAGGAGGTTTTGACACAATTACATTAACTAGAACTAAAATATCAAACTAATATAGATGATAAATTATTTAAAGAGATAGAGTCTCTAAATGAAGAAAAAAATGAAGATTTAGCAAAGGTTTATTTAGAGACTAAAAGTAAAGTGGAAATTAAAAGTAAAATCGAAAAAATTCAAAAATAAATTAATAAGACAATTCTTCAGAAAAATATTAAATAGATTAAAAATATGGTTGATCGTTAAATGCATTAATATACGTTCGATCGTTATTTAATTAAGATATCCACGAGCAAGCACTAGTAATAAAATGTCAACATGAATGAGAATATGAAGACTGTTGTTGAAGAATTACATATACCAGCTAGAAAACATTATCAGCGAAGAAGAACAACTGTGAAAGAGTTGGTTGTAAGGTAAGCTGATTTGGGATAAAATCCAACCCTACGCCAAGATTAATAAATCATTTTAGTAGTAATACGTTTACAAAAGATGTTTGAACACAACCGCTTCAAAGCCAAAGTGGAAAGGAGGACATTAGCTATGAGAAAATGTTTAGATAGGGCTACAAAAACAGCAAATTTGCAAACAGATTTAGGAAAAGAATTTTATAATAGATAATTTAATCTAACTAAAAAACATTACGTGGAAATATTTCACCAATCAAGGAAATTATAAATTCTATAATATAACACCAACTGTTGTAGAAAAATATAATAATACTGCTCACGGAACTACGAAATATAAACCTATAGAAATTAACAACAAAAATAAAAAAAATATGTTGCTAAATTCATATGCATTCAAGAAAATCATTGATCTAAAACATAATAAGTTTACAGTTAACGATTTTTTTTTTTAGATTTTTTAAAGGAAAAGAAGCATTCGATTTTCTAAAGGAAAAGAAGCATTCGATAAAAATCTATACTCGAAATTATAAAAACAAAAATATTGAGGGTCGTTTTTATAATGAAGATTTTTCTTATCGTTCGTCTCCCCGCCTGAGTAGGTGTTTTACCATATCCTAAGGATATCGGCGAGGAGGTCGTAATACCCATCAACGTTGTGCCGAAACATACATTTTTGCATTTCACAGCACCTTTTAGACAACATGGTAGTGCTGCCACAGACGTTATTGCATTTCTGCAAACAACTACTACCTACGTACGTAGCCAAGCTAAATATACTTAAATAAATTAATAAATAAGTAACCGATCTGCCGGGATTGGCACCCGAGACCTTTTGCACCGCAAGCAAGTACTACGTCACGGAGCCACTGGCCGCCACAGAAAGTAAAACATCCTATTATGTATCCAGTGGAAAAAATTTAAGCAAAACAGGAAATAAAGTTTTTGTTAAATAGTTAGGATTAGTAAAGGAATATAAAATTTTTCATTATACATTAACATTCTATATTTATCATTAAAAATTTTAGAAGGAATATTTCACAATCTTTAATACTCCTTCAAAATGTAACTTATCTAAATAGTCTTTCCCACTCACCTTTTCATGCACCATATTAAGCAAAGTCTTAGGCTATTTGTAAATTTATCTTATTTTGTTTTTGTCCTCGTTGAAAGTCACCGATTTCTTCATAAAATTTTCCTTTTCTTGTTAATTTATTTTTCAATTCGTTAGAATAATAAGTTAAGAGCTCCAACATAGTACAAATATTTTCACTATCTGGATTTTGATTTGGATTTATAATGGTGTAAACATGTAAAATCACATTCCCTGAATAATTAATTGAGACACTTTAAAATAGTTTGAAAATTTTTGTCTTTTTAAAATTTTCATTTTATATTCAATGATTTTTTTTATTTCCCCTAATTTGTCCATAGAATTATAAACAAGACACACATGATATCCACAACTTCTTGGATGAAATAAAAGTAACTGACAAGAACACCTCGATATCTGTGCAAATTCTTCCACTCTTCCTTATTTAGAGACACTCTGAATCCGTTTCGTATACCAATAACAACTTTTGGTAAAAGAATCATCCAAGTCAGTTACAAATTCTGTCGATGATTTGTTGAAACAATTTATTTTAGAATTTAGTAGTTTATCACATTTACTTTCACTACTTTTGCTATTTTGGGTGGTATACCAATAATATGAACTACTGGCTGAGTACATCTCGATATCTAAATTATTTTAGATGATATTACTGTTTCTTCTTCTACCTAAAGAATCTTTAATTGTAGAATAATTTATAATATATAATTCCTAATAATATATAGAGATATGTATATTATAAAAAAATATTTAAAATATATGAGAAATTACTATATTTTCATTGTTTTCAAAAGGAAGATTTAGTTATATTAAAATCATTAAAACTTTTTCATATAATTTGGGTCAAAAATAGTGCTGTTGTTTTAATAATATAGTATTTTAAAGTATTTAATATTTTCTTCTACATTAAAAATTTATAAGAAAAGACAAATATCCAGTTATCATTAATTTTTGCAAATTCATTCATCTACTGTGACATTTGTATCATTCGCAAAACATACCATACTATGGTATATGTCACATTATAAGAATTACATACATATAAAGTATTACTAAATATGTAATATAAAAATATAAATTGGGGAACCGAAGTCATTGAAACAGCTATCAATATTTTAATATTTTTATTATCAGGAAGAGATAAGAACAAAGGTTTGCGTAGATAATCGACCGACAAAAGTCCTTTTTTTTTTGGGTCTAGCACACGTGCTACAGGGAAGTCCCTAAAGCGCTCCAGGAGCGGCATGTGTGCGGAAAAAGCGATTCACATGGTTCTTGAATCGCTGTAAATTGTACTCGGTGGGAAACACAGTCCTGGGTAAATTATTCCAAAGGGATGATGTCCTGCATATAAAAGACTCCTTGAAAAGCGTTGTACGCAGAGTAACAAGCTGAAGTAATTAAGCGGGCTACATCCTTCGAACACTTTCCATGAAAATACATGTAGAACAGACTCAAGTCGCCAATCGTTCTTCGATGTTCCAGCGAATCAAGGCCGCCAGTCAGTTCCGGGTCCCAGACAAACAGCTCTTCTCTGAACAGAATCCAACAAATGCAGTGTGTGTTTGGGAGCGGAGCCCCAAACATGGGAGCAGTATTTCATAGTTGGTCGAATTTGAGCTTTGTAAAGAATTAACAGTTGTTGTGGAGTGTAAAGCTTTCTGATTAGAAATAATATTCCCAACTTTTTAGAAGCTCTCCTTGCTATGCCTGCAACATGCTCATGCCAGGACATATTTGCTCCCAAATTAACGCCCAACAAATTGAGTGACGATCCTAGGGGAATAGAGTGCCCCGACATAACTATGTCAGGTTCAGCAACGTTAACTTTTTTAGAAAAAACTGCCACCTGGGTTTTTTTAGCGTTAAATTCCACCTGGTTACTATCAGGCCAAGATAGAATTTCTTTCAGGTCTTTGTTGAGTTGAACGACCTCC
The DNA here is from genome assembly GCA_019049505.1 of Pachyrhynchus sulphureomaculatus. NCBI lineage: Eukaryota > Metazoa > Arthropoda > Insecta > Coleoptera > Curculionidae > Pachyrhynchus > Pachyrhynchus sulphureomaculatus. Next base: position 106,975,450 of record CM032446.1, on the reverse strand, counting down.
TGCTGTCTGCGGATATTCGCCTGAGTAGCCGATGTCCGAGCGTTCAAAGCGAATGAAGAGATAAGCGTACTGTCATCTGCAAAGCTGTAAATTGCATTCCCGGTCTTTTCTAGCAGATCGTTAATATAAATAAGAAAGAGAGTAGGAGACAATATGGAGCCTTGGGGCACACCAGCGTTGATAGTGAAGGTGTTAGAAAGAAATCCGTCGACCGCCACTCGTAAAGAACGCTCTCTGAGGAAACATGAGAGCCACAAACAGAACTTTTCAGACGTACATAAGAGCGTAGCTTAGCCAACAACCCATCGTGCCAAACACGGTCGAATGCCTTGGATATGTCAAGAGCAACCGCTCGAGATTCTCCAAACTGTTCAATTGCGTTGTTCCAAACATGTATCACATAAGTCAGAAGATCTCCTGTTGATCTATGTTTACGAACGCCATATTGGTGATCGCTAATAATGTTGAATCTTTCAAGATATTATAGAAGATGCTGATTGATAACCTTTTCCATGACTTTCGATATTATTGAAAGCAGTGCGACTGGTCGGTAGTTATTTGGCAAGGTCTTCTTGCCTTTTTTAGGTATGGGCTGAACTGTGGCACATTTCCAGCAGGAAGGAAATATTCCCATTCTATAGGATAGGTTGAAGAGTCTACAGAAAACTGGTGTTAGTTCCCTCGCACAGTTTTTGAGAACTATAGCAGATATCCCGTCAGCGCCAGAAGCCTTGTTGGTGTCTAGCTTCATTAAAATACGCTTTATGATACGCTGTCTGAAGACAACATCGGGCATCCTTGACTGCAATATGGGAATAGTAAATGGTGTTTTTCCTTGGAAATCGACAGTAGAATGTGAAGCAAAGAGTTCAGCCAACAAGTTCACTTTCTCAACAGGTACCATTACAATAAAATTATCTGGCCGTGTGAGTGGTGATATGGTAGATTTGTTGAAATTTTAACTAACTGCCTTAGCGACGGACCAAAAGGGCCTGGAATTGCTGGGACAAGCGAGAAGTTTGTTTCTAATTCGTTGATTGTGTGCCTCCTTGGTTTCGTCGATCATTCCTTTGCATCTGTTCCGGGCACGAACAAAGGTGTTACGATTTATGGTGTTAGGATTTTCACGCCATCGTCGGTAGGCAACATGTTTAGAAGCAACAGCTTCTTTGCATTTTCGGTCAAACCAAAGCTTGCCGTTGGAGAGGCGTCTTTTCAAAAAAGGGATGTAAGCTTCCATACCAGCCAAGTCAGATGGGTTGTCGGATCAAAAACAAATGTCTATCCAAGGAAAAGTTCAAAAATATTCCATGAGATCTTCCCATTTAGCAGATTTGTATTGCCAAATCTTACGCAGCTTAGGCGCCTCTCTGTAACTGACTGGTAGGATACTCGATGTCGACTCGATGGCGGATTTACGGTGACGGTGTAAATTTCCGGATTGGTTGTTAAAAACAGATCATATATAATAAGGAATGTAACTACAATTTACACTCAAATTATAAAAATACACAAGGAAAATGTAACTTGATAATAAATTTTCTTACCTTGCGACACGGATACATATTTATATAATTGAGGTATAATCTTTCCATTGCACTTAACTTATTCATAGATTTAATTATTTTTAAGTATTTATTGTAGATGTTATACAGGTATACTGTATAACATCTATAATAATATCTCTTTCTAATAATTAAAAAAAACCTGGTCGCAGTTAAGATCCCTGTATGCTTCATATTGAGAAAGATTGTCGTCAAAAGAATATTTTATATAATATGCATATCAATATGGAATATGCTCATATTGTATAAGAACTATTAGCATCAAAATCATTTACCTAATTATTTAGTGGTTTAAGAATACATTCAAAATGTGCACAAATGACAAAAGAAATTTTCATTTATTTCAGAATACTAATAAATTTTATAATATTTTCGGGCACCAACTTACCAAATTTATCAACTTTAGGTACACCTGATGGTAAAGTAATTCTAATATTATCACAATCATATGTGTTGTGTTAGGTCTTATTAAATCATCATTGTTTGAAAAATATTATAAACATCCATGACAAAGAAATTTTTTTCCATGATGTTTAGAGAGTTGACTAGAGACTAATCAGAAATATACCAATAATGAATATTCCCGTTATCATTACTAATTATTAATAAATTAACATGCCGATTTTCTTTATTTTTTGTATAGTGTAATAGTCCTATACCTTCATATCTAGTATTGAAACCCTTTTTTTTCTGAACCAAAAACATTAATTGAAATCTTCTTTTTAATTTTATATTTTGGTTTATTCGTGATCTTGAATAGTACATCAATACCTGTAAGATGTGGGTAGGATAACGCTTCAAATTCTACTCGTATTGGTGGGTGTAAAGTTGTGACGACTGACCAGAAGAAACAATAATCATCATTGTTACGTATGTTGACAACATCGTGTTTCCCTTTAATTTCATTGGGTAAGGGAATATAAGATGAAGTTCTTAGCGAATTATATTTGTTAATATTGACCTCTAAATGTAACAATTTTACCAAAGTTCAGCCTGCAACAAAAAATAATTATTAAAGCAAATGTAGAATTGAAAAATTAAAATTTTGAAAAACTAAGAACAAACTCTAGCTAGCAGTATGATTGACACATATTTAAACAACATGGAAGATATCTACAAGAGAATAAATTTTGTAATATGTACCAGTTTGAAAAATAAACTTCAATTACCTGAACCACGTTCAGCTAGCTTGTCAACTTTTCTGTGAATTATTCCATGTCATTCCATTGTCATCAATTATGTTGAGAAAATCTGAACTGTTGCATAGTTAGGTATTTTAAATTGTGTGTTGAAAAAACTTCACACTATGTATGCCATACGTTTATTGAAGGCCGACATTATAATTTTGATTCCATTTTAGACTGTATTATTTTTATGATTATTTGATTTAATATGACTACTCCATAGGTTGCATTAGATATGTTTGTTGCAGTCAACACAATACTTTGTTACATCTGAAAGTAAAGAAAAGTGAAAATTAGTTATATTATTGTGAATGTTAGTTAATGTTTTAGTGCGGTTGTCTAAAGCATAATACAAACTTTTTAATTTTGAAAGCTGTTTTCGGTGGAGGTTATTGTTAAGTTTTTCTGTTACTTTAAATGAATGTTTTGCCAAAAGAATAATTTTATTGTTTGGGTATCCTTATTAATCTGAATATATGTATGCTTATTAATCTGAATATTTACTGTCTGGACTGAAACTGAATTTTTGACAATCTTCCTAATAATTAAACAGTTCAACTGGAAAAAAAAGAATTGAGGTTAGAATTATTTTGCAATATCATTGAAAACTGAGAATTTAATAAAGGGATCGGTGGCTATGACAGGAAGGAATTGATCATGAGTCAGAATAAATATTATTACAAAAATTTTGATTTTTGATAACTGTATCATGTTTTTTCTAGTTGAAAGTAACTTATTTGAACTACCTCCAATTAAGATGTCGTCAATATTAAAAATATCTTCGTCTATAATAAAAAAAAATAAAAAAGGCAAAGCGGTTTTTTTATTGTTTTTATTTTTTTTACCTTCCATTTCCAACTTTTCTTACTCGTTAGTGGTGGTGAATTAACCATTATAAAAGCAATGTTTGCTGCTTGGTTTGTTATATTCGATTTCAAGTTTTATTCAAAAAAAATTCTCTACTTACACTACAGTTTTACTTTAATTAATAATATTGTCATTGACAATTAAGTTTTACAAATTAGTTTTGAAGAAAACTATAACTTTTTCGTCGATGATGAATCTTTGTCACCCAAAGAAGCAGGTGAGCTTTTAGAAGATTGGTTTGATGATATTACGACTGAGGATTGAGGGAAGCCATCGTCGCCACTTCCAATCTCGGGATACACACCTTCTTATCCGCCGATCAGTGAATTATGGCTGAACTGGGATAAAAAAGAACCTCTTCCACCGGTCGCGGATTTTTCTGATTTGAAACCGCTTACGACGGAACCACCCATGGAACTTTTCAATTTGGAACCATCAATGATGAAGTCGGCCATGACGGAACATTCCGTGATGGAATTGGTGGCAGAAGATGGTCCTTCAAGAAAAATAGTTAAATTTTGTGATTAATAAAAATCACTAAACCATTTTACGTTTTAAATGTGTGATAGAGAGAAGTAGTTAAACAAATATTCACTGATTTATATTTAAGTTTCCAACAATTTCTATAATTATACAATAATTTTAGATTGGCTAATGCGCAATGCCATGGAGTAATGTTATTATGAAAATAACATTTTGAAATCTTCTTAACTCGACCTAATTTAGCTTCTAGTTTAATTAGCATGTTGTTTATGAATTCTTCATCCCAGAATGTCTTTAAAATATTCAGCCTTTTGTTTCCTTTAGCATAAATTCGGTATGGAGATTGGTAAATCTTTAATACATCTTTTAAAATGTTATTTATTTCATTATTATTAACAACTCCAGTCTCTCAGTCTAAATCATGGTATAGTTCTGACCAATTAACCAATTTTTGATTTTTATCACATATCATGTTTCTTGTAACTGGTGGTTTAAATAAATAATTTGCGCAACATTATAAATTTCTGATTCTTTGGGGACAGAACCAAAGGAGCAGTTATATGTCCATAAACATGTCTAATTACAGCAAGTCCATATTTGATACTGATATTACATTGACAATATAAAGATTATTTCGCTTTCGTTCGGGATTTTTCGGATCTTTTCGTTTTTTTTTAGTTATTTTTTTTTCTTTCTTGTCTTCAGCACATATATACCTCATAATTTGGGAGGACGAGGCATATAATATTATATAAAATTTATTAAAATTATTCTTTTTTTTTATGGGTCTAGCACACGTGCTCCAGGGAAGTTCCTAAAGCGCTCCAGGAGCGGCATGAGTGCGGAAAAAGCGATTGACGTTGTTCTTGAATCGCTGTAAATTGTACTCGGTGGGAAACACAGCGCTGGGCAAATTATTCCAAAGGGATGACGTTCTCCATATAAAAGATTGCTTGAAAAGCGTTGTACGCGGAGTAACAAGCTGAACCTCATACGGATGTGAAGCACCAGCGCGACGTGTATTTCTAACATGCACCGCTTTGGGAGGAATTAAGCGGGCTACATCCTTCGAACACTTTCCATGAAAATACTTGTAGAACAGACTCAAGTCGCCAACCGTTCTTCGATGTTCCAGCGAATCAAGCCCGCCGGTCAATTCCGGGTCCCCAATCAGACGGACCGCTCTTCTCTGAACAGAATCCAACAAATGCAGTGTATGTTTGGGAGCGGAGTCCCAAACGGGGGAGCAGTATTCCATAGTTGGTCGAATTTGGGCTTTGTAAAGAATTAACAGTCGTTGTGGGGGGGGGGGGGTGTCACTCTGTGTGTGGGAAGAGGAGGAGGAGAAGGTATTTCCAGAAACTGCCTACTAATAGGTTATTTTAGCGAGCGATTAAAAAAATAATAGCATGTAAAATAATACTATATATAAATACAGTGTTCTTTACGCTTTTTTTGACTAATTTATTTGTTACATTTTTGCATAATTTGTTTTAGTTTACCGATTAAAAGTTTAAAAATTTGGAAAACTATTTCTCATAAGTAACAGTAAACCTTTATTCGATATACATGGTGAAAGAGAAATTTTTACAAATGTTTTGCCACGTGAAAATATGGATTCTTTAGATTAAAAAGTTTCGGTGATTCGGTAACAGTGACAATTTATTAAATTATTAATAAACATCCGCGACATCAGAATAATATTGATAAACAAATAAATATCACAGAATAGTACTAAGAGAGCAATAAGTGCATGGTTAGAGCAATTTATCCAGTACTTTCCTTACATGGCCAAAAGTGCGTATTTGCAATAATGTTACAATGTACACAAAAATAACGATAATATTCAACAAGGCTAAATAAAAAAGAAGTAACCACAGATGAGGGAGTACATGAACTCAAACGGTTCCATCGGACGGCTGCGTCGGAGGGGGATTTGGCATTAAGCATCTCCACCTATGAAGTGTCACCATTTTGGACAGCCCTAATTGTGATATTACAAGACAAATAAATTAATTATTTTCATTCACTTACAACCTATAATGCTCATATTAGACCGTAAAGACCAGGAGAGTACATCTAGCACCTGCAACATGTTGCTGAGATATACGTAAATTCGCGTAATCCAATAAAAATCAAATATGCATGCTGGAACTAAAGGTCTGGAGTACATTACTGTATGGTAAATCGAAAAATCAAAATATATGTGGGTTAGTTTTATTTTTGTTGTTGGAAAATAATTTCTTCTGATCAGTTTTAAATTTAAGAAATAAATCTTTAAGGACTCAGTTGAGAAAATAAATTTTGCCATGACAGAGTTTTTATTGAGTGAGATAGAACTATAAAGATTTGTTAAACCATATATAGTTAATTTTATATGGAAAATCTCTATTCAGTTATCGAAAAAATATACCGAGTGTTTTATTTAGAAACGTTGAGGTGCTAGCTCTGCCCCCTTTAGTTAAACTTCCGTCGTATTTTACACTTTGTTACAAAATAATTTGTTTTCGAGTTCTCAAGTAGACACTGGGACACCACGTGCGATATATTAATTGTTGTTGTGTAAGCATTAGAGCTAATTATTATTTCGATTATACTTAGTTAAATGTTCATCGTTCCTACTTATAGGTTTGTACAAAATTTCTCATTAAAGAAGTTTTTATTATATAAACCATTCTACAAAGTCACACGCAGTTTTTCCTTTTTACTTTAGGCTCAAAATATTCTTCTTGGTATATTTTTATATCTTTACTCATTGTATATACTACTCTACTTTTATTTTTTAGAGACAATATGAAGTAGTCGATTTTAAGGTTTCTAACGACTTAAAATTTGTTTTATTAATAAGTGATATTATTAAAGTTTATGAATATACAACTTTGGCCAAATATCATTTGTATGAAATATCGACAAGGTAAGAACGAGTAAGAAAGTTTAATTACCGACCTGCTCTCTGTTAAAATTTAGTTTATTTTTACATACTAGTAATTTTGGACGGTCATTTAAAACAAATTGTCTTACATACTCCTCAAAATTTTAACAGTGTTCAACTGTAAAAAGAAACATATGCTGTTAGCTGCTGTTGCATTATACATAATAAAATTGATGCTTTATCAAAGTATTTTTGTAAATGTTGACAATTTTCAAGCTAATAACCACGTAATACAAAATTATTAGGTTCAATTAAAACAAGTCAGCTTATTTCAAAGAATAACATATAAAAACTTTACATAATAATTTAAGAGTCGCAGGGCTATTTGGTACATACGTAAGTACACAATGCGACAATTATTTTTCGGACTGGTGCTCTAAATAATAAACTAGTGATTTCACTTAGAATAAAAGCTTCCTGAAATCAACTTTTACTGATAACGAGACATAGTATTTTAAAGAAGAGAAGTAAAAATCTTCACCACAAGCAAAAAAGTACGAAGACTTCCATCAAGAATCAAAACAATGATGATTGTTTTCTGCAGCCGCAAAAATATTATTCGCTGTAAATATGTTCAAATTGAATAACTTGTCAACAACAAGTATTATTTAGACGTATTGAAACATTTGACGAATAGAATTCATCGTTTTCGACCGGACAATCGCGGTCCAGGCAACTAGTGGTTATCACAGGATAGTACACCACGTTCCACTATTCGTCAATTTTTAGTTTAAAATCAACTCATTTTAATCATTCACTATATTCACCTGATTTAGCACCTCTCAAAAATAAAAATGAAGTTAACTGGATGTTGATGTGTGAAGGCCATAGAGACCATTCGAATGACTTCTACACGTAATTTGCAGGCAATCCCACAAATGAGCTAGAAGAATTAGAAGGAAAATATATTGAATCTAAAAAAACAGACTCTGAAAAAAAATGTTTCATTTAGTTTCTACTATCAGTCCAAAAATGATTTGTTGCAATGTATATTTAATAAAATAAAATGAATATAAAAAACAAATGTATATATATATATATATATATATATATATATATATATATATGTATATATATATATATATATATATATATATATATATATATATATATATATATATACATATATATATATATATATATATATATATATATATATATATATATATATATATATATATATATATATATATATATATAGATAGATAGATAGATAGATAGATAGATAGATAGATAAATATATCTGACTTTTTTAGGATACGAAAACCCCTTTCGCCAAAAGAACTAGATGAAAATGCACCTTATTTACAATATGCAGTATGGTCACCTGATGGTACAGCAATAGCATTTGTGTATAATAATGATATATATTATAAGCCTAAAGTTGAAAAAGATTTAGTGTGTCGAATAACGAACACAGGACAGCCAAATGTAATATTTAACGGTGTTCCTGACTGGCTTTACGAAAATGAAATTTTAAAAACGTCCCATACTCTATGGTTTTCTCCAGATAATTTATATCTTCTCTACATTACTTTTAATAATACAAAAATTGGAGAATACAAATACGCCTGGTATAATAGTAAAAATTCGGAAACAATTTATCCACAAGTTAAAAGTTTCCGGTATCCAAGGGTAAGTACTTTTATGTGTATATATAATAATAAAGAGAATGAAATTCATAAATTTTTTGAATAAACGCAATTGCGTTATCGTTAAAATATATTCGACATATTATTTGAAAACTTTCTGAAAGAATTCGTTTAAGTAAAACACGGAGAGCTTAATTATATCAACAACATTTTTCCTTTTGAATTATCATTTTTTAGTTAATAGTTTCCCATAGGCCAGGTTATAAACAATCAACGATATACCTGGACCTTTAAGAAGAATTTAAAGACTTGGCAACATGACTAAATTTAATTTAATCTGTTAATACAAAAGTATTGAAAATTAGCTTTCATGTGGATTTATTTTTAAGAATATAAAAATTTGATTACACCTTCATTTATTTTAAGACGCTTGACTTTTATTTAAAAACTAATAAAGATTTGAAAAAAGAAACAACAATTTCTACTATGATGTATATAACTATACCATATTTTAAACCTTAACTTTTTAAACAGATTGTAATTATATCTTCTTCGACAATAAATCAAATATTCCTCATTTTTGTAAGAAAACAAAAAACACGTTGAATCCTTTATCTATAAATCTATATTTTGATATCTTTTTAATTTTGATTTCAAATAATTTTTACTATTACCTAATATTATGATGAAGTTAGAGGAAGAAAGTTGTTTAAAAAAGAATTCAATTAAAAGGGGTCAAACAATAAACCAATGGTTAATTGTGAAAAGGAAGTGTAAGTCTGTAATCATGAAAATTAATTTTTAATAGCTTTTCCTTGCCACAGAATCTAATACTAGTTCTTGAGATTTTAGGCACACCCGTAATTTTTTTCTTAGACAACTATAGTTGTGATCTCCAGAGATATTGTTTTAAATTGAAAAAGATTGGTCGAAATCGGTTCAAAAATAATACAAATATAACTTATGTTTTCAAATATTCTTTAATTTTAACGAAATATGTTTATATAGTATTAGAAAGTTAGTGCTTAGAAGAGCAAGTTTTTTTAATTTTTATTTTGGAAGAATTTGTTCTCTAAATTTAGCATTGTGGTTATCTTTTTAAACATTCCCAAAAATACACTAGTTGGTTTATTTTGATTTTTGGTTACTTGATTAACGCAAACGCTCATCAACTAAACTTGTTTAGCTTCATTCTAAAAATATATACACTTTAACATAAAAAAATAAATACAAATGTTTTAATAGTAACTTTACGCTTAATACATATAGCATACCTACAGCAAAATATGTGAATCTCAAAGAAACTTCGCCAATCGAGAAACACCCATTAGGTAGCAAAATGTTAAATGAAGTTAATCAGGGTTGATATAACACTGTATGTATGCTTTTTGAGCTCCTAAACTAGACTCATAAACTTTACTTTATGAATGTGTTAATTATCAATTTTTACAACATTTTGCTAACATTAAAACTAATCTTACTCCAAGAGGTTAACCAAAAAAAATATTCTAAAAAATATGGTATATTTCTTTGAATTTCGGATGCCTGCATACAAGGATTAGATTTTTATTTGGAGCTATATATATATATATATATATATATATATATATATATATATATATATATATATATATATATATATATATATACGAGGCTGGTTTGAAAAGTCCGTGCAAAGTCCGAGAGATGGCACCACCGGCGCGTATCGAGGTCATGTTTAGTTAGTAGCATCTCTTGAATGAAACGCACATCAAGTTTCAGCCATATTGGTCTATTTTTTTGTGTTTGGCATTCGTGTGAATCAAGGAAGTCGAGTGATTTTCAAGAAATGGACGAAAAAGAATTTCATGTGGTGATTAAACATTACTTTATGAAAGGCAAAACGCCTCAGGAGACTAAAAAGAAGCTTGATAAACATTATGGTGACTCTGCACCTTCGATTAGAACAGTTTATAAGTGGTTTCAAAATTTTCGGACTGGCCATATGGGCACAAGTGACGCTGAACGTTCTGGACGGCCTGTGGAGGTTATGACTCCAGAAAACATTGATCAAATCCATGATATGGTGATGGATGACAGAAGAGTTAAGGTGCGTGAGATTGCTAGTGCTGTGGGCATCTCGACTGAACGGGTACATAATATTTTGCATAAACATTTGGACATGAGAAAGCTATCCACAAGATGGGTGCCGCGATTGCTCACGCTTGACCAAAAACGGAATCGTGTGAAGTGTTGCAAGGATGGTTTGCAGCTGTTCCAGAAGAATCCGGAGGACTCTAAGCGTCGTTTCGTCACTGTGGATGGAACATGGATACATTACTATACTCCTGAGACCAAACAACAATCTAAACAATAGGTTACCAAGGGGGAATCTGCACCAAAAAAGGCGAAGACCGTTCCTTCGGCCGGAAAGGTTATGGCGACTGTCTTTTGGGATTCGCAAGGGATAATCCTCATCGACTATCTGGAAAAGGGTAAAAAACTATTACAGGTGAATATTATTCATCGTTATTGGACCGTTTGAAAACCGAGCTGCAAGAAAAACGCCCCCGATTGGCCCACAAGAAAGTCCTTTTCCATCACGACAACGCACCAGCACACACCTCAGCAGTTGTGGTCGCAAAATTAATGGAAATAGGATTCCAACTCGTTTCACATCCCCCCTATTCTCCAGACTTGGCTCCCTCGGACTACTATTTGTTCCCCAATTTGAAGAAATGGCTGGCGGGACAAAGATTTTATTCAAACGAGGAGGTGATTGCAGACACTAATGGATATTTTGCAGACTTGGACAAATCCTATTATTCGGAAGGGATCAACAAACTAGAACATCGTTGGACGAAGTGTATACGCCTAAAAGGAGACTACGTCGAAAAATAAAAAAGGTTTACCCCAAACACATAAGTAGTTTTTATTTTTGCACGGACTTTTCAAACCAGCCTCGTATATATATATATATATATATATATATATATATATATATATATATATATATATATATATATATATATTATTACCTACCTGCATGGAGAAATGTGAATTATTTAGGTTTTACATTTATTTAGAAATAGACAGAGACCATTTTATACTCTTGACAGCATTCTAAGATTAGAATTAGTTCATTTCAGTAAAAGAAAAACTGTAGCTGTGTGATGAGTACATGTATTGATGGGAACTATAGTTTTTAAGAAAAAATGAGCTTAGAGTTCAATTATTTTGTACATTAATTTCGTAGTTCTAAAACTCACCATATTTAATCAATTCTTGGTTCACATTAACCATCTTTTTTATTCATGGAAGGCGATTTCATCCTCTATTTTGTCACCGGATCATCAACATTGCCCGTCAATGATGTGAGCACATTAGCTTAATTTTTGCGTTGCTGGTCTTTCGTCGTACAATATTCGTACAGTTGTCATCCAATGTTGATACATAATGCTTGAGTTATTAAAAACGCAAATGGCTAAATAAGTTCACCGTTACATGTAAGGGCGGCTTAATAAAGTTTTCGGTGCTCATTACCTAATAACGTAGCTGTAATTTTGGCTTGCACAAATCTGTGTAAAGAGGAGTTAGAACTTCCTCGCAGGTTACCAATAGATTTTGCTCTTTACCAAGAATTTTCGCCTTCTGGACAGTGATATTTCGGATTCTAATCTGATCAACTCTGATGCTTGTTTGACACAGCTTGGCAAATATACCATTATGTATCTTATCGACTGCATTTGGGATTTCGCAAATTTCTCATAACAACTACCCTATTCATTTGCCATTTTGTCGGTCAATTTGCCTTTCACGCCTGATCGTTTTTGGTTTGAAATTAACAATATTTTTGTTTGTTTAACTATTACGATCACCATTGTCTGGTTCGATTCACAACGAATTCATGGGCATATTCTTTTTGTCACCTCAGGTTTGCAGAAGCAATAGAATCATCAATAGGAATTTATATATTTCGATGTGTGTACACAGAAATTTGTTTATTGTATCTGGTTCTATTATCCTTTTTTCTCGATTGCTTGTCTATCGACTACTTTCTAAATCCATCATTGCATTAAAATTATAATGTTTAATATAAAACCTAGAAAATAGTACTAACAATTTCAAAACAACGATCGTGACGGAAATGCCATGCGACGGTAGCAAAACTAACCTGAAATTTCACGTTTAAGGTTGCCAACATGATAAGGCGATTGTTCACCATCCTCTTTAATCTTTGAAATCTTTTTTTATATAGATTAAATAGTGGAGAGAATCATTTTCCAAAGACTCTCCGACAAAATCATCGATCTCAATATCCTTACGAATGAACAATTTGGTTTTCGACCCCAACACTAAAGAAAGTACCAACTTCTGAGACCCGTCGACGACATAATGGATGAACTACAATCTTTCATCGGGTTCATCAAACTGAACATCTAAAAAGCCTTTGACAAGGTCCGGCTGTAAGGTCTCATCTACAAAATGTTATATATACATATTATAAATCTGAACCTCATCAAACATATAGCTTCCTTCCTAGAAAACAGGAACTTCACAGTCAAAGTAAACAAACCCTTTCCCAAAAAAGAGCCATAGACGCCTGAGTCCCCAAAGGTTCCCCATCTTATATAATATCTACACAGCAAGCATTTCACGCTTCCCAAATACACAAAATGCCATGTTTGTAGGCGATACAGCGCTCTTTTGTAGCTCCGGTTGATCCATGAATCCTTAATTGCCTCCAACCCCTCCTGGACAACTTTCACGAATGGATGTTCACAAAAAAATAAACCCCGAAAAATCACCAGCACTTCTGATCTCAAACGCGATCAGATCCGCCATACCTCCGATGGATCTGATAGACGGTGAAATGGGAAAGCTCCATAAAATGACTGGGCATCAAGATCGACAAAGTTAAGCAATCAAATAAAATCCTTTATATCCTCATAGGGAGGCCCGGCGGCCTTTGGCTAAAAAAAAACTCCTCCTATATGAGTATAACACCCGGATTGCTTTACGGCAGCCTGGTGCCACGCTTTTACGACACACAGAAAATCCACGTCAAGTCTTTTAAAATAAAATTCAAAGAGCCATAACACCCCATGGCTTATCCAAAATGATCAACTTCACCAAAACTTAAAAACCACAGAGGCATTTCTTGACAAGAGCCACAAAGACTTCTATGCCAACATTCATCTGCGCAGAAAACTAACTCTCAACAGTGAATTCCTCAAAAATCCAAGTCCAAACCTCAAGAGAACAAGGTCCAGAAATCTAAATGCCTCAATCATCTTCCACAATCACTAAACAACCTTCCCCGTTTACCCGTTTTATCAAATCTCCTCTCCTCCCCCCTAAAACCCAAAAAGAACAATTGTTGCTTAGACTTTTAAAAAAGGCAACCAAAAACGGATATAGGTGGCTGAAGGCAAGTAATCATCTCAGTCTTTAGAAATCTGTTTATATCAACCCCACCAGATATTCCGAGCGGGTTTTTTATGCCCCAGAGGCGTCAGTAAAAATGCACTGTGGCTTTGTTATTTTTACGAAGATTAATATAATAATTTAGGAAGATATTTTCGAAAATGTATGCCTTCGACCTGTTATTACAAAATTCTATTTTTTTACACTTTGACCCAGTTAATCACCCTTAAATCGTATTTTAAATTTTCAGGTTTGAAAGTAATTTCCAAGAAATCTTAAGGCACCTAAAGCAAGACCAAAATATTTAAGTTTAATGCTCAAACTAATACGATAAAAATTGTCGAGTGCTCTACTCTATTCTAAAATAATTTTTAAAAAATCATCTACTATCGCGCAAACTTTACACAGGTTTTCTGTAATAAAAAGTAGGGCAGTTGTAGTGCTATGACCTTGGCACAAACCAGATAGGTAAACTAGTACGATACTTTTTAGAAAACAATCTGTTAGATTAGCGATATTTTTTTTCCAGTATTTAATATATCGTTAATTAAATACTATCGAAACTCTCAAAAAATTTAAAAAAACCGAAGATCAGCAGGTAAGGACGACGAAATACAAAATGAACTATTAAAAATACGGAGAAATAAAACTGACTAAAGAATTAAAAAAAAAAGAGAAAAAAACAGATCCGAATAATTATCAAGGAATTAACCTCTTGTGCACAACTTTAAAACTGACGACAAAAATTATTACCAGTAAAATAACTCCACTTATACAGCTTTCCAACGAACAACAAGGATGCAGGAGCGGAAGACCCTGTAACGACGCAGTATTTATAATCAGTTGAGTATAACAGACCAGCGTTCTTATGCTTTATCGATTTGGTAAAAGCATTAAATAGAGTACAGCTGCAAGACTTAGTGCACACACTTTATGACAAGAATATTCTATAGGATATAATAAAAATAACTGAGAACATTTACAAAAGAAATAAAATAGAAGCGAGAGTAAATTCGGAGTTAACTGAACCCATAGAAGTAACAACTGGTATTAGACAAGGAGACTCACTGAGTCCCCTACTGTTTAGCATTATATTAGATGAAATAATTAAACAGGTAAAAACAAAAAAAGGCTATAAAATGGGCAATAAAGAGATACAATTACTGTGCTACACCAACCATACTGTCCTAGTCATTGAGAATGAAGATGACTTGCAGAGATTATTACTTTAGTTTAATACAACAGCAAACAAATTTAATATGAAAATATCGGCTGAAAAAATCAAATCAATAGTTATCTCCAAAGAACCAATTAGCCGCAAGCGAGAAATCAATAATCAGATTATAGAGCAGGTGATGACAATTAAATATTTAGGAATTAAATTATCATATAAGAACAACATAGAAGGGGAAATAAAAGAACAAATAGTAAAAGTCAATAGAATAGAAGAATGCTTGAATGACACTATTTGGAAAAATAAATACTTGAGAACAGAACTAAATCTCGTATATATAAATCTGTAGTTCGACCAGTTATGACCTACACAGCAGAGACCAGAAACACTTGGATAATAATATACCAAAATTCTTTGCAAAATTTTTTCCAGACGCTTTCAATCAAAAAACTTATTTTACGATTGTCTTTTCAAATTTGCATTGCGGAGGACCATTATACATTATTTTTCATAATGCCTTTTCATAATTAACTACTTGTTTACATAATACCCATAAAAACTTGTTTTACTTATTTATTTGTTGTTCTAGGTAGAAACAACAAATCCCGAAGTAACGGTTTGGATAGTAAATCTGACAATGCCCTAAATATCTTTTTCCATTCGAATTAAAACCTACTAATAGTGTAGATCCGAATAGTTATGTCACCAGTGCGAACTTTCACGGAGAAAATAATGTAGACATTATTTGGCTAAACAGACAACAAAATAAATTTGTTATTGTTACATGCCGCAATCAAAACAACTATAACTGCTCAGACGTAAGTATTTCGAAAATAATTTTTGTTTGTAAATATAAATATTTAAGCATTTTTTATATAAACTCGACTTTGCCCATACTTGAAAGAGGTTAAATGATAATGTAATTTCATTTGAACAAGGATTGCTGAAAGAAGATGAAACAACTTAAATATTATTAAATTTAACTTCTTTTTCAGAGTGATATCAATAATTAACAAATTTATAATAGTGACATTCACAAGAATAGTTTAAAATTGAAAAGAATTTTCCCATCTCCGGAATTCAAATCCGGGCCCTCGGCTTTTCAGATTCAGTTCGATTCATTTAATTTTATGAAATTTTACCTTATATACTTACTATGCCAAGACCGAGAAAAATACGTTACATTAAAAAATAGATTCATATAGACTAGCAGTTTACATAGAGCTACTGAACCCGTTGGCTTTCTAGACCAGTGCTCTACTACCTGAGCTATCAAGGCTTGTGAATTCAATCAACCAGTCGGTTATACGTTTCTACATCTGTCATGTTAGTATGTATCTACCTGCAGTTTTCAGCACGTATACCATAAACCGGATAGGGTTGTTAAGTGAAAGGAATTTTATTTATGTTTATCCAATCTCTAAAACCCTTTGCTGTTGGGTCCAAATACGTCATCCACATATCATAATATTAATGAGGAATCAGAAACATATCCCTAACTAATAATTTCAGCTAAATAGGAATTAAATAGTAGGTTTTTGACATATGTAATAATTCTAAAATTAACTAAATATTTATAAATTTTAAATTATCTGTTATTATCTATTATATTATATCCGATACGGACGTAGGCGACCCTCTCACCTTTGCCTTAGTTGGTGCCTCTTTTTAAAGTGTTCTACAGACAGAGAGGCCCTACATGCTAATGTAGGATTAGAAGCGGCCAAAGTGAGAGAGCTTTACTAGGCATAATACAACTGGTGATTTGCCATTGCCCTCCCGAGAGAGGCGACCGTCACATTGTAAAGTCTTTATTTACTATTTATCCCGAGCCGAGATACGAATCCGAGTCGCCGGCTATGGCCGCCTCTATTTTAATATTTTTATTTATACAAATTTTAAATTAATTATCTGTTAATATTTTAAAATGACCAATTATATATTTACTAATTTGAAATTAATTACAAATGCTAAAATAATTTTTTTAACTTTAGTACTTATTACACTTTCTATTTACTATAACCTTTTATGCTGTAAAAGAAGCAAAGCTCTTGTCTAAGCAATTAATACCTGAAACCAGTTCTGGCGTCAAGTGCGTGTTAAACCTTAACACTACATAATTTATCAAGCCAATGGACATACTGGAGAGCTAAATCTGTTTCAATTCTTACCTTAAGAAAGTTCTAATTCTGTGTATTACTAAAATCTTCAAAAAGGCCCCGATAATATTGCAAGAAAATGCTATTTGTAAGAGCCAATTACATGAAAAAAAGTAGTTGGGCTAGGCAGGATGGTATTCTGAGCGCTAAAACGAAAAGTGTATTTTGATATGCACATATAAAAAAATCGGTTAATCGTTCAAATTAATATCAATAAGGACCAAAATTTTGGAGGTAAGATAGCCCTCCGTTCAGATCTTCAGGTGAGGACTAGTTCGGGGGTGTCAACATGCACAGATCACAGTTTTAAAATAGCTTTTAGTAACATACGAGGATTAAACTCGAACATAAATTGAGTGTACCAACACCTGCAACCAAATAAACCTCATGTACTCGCTCTCTGTGAAACCAAGGTTAGTTCATCAACCAGCACAGTCAACTCTCTCTACCCTGGGTACGACGTCTATCCCAGTTTAGGTGTAACTTTGGAATCTGTCTTTTTGTCAGAAGTAATCTCTCTTGCCAACGAAAGGAGGCTATGAAGCTCCGAAAATTTGATGTTATATGGTTAAAAATAATGATTCAACAAACCACAAAGTTTATCTGATGATTCTATTGACCAGTCAGTGATACTAACGTTAGACAGTTTTCGCTTCTCTTGCAGATACCATCGAGCATTCTAGACGACTTTAATGTCCACAACATTAAGTGGCTTAAGTATTTAAATAGGACCGACCGACGAACAAGTTGTGAAGCTGAATCATTCTCAATCAGTCGTGGCTTCACCCAGCTTATCGATGAACCAACTCGAATCCCTGATCGAGACGGAACCACCAGTCCAGAGATTTACACTGTCATCGTAAACCCGCTGTTAAGTTATTTCGACCACAAACTGCTTTCCCCATTGCGTATCCTACCGATCAGTGACAGAGAGGCGCCTAAACCACTGAAGATTCGGCACTACAAATCTGCTAAATGAGAAGAACTCATGGAGTACTTCCTAACTTTTCCTTGGTTAGACTTTTGTTTCAGATCCGGCGACCAATCTGACTGTGCTAAGAAGGTTTCCGACGTCATATCAGCTGGCATAGGAGTTTACATCCCTTTGTCCAAGAAATGTCCTTCCAACGGCAAGCCTTGGTTCGACCGAAAATGCAAAGAACCTGTTGCTTCTACACATCTTGCCTACCGACAATGGCGTAAAAATCCTATCGTCACAAATCGAAATATCTTTGTTCGGCCCGGAACGGATGCAAGGACATTATCGACACAATCAAAGAATTAAAAACAAACTTCTTGCCTGCCCCAAAAATTCCAGATTAGCTAATATACCACCACTGACACGGCCAGATAATACTATTGCAACAACACCAGTTGAGAAAGCCAAATTGTTAGCTGAATTTTTGCTTCACATTCTACTGTCTATTTCCAAAGAAAAACACCACCAAGTATTCTCATAGTGTAGTCAAGGATGTCCGATATTCTCTTTACACCGCGAATATATTACATATTTTAATGTATATATATATATATATATATATATATATATATATATATATATATATATAATATATATATATATATATATATATATATATATATATATATATATATATATATATATATATATATATATATATATATATATATATATAATATATATATATATATATATATATATATATATATATATATATATTATATATATATATATATATATATATATAGCTTGATTTAAAGAAATTTAGTAAATATAATTATATTATACACCTAATTTAAAAATAGCGAGAGAGACAATTATATTATACATTTAAAACCAAAATTTTATTTATCTTTAATACAACCTAAATACCTTCTGTAAATAAAAACTTAAGTGTTTATACGAAATCAACTTTAAACCGAGAATTTATGTAGGAGTATCAGGAGCGATGATGAAGCTAACATGGTTAGCGAAACGCGCGTCGAGTGCAAAAATAAAGTGTTTGGTGTAGTGGTGATATATACTGAGAAGAATCAGTACGCCTTAGAAAGGTGCTAGTAATATTATATTTTACATAAATTCTCGGTTTAAAGTTGATTTCGTATAAACACTTAAGTTTTTATTTACAGAAGGTATTTAGGTTGTATTAAAGATAAATTTTGGTTTTAAATGATGTCTCTCTCGCTTTTCTAAATTAGGTGTATAATATAATTATTTACTAAATTTCTTTAATGAAGCTAACATGGTTAGCGAAACGCGCGTCGAGTGCAAAAATAAAGTGTTTGGTGTAGTGGTGATATATACTGAGTAGTATCATTGTGCCAAAGATTCCACATTCCCAACTTAGTACTGATTCTTGCTTATCCCGTTTCTATTTCTTTATATTTGCTTATCTGACAAACTTTTTTTACTTATTGCAATTGCAATAAAACTTTTACTAAAATTGAAAAATAGAAATGTAAATGCCCTTTTACCAACAATACAAAAATTTAGCAAAAGTTAAACAAAATACTACATACTTTGTTAGGTTTTATATTACACACTAATAAAATACTACATATTTTTTATGTTTTGCGTTAGGTATAATAAAATATAAGGCAGTTTTATAAACTATTATTACTAAATAACAAATTATAACCTATAAATTTTTAATAACTCCAGGAGAGTACAATAAATTTATGTCAAGAGCATTTTAAAACTGATTTGTCATACATTATTTACGTAGGTAAATTTCAGGCAGCGGCCGAGAAAGATATTTTTGGTCTTTGATATTGGCCTAAAAGATTTATGGGGTTTGCTTACATTCGTATGGTTTTTGGCTTAAAATTGTTGTACGACTATACCACTGTACTACATATTGTAATCTGCTATGTAAACTCGAGTTAGTCATGGACATCACCGTGCTAGAATTACCCAAAAGTACACAGCACACCCAAAATCTTCTCAATTACAACTCGCAAAAATCGACAACATATTTTGAATACATGCTAAAGTAATATTGCCAAAATATTAATACAAATATGTGGACTAGAAGAAGTAATTTAAAAATTCTAACTTTTATTATGTTTTAGTTCCATGTTGAAAAGGAACATGAACACATAGGGTGGACAGAACCAGTATTTTATCCAGTTTTCAATGAAAATGGTACAAGATCTTTAGTCCGGTTACCAGTTAAGGACGGTGATAACGGTCATTATATGCATGCATGTGAAATTCACAATGGTAAAGTAAGACCACTTACTCATGGACCGTTTGAAATTATTAGAATTTTAGCCTGGGATGCAGAAAATTCTTTCATGTAAGTAGACAAAAAAAATTTAATTTTGAAAACTATATTTAATTAACTTATGATAATAATAGTCTTCGTGAAAAGATCTGAACAGTGGTGGAAAATGACAGGTTCTGTATTTACTAAAATTTTGATTATTCGATCTCAAAGTGTGCAAGCCAATAAACCCGATATAGTGCTCTTCGCTTCGTGTGTGTGTATTACACACGCACACGCACACGCACACACATATATACACATACACCGACACCGACGCCGACACGTGTATAACTATATATATATATATATATATATATATATATATATATATATATATATATATATATATATATATATACATATATATATATATATATATATATATATATATATATATATATATATATATATATATATATATACACACATATATACGTATATATATATATATATATATATATATATATATATATATATATATATATACATACATACACTCCTGGACAAAATTAAGGCAACAATCTGAAAATTAATTTATCTTTTTCTTATGTCAGTTTTAAAGTTTATCGAGTATTTGAATAGTAGGCTATGCATATTTTGTTTCGTTGTTCATGACAGAAATTAAAACAATTCGTTTAGATTTACAGTTTTAAAGAATTTTTTAGAAGATAAACAATTTTCTGTAATAATGCGATAGATTTTCTTTAAAAGTAAGCTTATAAATTGTTCCCTTTTTCAAAGTAATACGTTTTTGTGGTAGACTGTTTTATTTTTGACCCCGAAGAATTAGAAAAATGAATACGAGGTAGTGCGAGCCTCAGTTTTATTGGACGAGGGATATTGTCAGAGTTATGTTGCCAATTTGTTAGGCAAACATCGTTCCATAATAAGTCGTATGGTAAGACGCTTGAATGAAGTAGGAACTTATTCTAGAATGCTAGGGCAAGGGCGAAAACGATGCACTAGCGATCTAGATGAACGTTTTATAAGACAATATGCTTTAAGAAACAGGACTGTCACCAGTTCTATAATAAGAAACGAACTCGAAGCTGTTCGCAATGTCACAATTTCTTCTAAAACAGAAGACGGTTAAATGAAGCTGGATTAAACAGTAGGAGACCAGCCACTGCGCCCTTGCTTACTAGAGAGAACAGAGTTGCCAGGTTACGTTTTGCTCGAAATCACGAGAACTGATCTGTGGATGATTGGAAACAAGTTTTCTTCACAGAGGAAACTAGGGTTAGTCTAAAACATCCAGATGGCCGTGAGCGAGTATGGCGAAGACCAGGAGAGAGGTTTGCTCCTTGCAATATCTCTGCAAGGATTCCATTCGGGGGTGGCTCTGTTATGTTCTGGGGTGGCATCTGCTTTGATGCTCGCGCAGAGTTAGTTCCTGATCCATGAATGCTGACTACTATCTCGAGAATATTGTAATAGAACATGTATTGCCTTTCGGTCATTTTGTGGGGCCCAATTTCCTGTTTATGCAAGACAACGCTCGACCTCACGTGGCTAGGGAGGTACTCGATTATCTTAATCAAGTTGATATACCGATTATGCAATGGCCACCAAAAAGCCCGGATCTGAATCCGAGAGAACATGTATGGGATCACCTTAAGAAAAATGTGAAAGGTCATATACCTGCACCTAGAAACCTGAGGGAACTTGAAAATGCAGTTATCACAGAATGGGAGCAAATTCCTCAAGATTTTATCCAAAATTTAATTAGAAGCATTAGGCGCATAAACGCTGTCATCCGAAGTAGAGGAGGCAACACACGCTACTAGTGTCCCAGTTACACCAATAATTTTGCTACTAGTGTCCCAGTTTATTTTCATTATTACATAATTTCAACGATTTTGTTATTAGGTCTCAAGAATAATTTTAATTTGAATCTTATAGAGAAATTTGGTAGCTAATTCACTTTTAAAGTACCCGAATAAGTTTTTTCTAACTTTTAGTGTAACCAATGTTCATAAAAAATTATTAAAATTAATTCATTATACAGATTTGTATGATTTAATATATTGTTGCGTTAATTTTGTCCAGGAGTGTATATATGTATATCTATATATATATATATATATATATATATATATATATATATATATATATATATATATATATATATATATATACATATATCGAAGGTATAGTATCGAATTTTTGGCACTGGTTGAGACTGATATTGTAGGCAATTGCATTGCGAACTGCATATTCTATTCCCACGAAAATATTTTGTTAGATTTGGAAACTCAATGATTTTTGTTTAATTGACTTTTAAAACTATGTGTTATATTTATTAAAGTTTCATAACAAAAAATCAAGATACCTGAATTTGTTTTAAAAAGTAATTATGCGAACTTAAAATCAATAAAATACTCGATATGTTGGACAACTTTCGTAGAACTATTCTTTTAAAGCATTTTTGAGTATTTTAGATCATTATTATCTCATAAATATTTACCATTTAACTGTCTTCTACTTAAAATTCTAGAAGTGAATAATTTCCTTTAATCGAGTAGGATTGCTAAAACATTTTCCCTTAAATGAACTTAAAAGCACTATATATATCTAAGGTCTGATTTCTTGATTTAACATAAAAACTACCAAAAAAAATTAGATTTACCCTGTACTTCCTGTGCAAACACGCAGTTTTAAAATTTTTACTGAGCTTAAGTTTCTCAGCCTAAAGAATAGGTATTAATAAAAAAAAATCAGCAGTGGATAAGCTTCTAATAAAGTTGGAAATAATGGTAAATAATATAGTTTTCAGATTCCTCCACTTCAAGAACCCTGAAAGGGACAATTACGATATATACAAAAACTAACCTTTTAACCTCCTCTCGCCATATATCTTATGTTATAAATAATTTTGTTAAAATTTTGTCAAATATCTCAATGAGAAACCAAAAAAAGTTTCCAAAATACTATTGAAACTAAACAATATTTAACTTTCCTCAACCAATTCACCTCCCCCTCCTCCTTTTAGAATAATGAAGAAATTATAAAATATTCAGATTCCCTCAGAATTTTGAAAAGGCTATATAACATACATATGTGAAAAAGTACTCGAAATTTTGTTCTCATTAATCCTAGCTCAACTGATGAGCTGTGATACGACGAAACGCATCTTGAGATGGATTGACAAATAAAAGAACAGTAGGTGGACTTTTTTAGTGGTTTGATATAGAACGACATATGCATGTCCAATCGTATATGTATATATATATATATATATATATATATATATATATATATATATATATATATATATATATATATATATATATATATATATATATATGTATATATATATATATATATATATATATATATATATATATATATATATATATATATATAGAGATATAGATATATATATATATATATATATATATATATATATATATATATATATATATATATATATATATATATATATATATCTTTAAGTTGTTCTTTTTTTGTTTTTACATGATATAGTAATTACAAAAATATGGCAATTTTCCAAATATGACCTATACAAAAGTTGAATAAAAAAGGGCATCGATCTTTGAAATTATTTTATGTGGGCCTTAAAAACCTTAATACAGTCATTTTTATTTCACCGACTAGCGATCTCCACTATAAATTATAAATCTCCGTTGCTTTTAAGGATTCATTAAACTCTTAAATTTGCTAACCTTCCCTTTCAGTGTGGAATCACCGAATAATTTTATTTTTTGTTGACATAATCTATCCTGTTACGATATAATTCATAAAGTTAAAATTAAGTAACTAATGATTTACAGAACTTTAATTAAGGCTCCATTAATTAAATTTAAAAATGTTTTATTTAAAAATTTAATGCTAATTCAAAATATGATTCGTTGTGTGTTACTGCATTGAAAATCAAAGTTTTAGTGAAGTTAAAGAAGTAGAAGTAAATTTAAATGCTGCAAATACTAAAATATTGTCATAGTTTTGTAAAAAAAGTCTAAACTTAACCTAATTACGGTGTTGCAAATAATTCTCACATAATGACCCTTAGGTACACATCCAGTTGATCAAAAACCGGACACCCTATTATCTGTCATGAAAATTTTCTGGTCTCTTTACCTGTCCTCAATAGGTAATCGAATCTTGGTATAGACACATCTAAAAATAAATATGACCTGACACATATAAACATAAAACACGTAAAACAAATCAATAAAAACAAATCAATTGTTATGCATATTAGGATTTTAGCTAGAAAATAATATATATTACATTAATTATTTAATTTAATTAATTAATGGAAGAGAAAAAAGCTTCTAGTTATTATAAAATAGGTTTTGGGTGAAAATAAATACATACAAATAATAAAATCATAACACAAACTTGTAGATTTGCTGCCTAATTATTATCAGTTATTTTCTTTGAACAGATTTAAAAAATTTCTTCAACAATAGAAAACATTTCCTTACATGAATGATATAGAATAATATATATATATATATATATATATATATATATATATATATATATATATATATATATATATATATACATATATATATATATATATATATATATATATATATATATATATATATATATATATATATATATATATGTATATATATATATATATATATATATATATATATATATATATATATATATATACTGCAACTATTGGTCACATACCTCATAATAACGTGTATCTTTATAAAAATTTCTTCACCAACAGGAATATATTACTTGAACGAATGAAATAGGACAGTATTTTCATCATTATTTTTATTCGCTGGATTTAAAAAATTCTTTTTACGAACAGAAAACCATTACTTATGTGAGTAATACACTAATAGACTATTAATTATAGTAATTCTTAAAAGTCCTATCAGAGCCACAATAATGAAATATTGTATTATTATTACAAAATCACCACATTAATTTTAAAAAATTTCTTACTAGCGGGTATCTATAAAAGAGGAGAAAATAAATTGGTGGATTCTTTTAACCATGAAACTAACATATCCTATTTTATTTTATGAAAGTGGTATTCATAATTCACAAATTAGTACCGAGATCCATATGGGCACGAGAAAAAAGAAGGTACGTAGGAAAGAAAAAAACATATTAATACGAAAAACTTTCATGGATGAATAATATACAAGATACATACTATGGCGGGAAAAGGCATGCAAACTGTTATAAACAGAATTTTAAAAGATCACTAAAATGATTTATCAAGTATTTCTCTTGCAAACACGTGGTTCTAAAATATGTACTGAATTTGACTTTCTCGGACTAAATAATACCTCAATCCAAGCAGGTTGTTATATGACGATAAATCTTCATATTTTTTAAAGTTAGCAAATTGTTTAGTTTTATCGGTAACAATGCATGATTTTTAGTATTGCTAAAAAGTTTCTTGCTAAAGTTTGTTTTTTAAACTAAGATCTAAAATTCAATGTTGCATATATCCTATTTTTCAACACTCGTAATTAATATTGTCCTGTAAACCTATGCCGTTCATATAAGCTGGATAACGTGCATGATTGCTAGGTAGTCATGATTCGTACACACTGTCTATTAAATTGATTAATAATATCGATCAAGATATAATTTTGTTTTGGGTTAACTGAAACATTTTTTATTGACTTCAGAAAAAATTCTGTTTTCCTTGTATTCTAGGCAATATTTAAGTGGCTGTTGTATGACCATCAGGTCAGAAATTTATATTACAAAAAATAAATTACCCATTACATACTCGTGTGAATTACATATAAGTATAAAATATTGCAAACAGAAAGTGTTTTATGTAATAATTTTCATTTGCGCCTGTAAGTTTGAGCTTTTATATATTGAAGTAACGTAGCTGCATTATATAAAATATATTTTTAACAAAAACTAAAAATATACCTTTGGTAACATATATTTTAAGATTAAATAATTTTCTTTTTGTATATATTATTTTTCATGAAGCATAATAACAGTTGCTATCTCGATAATTAGAACTGTAGGATACCAGGGATATTTAAAATTTTCTTAGGCGCCCTTCTGTAAACAAGAAATTTTAAGACCTCTATATCATCATTATTTTTCTCAGAAAATACAATAAACTTAGTATTTTATAGTGACCTCGATGAAAAATGCCCTTTTCATCCAAAGCAGAAAAAATTGACAAACACTCTGATTCTGAATCGACGGAGTTAAATTTAACCTTCCTAAAAATCACACTAAAAAAACTAAATAAAGCTGTAATTAGCATTCACCAGTAAACAATATAATTTTAACTGACATATATGTAAACACAGAAATAGGAAAATTACTTCACAAATCACGTAATTTTCAAGGCATATCGACTTCTCATTTATGTAAATATATGGACCAGTCTTCTTTTGTGTTTTTCTCACATTAACGTAAGTTACCACCAGAACGTAATTTTAGATGACACTTCTAGAAACTAAAGCAGTATATAAAATTTATTGTAATAGTGAGAGTAAGTAGAGGAGAAACTGGAAAATACATATTTACTAGCGTTGACATGAGCATGACAGAATTATGAAGAAGAAATAAATTATACAATCCGCTGCATCCGAAAATCAATATCTTACAGAACATAATATTAATATAAAATAAATCAAAATTCTTGCTTCGGTATTTGATTGTTGTAAACGAGAAATTATATAACCAATTAAAATATACAATCACCTTACTAATATTAAGATAGACATGGGTTACTGTCTGTATAACATCTGGTAAACCGATTATTATACTGACTCCACGGTCCGGTGACAACAGTGGAGTGAAAATATTTAATTGTTATCTATCTGGGATCATTCCGTTGTAACAGACGAATCGTTTTATAATATTGTATATTAAAAACTGTGTTAGTTTGAAGTATCTTAATCTATTCTCGGAAAGTAAAGATTACTGAAGAATCCTACATTTTCCAACATTATGCAAAATATCGGAAAATAACTCTAGTTGAACATGGCATAATTTCAAGAACGAATACTTTTTAGTGTTCCATACGGAATACTTATAAGATCACTTCGGTGTCTGTCACAACCGATTTTCTCCGAAAACTATTTGACATAGAAAATTGAAATTTGGTAGTAATATAGGAATTGATGGCCTCATCAAAGCCGTGTAGTTAAATTTAGGGGGTTAGTTTTAGGGGCTGAAATCGAAAGTGAAAAAAAATTACTAGGTCGTCGAGTGGAGTGTCAAATGAAAGCTTGTAAAAAGACGAGTTCAAAAATATATATAATGTAATACTTGGGCACATTTTTTTAGTATTATTTTTAAAAAATCACGAAAAACCGCTGTCTCCCCCCATATCTCAAAAAGTACTGATCAAAAAATTTTGAAAAAATTCTGGAATATTCTCGACAGGGTGTAAATTGAACGAAAATTATCACGAGTACATTACGTTTAATAATTTATCTGGTATATAAAAAAAATTCCAGGTCATCAGTTTTCAGTAAAGATCGGAAACAAACTTTGTTGAAAACTCATTTGAGGTGTGTTTTTGCGAAGTCACTGATCATTTTAGTCCTCGGTAACAAAAATTTTTATTTCAAAAGCAATCAACGTACGGAACACTAATTGCGCAAGTTCAACTTCCACTTGACCGGTTATTTTTTATTCCTCAAGTTGTCTTAACAGATTTCCTTAATAAGTTTTCAAATGTCTTTGATTACATTGTAAATTTACTGGTAAGAAATCAGTACTACAATTTTCAGGTATAATACATAAGGCCTTAATTAACGACATACTTATAATTAAGCAAATCTAACTACACGATACCTAATTATTTGATTTAGTAGTATGTACTTCACATCATAATTTACATTATATAAATACTAATCATTATTTTTGTTTGTAGATACGCTCTTGGTACCATCGAAAATAATCCAGGATATCGACATTTAATAAAAATTCGTGATAAAAACTCACTACCCGAGTGGAGTTGCATGACGTGTATGCCCGAAATAAAAAGGAACATGTCCTTGACAATTGACTTTAATGAAACTATTCTTAATGAAAATATGTGGTTAGATTATCAATGTGACTACAATAACATAATATTTAGTAAAAATTATAATTATTTTATTCAGGAATGTTTGGGACCAGAAGTACCTATTGTTGTTTTAGTAAAAACCATTCCCAATCTTAGAATTGCAGTTCTTGATACAAGTCATAAATTAAGAAGAAGAATTAAGAAGTTTTCCTCTCCGAAGGAAAAATCTATTTCAGTTGAAATTGAGTTCGGATATAAAGCACAAGTAAAGCTATATTTACCAGCAATTCTACGAGAGTTAGAAGATACTACATTTCCTCTAGTTCTTTTAGTGTAAGTAACAAAACATTATTTAGGTCTATTTTTTATATTCGAAGAAAAAGTAAAATTTTTTGGAAAGGAGTCTTAGGGTTTTAGCAATTTTTTAGCTGTGTGTCACTATAAAAACACGTATAACAAATTTGGTACAAATCGATAGATTTTCGAAAATTTCATCCGCCATCTTGAATTTGGCAAATCAGCCCTCGGATTCGTGATCAGCGACCCTAAAAACCCCCGTTTACCAAATTTAGTGCAAATCGGTACATTTGCGAAAATTCGGCCACCATATTGGATTTTTGACCGCCATATTGGATCCGCCATGTTGTATTTTGTCAACTTACCACCCCAATTTTTTGGGGCGTCCATCAGCTACAATTTGAGCCAAAAAACGACCCAAACAGTTGCGAATTTTTATTTTTACAAGCTTTTTTTGCTGGACACTTGATTTTTCTCCGGCTACCGGCTGCCATATTGGTGCCGCCATATTGGATTTTTCAAAGGCGCACTCGGCATTTGAAAGTAGACGCCCTAAGCTTTAAAATGAGCCCTTGGTCAAGTTTTTTGGTTGCTTCTAATTTTGGTCGTAGCTCTGATCCGGTTGACGCGTATCGTCCCATATATATATATATATATATATATATATATATATATATATATATATATATATATATATATATATATGTATATATATATATATATATATATATATATATATATATATATATATATATATATATATATGTATGTATGTATGTATATATATATTTATATATATATATATATATATATATATATATATATATATATATATATATATTATATATATAGATACATATATATATATATATATATATATATATATATATATATATATATATATATATATATATATATATATATGTATATATATATATATATATATATATATATATATATATATATATATATATATATATATATATATATATATATGACACGTTTCACGTCAACGGGCACACGTGTGACTGAGAGAGACGCACACAAATGTGTATTGTCTCAAAATTTTTGTTAAAGTATCTACTGTCGAGTGCTACCCGGCCTTTAAAAAAATTCAATATGGCGGAGGCAATATGGTAGCTAAACTCATAATGTTTAAACAAAAGAAGGTATTTTTACATCAAAAAACGAATAACAAAAAAAAATTTGAAAATTCATACTTGGGGGTTTGGAGGGCACTGAATTCAATTCTGTGGTTAGTTTTTGATTTTACACCCTTACAAGAGATGAAAATGGGTTTGAGGGTGTGAATTTGTAAAAATTTAATTCTGCAGATTTGGGAATAGAAATTTAAGGTTTTTTATGCTTCTAATTATATATTTAAGGGTAGTTTTCAAATTCGTACCCCTTATAAAGGTAAAAAATCGGAATTGGGGGTGAAATATTGACATATATGTTTTATTGTGTCTGGAATTAAAAATTTGTTATCAGGGGTTTTCGAGAATGCATATTAGATTATGTAACGTGAAGTTCCTGTTCCTGTTTTATAAGCTATAGTATGTCAGGTTAAGGTAGTTTTAAGTTGCCGTTCTGTGGTGTGGGCTAAGGAATGTTAAGTTAGTATAGTTAACCAAGGTTGCGACATTTAACCGCTTGGCGGCTTTCAAAATGTGGCTACACATATATGTATTCATTTAATTTCAATTACAGTCTATATGCTACAAATATGTACTACTTAAATAACAATTAAAGAGTGTCTGGATTCTGAGTAAACTATAAATGACGGAGTCTTAAATAACAGATCATAATAAATGCATAATGCATGACCTACTCATAGTGGAGTAGAAAAAATGTGAAGATATTTAGCAAATACATTCTTTGCCCCCACCACCGCTTTTAACCCTTTATATGTTTGATTCTAAATAATTGAAAATAATGAAGAACTAACAGACTTTTCAGATACCCTTTAAGTCTTTATATTCTGAACTATAGATAATTAAAACATTTAATATATTTAGTCATAAATAATAGAACATAATGGAAAAATAGTACAATTCTTTCAAGTCCAGGAACCATAAAAAGACGTATAGTACGATATAAACGCAGTAACCCTTTAACTCCTTTTCCCACCCCTTTATCCCGTTATATGTTTGGCTATAAATAGTTAAAATTAATGGAAAAAAATAACACAATTTTCAGAATTTTTGATTCCAAGAACCCTAAAAAAATGTTTTACACTATGTATTTTTAGCAATTTCTCTTAACCCTTTTATATACTTGACCCTAAATTATTGAAAATATCTTTGATTGTGTTAGCCGATACTTGTTGGAAATTCCTAATAAACTTATATAAAAACAACACTATGTTTTAAATTTCCAATATATTTAAAATAACTTGACTTCTCCAGAAGTGAATTAGAATTCACTTCTGAAGAAGCCATTGTATGGTGAAACAATTGTCTATTGTGTCAATATGTTATTTTTAAATATATTGGAAATTTAAAACATATAACAGAATTTTCAGACTTTTCGATCTAAAGAACCATAAAAAAAGGAATTATAACGCCATATGTACGAAGCAAGGCCTCTAACCTCTTTCCCCGCCGTTTCAAACTCATATATCTTTAATTATAAAGGATAATACTTAAAATTTATTTATTTAGTATCTCAATCAAAAATCAAATTCTCATAACAATTTAAAAAATAAAGAAAATTTGTCCACCCCCACCTCTTTTACCCCTTTCCCTAAATTTATATTGTTTAAAAACAATAGATTCGATTTTCCCATCAAACGTTATACTTCCTTCGAAATTATTATTAATTTGGCATATTTCATATCTACTCCCACTATTCTACTGCGCCTCCTGCTCCATCTTCCTCTATTACTACTACTGCTACCCCTACTACTACAACTTCTTTTATTACTTCAATCACACCTACTATTCCAATTATTCTAACTACTCTAACTATCTTAACTACATCAATTACTACAATTTCTTCAATTACTCTAACTACTCCTACAACTCCAACCGCCCCTAGTACTCCAAGTACTCTTACCACTACTACCACGACGAAACTATGGGGAACTACTAGTTTTAGTAAACTATTTCGATTATTTTGATTATGAGATGAAAGGCATTCAACGAATTGTTTGACATATTATTGAAAATATTGCTTCATTTGATTAATTATACAAAAAAACTACTAATCTTTATTAAGTTTAAACCAAACTTTCGGTTCTCTATTTATACACATGGTAAATAAAAGCTAAAATGCTTTGTCTAATGGACGCTTATAAAAATGTCTGTAAACAAATACAATTTTTAGTGATGCCGCACCGTCTTCCCAAACTGTATCTTCCCAATGGGAGGTATCGTGGCCATGGTACCTAACCAATACACGAAATTATATAGTTGCCAAAATAGATGCTAGAGGTTCAGGATATCAGGGTGTTAAAATGAGAAGAGAAATTCAAAGGAGAATAGGTCTCATCGAGGTACAGGATCAACTGGCTGTACTTACATACCTTCGAGATACATTTAAGTATATAGACAGAGAAAAAATATGTATCGTTGGCAAGGGATATGGAGGTTATGTTTCAGCAATGATGTTACTTCAAGACTTCCATCAAGTCATTAATTGTTCTGTTAGTATATCGCCTATTACTAACTGGAGGTATTATAGTAAGTATAATTTTATATTTAATTAAAGATATTATCAGTTAATTATTAAAAAGGTATTAGGGACTAAAATGATTCTAAATAGATTCGGTCACTATTTATTAACAAAATAGCCAAATAAGCGGCCCCCAAATAGTTGAAAAGCCTATATTATTACATTGACGAGTCATTAGAACATGATTAATAAACAATTTAACTCATTATCTTTATTCGTATTTGAGATAGTTAATAAAATATGTACTACCATTTTCCTTAGAAACTATTAGTGTTAGTTTAGTTAGTCTCATGAAACAAATTTAATTCGGGCCAAACTACCATTATCAAACAAGTATATAACATGGCGAATCAAACTTATATACTAAAAGTCACATTAGAGCAGCGTTTCTCAACCTGTGGGGCGCGCCCCACTAGGGGGGGAGTGATTACACTATTGGGGAGGGCGCGAGCGTATCGAAAAGAAATTATTATTAAAAACATTCATTAAAAACATTTAATATAATTTATTGAAAGGAAAGCAAAACAAAATACATTCTGACCTAATAAAAAACAAAATACACATTTACACTGATATAATACACCTATAAATAGGATTGTATTAGTACTGCACAATGTATTTACCTGATAATTAACATATCAATACTAAATTAAAAACAAGTTTAATAATTATTAGTGACTCCCTTGGGCCTGTTTTGCAGAGCAAAGATTTCCGAAGGATGGTTTAATATTAGAAATAGACACTCTGAGTTCTTTTTCTATGTTTAGTTGAGATCTATATTTTGTTTTTAAAGCAGCCACCGCAGAAAATCCGGTTTCGCAAAGGTAGGATGTTGAAAATCGTAATAGTATACGAAATGCTCTTGTTTTCAGTGCAAAAAACTCATCATTCACCCCTGCCCAAAATTCAAAGAGTGGTTTATTATTAAATTGTCTTTTGATTTCGCCACTTGTCATGAAGTCTATGAAGATTTCTTCTTCGGAAGTTGAGAGCCCTTCGGGAATATTTTGAAATGGATCCCTAACCCACTCGTAACTTGCTACCAAGTTGTCGTCAGTAAGAAAATACTTTTTAAAATTCTTTGTCAACATGGCTTGATAATTTTCAATGGTTACTAAAACAACTTTCACATGTTGTTCTTCAACCTTGTATGTTTTAACACATTCGCCCACATTTGCAAACATTTCTAGGTTTTTTTGCTTTACATTTCTGCTCCACAATTCCAATTCGAATATATGTGTATTTGTTCCTTGGAGTTGAAGATTTAAGGTATTTAGTTTCTCGAATATATCGACCAAGTAGCTCATTTCATCACGAAACTTCTCGGCTTCCGGTCGGTTTTCCTCTTCTAGAAAAATGACGACGTCATTTCTTAATTCACAAATACGTTGCAAACATTTCCCACGTGATAACCATCTTGCCTCCCAATAAAATAGTAACGCTGAATGTTCGGCACCCATGTTTTTACAAAGTGCAGAAAAAATTCTAGATTTTAGGAGTTTCACTTTAATATAATTTACTACGGTTACAACTGTAGTGAGCACAATATTCAGAGCAGGACTCATTTCTTTGGAAGCCAGAGCTTCTCTGTGGATCATACAATATGTCCACACACACAGTGGAGATTTTTGTCTCACAAGTGCTTATACACTTTGAAATCTTCCAGACATTGAATGAGCACCATCGGTACATATTCCGACGCAATTTTTCCACTCCATATTTGCCTCGTTTATAAAATCATTTAAGATAGCAAATAATACGAGTGATGTTGCTTTGAATTCTATTGGCTTGCAGAAAAATAGTTCTTCTATTGCTGACATATCATCACAAAATCGAAAATAGGCAATGAAATGAGCATATTTATTGCCTCATCAAGGTGAATTGAAAACAATTGTCACGCAACTTCCCGAAAAGCTGATGCTGTACATCTTCAGCTATATCATCAATTCGACGGGCAACAGTACCATTTTATATAGGTATGGATAGCAATTTTTTGGCAAAATTATCTCCAAACATAGTTTCTACAATCTCAATTGCTGCTGGCAAAACAAGCTCTTCACCAATGGTGTTAGGCTTTTTACATCTGACTATTTTATATGAAACTTTTTAAGAGGCAAGTAAAGCTTTTTTCATTCACAGACAAAGTTTTTTGAAAAAATGATTTCTGCTTTACATATGATTTAATTTTAATTCGAAGAATTCTCAGGGTTTGTTAAGGTACTCACTATGAAGCGTTTCCAAATGTCGTTTAAGTTTATTTGGTTTCATGCTGTCTGCTGCCAAGATTTTTGAGCAAATAACACACAGGGGCCTTTCTTCTTCATTTACTTTAATACTGGTAAACCCTAAATTTAAGTATTCTTGAGAATATTTTCTTGATTTTATTTTCGGAACCACGTTCGCCTGTGCAATTGTTGATGCTTCACTATCGTCTAATTCTCGCTTACGCCCACTTAATCCATGATTCTGTATAAATTTACTGCCATGAATACTTAATACCTTGAATTTCAATTAACACGTAAATTACAACATACACATTCACGACCAATCCGATAGCAGTAGAAGGATCAACTCGACTGAGACGGGCTGTAATTGAACGAGGTGCAGCATTTATACACTTTTGGGCAGACTTTCCGAATGTTCGAGACAACTCGGAACTTCTCACGAAGCCACTATCGATATGGTTGACGTGATAAAAAGCAATAGAGAGGTATCGATTCTAGTTTTGTCACCGCAGCAGATATGTGTTGCCAAATATGAATAAATTTACTTATTCTTGGTAGTTTGTAAGGTTTAATTAAGGTCATAGGCTTTAGCATCAAAATATTGAAAATACATTATTATTGCATGCATTGTTATTGTATAAGAGAGGGGGAGGCGCGATGAAAATTACGTTTGAAAATTGGGTCGCAAATACTGAAAGGTTGAGAAACGCTACATTAGAGACAAGGATATTACAGATTTTTGAAAGGAACCAAGTTAATCTCGTCATGTGATGTCCGGATATGATGATATATCAGTTAATCGATTTTAAAAAACGACGAATCGCTGCTCAAACGAACCTAGTATAAAAGAGGAAAATTGCCGGTGATTCCTCGCCATTTTGCCCATTTCTAAATCAATATGTGAATTTGTGCATCTATGCAGATACACCCATACACAGTTATTTCAAGGATATTTTCAGGGATCGTTTTGGTTGCTTATCTAGTTAGACTTTTTTTATGTATTTTATTAATAATATAATAATTAATTATATATATTATTACATACGTTATATATATATATATATATATATATATATATATATATATATATATATATATATATATATATATATATATATATATTTTTTATTGGTCTAGCACACGTGCTGCAGGGAAGTCCCTAAAGCGCTCCAGGAGCGGCACGAGTGCGGGGGGATATATATATATATATATATATATATATATATATATATATATATATATATATATATATTTATATATATATATATATATATATATATATATATATATGTATATATATATATATATATATATATATATATATATATATATATATATTAATTCTTTTTTTCGTTTCTTTTTAATTGTAACAGATTATGGTTCTCCTCCTTTTTCTTTTACAGTTTTCAACTACCGGCCGAATTACCGTGTTCTTTAGAGATACTTTTTATATTTTGAACCTTTTCAAATTGCTTTTCACATGACTTCTTGGCTTACCTATGCCAAAAGCGTTTCTTTAATTATATTCCTTACCGTGGATCTACTTATCCTCCTAATCATTGTTTGTTATATTGCTGACGCAATGGCTAGAAAACATATGAAATGGATGGTATTGCCCCTGTATTATCTTCTATCGTATCCGCACCTCTTTCAATTTTTAATAACTAATGTTATCTTCGTGTACAAAATCAGTTCTTGTTCAGCCAGGTGGACTGTCATAACTCTACTTCCCCTTAATGCAGACCTAAAACATCATCAAGTTTCTTTATCATTCAATCTCTATTTTCTCTTCTCTATTCTACGATATCCTCAAAATATCTAAATTCCGAAATTCTTTCTGTTTTTAATTTATATATGTTATAAAAATACAAGGATAATATGTTTTCTGATCCCAAAAGACCGACAGTGTGATATTCCAATATGCTCATACATTTATACCAAGGTATCATTACCGGTGACGATGTCGTACTCTATATGATGCTACAACACATTTTAAAAATACATAACATTATTTGTTTTTATAGTTTTCTGATTTCTAAGTTTGAAGGAAATTTTATTTTGTGGCATAAATTTGGTAACCGTTTCAACAGTTCGCGAGATTTTTTTTATGAGCATAGCACACGTGCTACAGGGAAATTCCTACAACGCTACAGAAGCAACGCGTGTGAAGAAAAAGCGATCCGCGTTAGGCTGGAATCGTTGTAAATTATACGCGGTGGGAAGCACAATCCTGGCCAAATCATTCCAAAGGGAGACTGCTTGAAAGGGGTTGTACGAGGAGTGACAAGCTAATACGGGTGTGAAGTATTAGTGCGACGTGTATTCCTAGCATGCACCGCTCTGGGAGGAATAAAGCAGGCTACATCCATAGAACACTTTCCATAAAAGTACTTGTAGAATAGTCCCAAGTCGCCAACCTTGCTTGGAAGTTCCAAGGAATCAAGATTGCTGCTGAGTTCTGGGTCTCCAATCAGGCGAACAGTTCTCTTCTGAATAAAATCCAACAAAGAAGTATATGTCTGAGAGCAGACCCCAAACATGGGAGCAGTATTCCAGCGTTCGTCGAATTTGAGTTTTGTACAGAATTAACAGTTGTTCTAAGCTGTAAGTCTTTCTAATCCGAAATAATATTCCCAGGTTTTGAGAAGGTTTCTTTGCTATACGTGCAACATGTTCATGCCAAGACATATTTGCTCCCAAATTATCATCCAGTAAATTGAGAGATGATGCTAGAGGACTGTAATGTTTCCCGTCATAACTACATCGGGTTCAGCAACGTTAGCTTTTTCTGAAAAAACTGCCGCCTGGGATTTTGTAGCGTTAAATTCCACTTGGTTACAGTCACCCCAAGATAGATTTTTTCCAAGTCTTTGTTAAGTTGAACGACTACCTGCTGTCTGCATATATTTACATCAGTAGCCGATGTTCGAGGGTTTAAAGTGAATGTAGAATTGAGCGTACTGTCATTTGCAAAACTGTAGGTTAGACTCCTGATCCTTTCCAGCTTCGTTAATGTAAATGAGAAAGAAAGTTGGAGACAGTATGAGGCACACCGGCGTTGATAGTTAAGGTATTAGAAAGAAATTCGTCGACTGCCTCTCATAAGAACGTTCTGTGAGGAAACACGAGAGCCATAAACAAAACTTTTGAGGCATACCATAAGAGCATAGTTAGTCAACAATCCGTCTATCGAATTCCTTGAATATATCAAGTGCAATCCCTCGAGATTCTCTAAAGTGTTCAATTGCTTTGTTCCAAGCATGTGTTACATAAGTTCAAAGATATTTGCTTACGAAAGTCATATTGGCTGTCGCTAATAAAATTGCATCCTGCTAGATATTTTAGAAGATGCTAATTGATCGCCTTTTCCATAGCTATATTATTGAAAGCAGTGCGACTGGTCGGCAGTGATTTGGTAAGGTCTTCTTGCTTTTTTGGTTTATCAGCTGAACTGTAGCGCATTTCAAGAAGGAAATATTCTCTTTCTGTACGTTAGGTTGAAAAGTCTACAAAAAACTAGTGTTAGTTCGTTCGCACATTTTTTGAGTACTATGACAGGTATTCCATCAGCGCCAGAACCTTTTTTGATGTTTAGCTTCATAAAATCCGTTTAATGATACGCTGTCTGATGATAAGAAATTTTTCACAAAAAAGAATCCTTTCCTACAGTGCAATTCTAAAAACTTACATAGCTTTAAAAATCAATAACAAGAGGAGATTATTTACAGAAAGAATCCTGACCTTCCGTAGACCTATAAAAACTTTCGCCCATTTCAAAATCTTTTTTAAAGGTTTTAAAATAAATAATGTCTGTCTAGTGCTATTAATTAATTTTAAGTTTGAAGGGGTATTTTAGTGTTATTTTTTTAAACTATAATTGTAACCCTGCGTTATGCAATTCAATGTGAATATCTATTTGTCTCTGGTGAAGGATTTTCTAGCCTTTAGCCTTAATAATGGTCTACTAAGACCGAAACACTTTGGTTATTTAAAAATAAATAAGTTCCCAAAAAGAGGGAAGATAGAACTTATTCTTCTGATAATAATAATGTATTTTTTCCAGATTCATTTTATGCAGAAAAATACTTAGGTTTACCTTCCAAACATCCGCTTGAATATGAAAATGCTGATTTAACTCTAAAAGCTGCTAACATGCACAATCGAAACTTTTTATTAATCTATGGAACCGCTGACACACGTATTACTTCTCAACATTCCATTATGCTAGCCAAAGCCTTTGTGGAACAAGACGTACTGTTTCAACAGCTAGTAAGTATAGGATTTTTTTTTATTTAAGTGCATCTCATTATTAGTAAATTAAATACAACTCAGAAAATGTTATATAGGACCTTAGCGAAGGTCAATAAGAAGTAATCTTCTAATAAAAATAGAATATCAGCTAGTATGTCGGTATATTATGTCGGTGGTTTAGATCTCTATATTTAGTTCGTTATGGTTTAATCTAAAGAAATGATAAAATAGCTGGTCAAGTGCAAGTTGGACTTGCGTAATTAGTGTTCCGTACGTTAATTGCTTTTAAAATAAAAATTATTGCTATGGAGGTATAAAATGATCAGTGACTTCATAAAACATATTCCAAATGAGTAGAGAATATTCCAGAATTTTTTAAAAATTTTTTGATCAGTACTTTTCGAGATAAGGGGGGGGCAGCGATTTTTCGCAATTTTTTAAAAACAATACAAAGAAAAGTGTGCGCAACTATTACATTATATATATTTTTGAACTCCTATTTTTACAAGCTTTCATTTGACACCCCACTCGATGACCTGGTAATTCTTTTTTCACTTCCGTTTTAACCCCTAAAACTAACCCCTTAAATCAAAATTTAACTTTCAAAACTACACACCTCTGATGGGGCCATCAAGTCCTATATTAGTGCCAAATTTCAACTTTTTATGTCAAATAGTTTCGGAGAGAATAGGGTGTGACAGACAGACACTAAAAGGCATTACCAACATATTATTATGCAGGGTATATCCAAAATGTATTACAAAACGAATAAATATTATTCTCTATGAGAATAATAGGTGCTGATATTGATTTAAAATCCACAATCACGGAAACACCGCAGATGTGTAAAAAGTAACCGCATAAATCTTTAAATAAGAAATGGATGTTACTCCAAGTGCCCGATTATTTTTGCTACATTTATAGGGATTATAGATTCACCCACTTCTTAAAAGATTCTTACATATCAATACACAGCGAGACATTGAAACTATAACTAAATAATAACTTCAATAAAGTGTGAAAATTTATAAGAGATGATGTAAAAGTAATAAGTGTTAATCGTGTGATGCGGTGAGTAGAACATATTTTACGAGAATTTAAAAGAAATTGCTGTGTAGTTTCTACTACAGTCAAGTACGACATGCGATGCGTTTAGGGACGGTGCATTTTCATAAATCGTTTGTTACTTTAACTTAAGAGTTAAGAGTCTCGTAAACTGACATTAATATAAATTGAACGTTTCTGATATTTGTAGACAGTGGACATAAAATATATTTATCATTTAATATACGAATATATATATATATATATATATATATATATATATATATATATATATATATATATGTGTGTGTGTGTGTGTGTGTGTGTGTGTGTATTTGAAATTTGTACAATATGGTATAATTTTATTTTAGCTTTTCAAACAGTTTAATTTTTAAACTTTTTCTTTACTATTAGCTTAAACAGTTCTATCACCATTTGGTTTTATTTAATTTTTTAATTATAGAAAGAAACTAGGTTACCTCTACTCTTTACTTATAATTTTGCTTGAATATTAGTTGTTTTTTTCTCGGTTTCATTATTGATATTGAAATTGATAATTGAAACATTACATTTATTTTTTATTTCATTTAATTTTAGAGTCAAATTTTTGTTGTTTGAGGATATTAATTATTCTTATTTAAGATAGTGTCCAAATAAAAAGAAATTTGTTTAAATTTAGTTTTTCGGTTTTATTTATTTATCAGTCTTTTTACTAACATTAATATTATATTTTCTCCAAAGGATATTTTCTTCTTTTACAATGCATATTTTTGCATCTTTTTCAAATCAATATTTCTTATTTTAACCATTTGGATATTATCAATCGACTTTATTTTTCTCCACTATTGTATAGTGTGCGTGTATATATATATATTATATATATATATATATATATATATATATATATATATATATATATATATATATATATATATATGTATATATGTATATATATATATATATATATATATATATATATATATATATATATATATATATATATATATACATAGAAGTGTTTTATTATTATTTTTACCGACTGTTACGATTATTTAATGACATATGGTATATTAAAAAGAGTATCATTTAGGAAGATGAAATTTTTTGCAATTTTGGTTTCCTTTGATAGAGTAGCAACCAGGAAAATGACACGCACCGGTGTTTAAAACAGTTTTGCTAAAACCTTACTTATTTTACCAGGCGTACACTGTTATATACCATAACTATACCAAACACTAACTAGCATTAAGAGAAAATAGCTGCCGCTATGTTGCCATTTCTTACAATAATAGTTTACTCCCCGATGTAAAATGTATTAATAATTTTAAGGAGCTTAAAAGGGACTATTTG
This sequence comes from Pachyrhynchus sulphureomaculatus, assembly GCA_019049505.1. Lineage (NCBI taxonomy): Eukaryota > Metazoa > Arthropoda > Insecta > Coleoptera > Curculionidae > Pachyrhynchus > Pachyrhynchus sulphureomaculatus. Next base: position 106,933,996 of record CM032446.1, on the reverse strand, counting down.
AATACATAAAGGAAGTTGGGCATTACCTAATTCATCTATATTGTGTCCAAAGAATTATACTTTATTACAACGTTTAAACTCTTTATTTTATCTATTTTTAATGTTAGTTATATTTTCTTCGTGGCAATATTCTGAAGTATTTTAAACTTTGTAAATTTGTTTACAAATCAAAAAAGGGTTTTATAAGATTCTTTCAATATTATTTTTGTAGCAAAAAAAAAGACTGTAAGAGTAGAAACAAAATCCTAAGAGTTTAATAGAATGGTTTGCAGGATTAAGCTCATAATTTATATTCTTGAAACTCTCTTCAAATACCATTTGATGAATCGGAGTTTTTTTTGTAAAGTTCTTCAAGCAGAATTTAAATAATAAAAGTGTACTGCTTACTAGTAGTTATTTGTCTTTAATTTGGCGGACTACCTCACTAATAGAGAAGAGTTATCCGAATTTGGCAAAATATTTTTTGAATATTAACTACAAAAACATATAAAAGTTCTGACCTTTACGAGTAATGTTAGTAAGTGATTATCTGCTTATATATGAGAATTTGTGAATATAGAGCACAAACCCTGAGTTGCTATGTAATTTCAACTCCTAGCCTTCATTCTGATTCATTTTATTTAAATGTGCAATCATAATAATTTATCAGAACCCATGTGATGTTGATATAAAGTACACGTATATTAGATAAAGAGTATATTGGATCGTCAAAATTATATATTATAGTTATATAAAGATAAATCTGACGTTCAGTTAAAAAAAAAGAAACATATTTAATTTCGCTTTAGATTTATCAGCATCACTACATCGGGCACTGTTGGATTTAGATATGAATCTTAAAAAAGTCCCTGATGTCTCTTTAAAAAATAAAACATATTAGGTGTCCAAATTAATTCAGTACATTTGATATTTTAAAATTCAATTTCAAATTCAAACTATTTCCAGCCACTTTTATGTGCGAACATAGCAATTCTAAGGAACCAGAATCAATGCTGCTATTTACATAGCTGCAAAATACAGTCCCAACAGCGGTAGACTCTGACAAGCAGCATTTAAAGTACTCCATTTCAAATGTAAAAAATGCGACTGAAACTATACAAATGATTTGTATAATTTTAGGAGAAGGTGCCCTGACGCCCGCTCGTGAATGTTCTGTACAATGCTACACTGCACAGAGCAAGAATGACGCGAGATTTTATCGTCTTTTTGAGATAGAAAATTCTCCCTCACGTCTTGTATTCTTCGCATATGTCACCCTCTGATTACAATTTATTTCCTATCACCGATTCTCAATTTACCAGAAACCATCTTTTTTTCAGAGAGAGAATTCACCAACTGCTTAAAAGGTGGGCAAAATGTGCGGAAAATAACGAGGAATATTTTTCTTTAAATTATATTCCGACCATAATTTAAAACATTTTATTAAACTAAAAAAAACGTACCGAATTCATTTGAACCCCTAATATTTTTCCTTAAATATTTAGTGCACGGATAGACATATATATATATATATATATATATATATATATATATATATATATATATATATATATATATATATATATATGTATATATATATATATATATATATATATATATATATATATATATATATATATATATATATATATATGAGGCTATGAGCGCAACAGTGGCCTAACCCACATTTTCCTTATTATTCTATTGAAATTAATGTTTAAGTAGTCCAAAATTACAACAATAGCAATTATTTATGACAGAAAAACAAAATTGTTGATTATCAGAACTTATTACTGAGAAAAATTTGCAAAAAATATTAGAAAAAAAGAAGTTGCATTTATCTCCAATAGGATGCTTGGGGGTTAGGCCACTATTGCGCTCATAGCCTCATATATATATATATATATATATATATATATATATATATTATATATATATATATATATATATATATATATATATATATATATATATAAATAAAAATTTAATTTTCCAAGAAATAAAATCACCTTTCTTGAGATTTCGTGTATAGAAAATAATATTATGCATTTTTATATATTGAATGGGGAATATCAAAATCTCCTTACTCTTTTTTTTGAAGCTAAGTTATAGCGGTGTTCGTAGCGTTGGCGAGTAAAGGCATCAGTGATCTGACGATCGGCAGACTTTCAGTTAGTTATCCAACGGTCAAATCTCGGGCGCCACCCTTTGGATTCACGTGGTAAAAGGTCCACCGGTACCTCACGTAACTTCTTGTAATGGAGAAATGGTAACTCAGGCGTTAACGCGTATCAGCTACGCGCTGATGGTAACCTATCTAAGATATACCCTGAAAATGAGAAGGGACTGGGCAAGAAATAAAACAAGCCGTTTAACAGAAGTACAACGAAATGATGATGAGAAGTGAGGCAGTATGCGTGTATTCGCGAGGATGAGGCGCCTAATCGAGAGGAATACGTACGACGAATAGTGGTGGGTACGGTAAAGTCATCGAAGCGGTGGCAAACGTTTCAATTGATAATGATGGGCGTGAATCGTGGACGGCAGGTGGCGGCGCGAGGATCAGGTTGACAAGAATGCCTTACTTCGGTGTGTACCTTTACAGACCTTCCCCAGCAATAATCACGGTCGCACCGGAATATCTAGTCTCAGTCGGTCTTACGGCGTAAAGCATTCTCTTTTCGACTACACTCGATCTCGTGGTAAAACTTATCGAACTTTACCATGTACACGGGTCCGCAAACTGTCCGCCCTAACTATCGATGTACGGGTGTGTGTATTTGTGCGTCTAGGTCTAGTAAGTTCCGCATCGAGGAGGATGATTGTCAAAACAGGCCCACAGATATCCTCCTCGTTGCGTACTAGAGAAACACAGGCTTCTGGTCAAAACGGGTCCACCGTTGCTCGGCCGTCTCGGCGATGATGTGTCAGGGCGCGAACGGAAGTATCCTTCTCTCATTTAGTCAGTCAGTCTCATACCTACCAGCCTCCTCTAACAGAAAAGGATATAATCGTCGCAGCGTTGGACCGGATTGATTGCTTGACTGCTCACTTCTCGGTTGGTCTACTTCGGCTGGATGGTAGGTAGGTGCTCAACTTCTATTGCATAATACAGGCTTACATATCGTCATTTTATGGCAGCGGGCATTCGGTGTGCGCTGGTAGTACCAACGTATCATAAACAGCCGTTCGACGCAATGTTAGGATATAGGAACAATAGTGTATTGAAGCCCGACTGAGAAATTAGAAAAGTCAATTTTCCGAGTTTCCGGTGAAAGATCGATCACAATGATCAAATTCCGTAGGTTCATAATTGCTTATTAAAACAAAGATAAACCTTTTTGGATGTTTAATATGAAAGATAGATTCGACAAACATATTGCCCCAGAAAAATTATGTATAGTAACTTCACTTAATTGAAAATTTTGTACTTATAACATATTGTTTTCTTTTTCTTAGCCTTTAAATTTTATTATATGTTTCAGGCTTATTCCGATGAGTCCTACCATTTTAGTCAAAAAGCACTACTTCACATGTTCAAAGAAATCGATCTGTTTTTCAATGATTCATTTGGACCTGTAATCGACGAATGGATAGATGATACAGGTTTCTTCATTTAATGTATACTTAATTTTCATTAACCCTAAGTACACGTACGTGATGGAGAGTAAATCGACCGTATAAGTGTCAAAAATTTATTAAGTCCAAGCAATTTATAGCTATCTTTGAAGTATTCTTTAACAAAACACCACGGTAAAGTTTTCCTGCAAATTCTTAAAGTTAAAAGTACTGCAAAACTACGTATTAGGTATACTCCGCCTCAAGAAGTGTGCATCGTAGATCTACCTCGCGCCGATATGATATTTTACGTACTTATGTAGCTAAACTTAATCTGAACAAACTTTGCATCTACCTTAAGGTTATTTTGACTTTGGCAGCTGATGATTATTTCGGTGTAAATTTACATCTGACTAAAAAAATAAAATAAATAGTCCAGTTAATGGATGGTGAAAAATTTGCCCATAAACTATTTTGCACGTTGAATTGTAAAATTATTTAAAAATAATTAATTATAACAATTAACAATAATTATACAATACAGTTTTATGTTTTAATGGTCCATTTACTCTCCACTGTCATGTACGTCTATTCTACGATTTTATTTCTTTAATACCTTTGAAACAGATTCACATTTTAATATAGTAAATTTTAGAAAATGTAACAAAAAAATATTTTTGATAAAAAGTTATGATCGTAGAAAAATAATAAATATGTCAGATGCCTGGGTATTTAGTAAACATATTGACTAGAAATTAAAAGCTAAATGCACTTGTGGCTGAAATATTTTCATAGATCACAAAAATATTAGATAGAAATGTAGAAACGTTTATAAAAAAAACTATTGCGATAAGCAATTCAAAACATGTTTAACATTTTTAAAAACATTTCTGTTTATTCACACTTTACCAAACATATTCTTCATATATTTTGTTATTTTAATCAAATTCTACAGATTTGCCACTTTTCAGAGAACAAATCTTATGATAGCAAGTAATTTTATATCTAGTAACGGTTTTACTAGAATAATTATATAAATGTATTTTTTTTAATTTTTAACGTAGTTAAACATATGTTTAAATTTTAGTTGTATTTATATTACATGGTAAATATTTTGTAATAAGTTGAATTAAGATATGTGAATTTTTTTCTATTGAAGCTGTATATATGTAGTTATTAATACAATCAGAAGAACGAGGAAATCATTTCTATATTATAAGAAAATATACGCTCAGTGTATGCCCCAGAAATAAATAAAGAAGACTTTTAATTAGCTTTAAATTTTTATAATATTTTAAGGGCTTTTGGAACAGACACTTTGCTGTGTATATTTGGCTTTAACATTATGTCAATTTAATTTTAATATTTTATAATTATATTGAGTAGTTTCACCAGATTTTTAAG
>CM032446.1:106914055-106924055 GCA_019049505.1 Pachyrhynchus sulphureomaculatus | reverse complement strand
ATTATAATTGTTTTTTTTTTTAATTATTTTTGATAAGAAATTACACATTAATTGTGTTAAGTGTGTTACTTTTGGAATTTTTTTTTTTTCTTTTATAATTGACTTCATTAACACTGTCAATTGCGAAATAATTTTTTTCAATTACTTGACAATTTAAAAAAAGGTTTGTTTTGTTGATAATTGACACTGTTATTATCAAATAGACAAATGAATATTTTTCTAAATTTTTCCTTTCTTTCTCAATTCTTTCTTTTCTATAAATAGATTAGCTTTAATACATACTTTATCGTGTGTATATGTGTGATTGAGTTCACGACAAATTAACAGAAAACTTTCTCTGGTGAAGCGCTTTACCTTTGACTCAGCAACTCCAAGTGAAAGCGGAGATATATTTTGTACAAAGAATATTTGTATATACTATAATTTAATTCATTTTATATAATAAAATAATTTGCTTTTTTATGTTTGACAAAAATTAACTTAATATAAAATTATTCAAAAAATTCAGGGTAGATTAGATTAAATTTTTTGTATACAAAGGTTGAATTAATTTTTATATTAGCAAAACAAATATTACACTGGTGAGCAAAAAAAATCGACTCAAACGATTTTGGTTCATTTAACACCAATTCTTGAATTTAATTTTCAAACAGTGGTATTATTATTGATATCATCAGAATGCTAATTTTCTACTCTTTCCAATAATAACAAAAATATTTCATTTTCAAAAAATTTAACTCAATAGAACCGTTATTGCTCGCTCAGCAACGTACTCGTTGCACGTTATTCATCCCTTTAAAAACACAGGCAACTGCATTTTCCTATCTTGCCTTTATCGGAACTTGGCCCGTCATCATCGCTGCTATACCTGCTCACTAATTAGGTCATCGGAAAATGGATACCACCCTGGAGGAAAGATTAAATTTTTTGTATACAAAGGTTGAATTAATTTTTATATTAGCAAAACAAATATTACACTGGTGAGCAAAAAAATCGACTCAAACGATTTTGGTTCATTTAACACCAATTCTTGAACTTAATTTTCAAACAGTGGTATTATTATTGATATCATCAGAATGCTAATTTTCTACTCTTTCCAATAATAACCGTTATTGCTCGCTCAGCAACGTACTCGTTGCACGTTATTCATCCCTTTAAAAACACAGGCAACTGCATTTTCCTATCTTGCCTTTATCGGAACTTGGCCCGTCATCATCGCTGCTATACCTGCTCACTAATTAGGTCATCGGAAAATGGATACCACCCTGGAGGAAATGACACAAGTCATTGTCCTATTGCAAGAAAGGCATAGCCAATGTGCAGTCGCTGCGCAACTGCACCTGAGCCAGTCAACTGTCTCCAGAGTCTACAGACGTGACCAAGAGACTGGCGCCTTTACACGGAGACAAGGATCAGGAAGAAGAAGATGTACCTCGGAGCGAGACGACCGCTTCATTGTCCACACAAATCTAAGAAATCGTCACTTGACCGGCATTGAGATCCAGTAGGAGCTCCGACAAGTTCGTGGTCGGGCAGTTAGAAGAAGACTTATAGAAGCTAATCTGACTCCGAAGAGACCAGCTAACGGACCCAAATTGACAGCAGCCCATAGACAAACGCATCTCAGATTTGCCCGAGAACATGTCGACTGGACCTCAGAGCAATGGCGCTCCGTTTTATTCTCCGACGAATCCTGAATGTGCCTACATAGCAATGATGGAAGAAGAGAAGTCTATAGAAGGCATGGGGAGTGCTGCATTACTGAAACGGTTATCTACGGAGGAGGTTCTGTCATGGTGTGGGGAGACATCTCACTGGATATGGATACCGATTTGGTTTTCGTGACTGATGAGACTCGTAGCGGTAGATTAACTGCTGACCGGTACATGTCATCCAGCAATAGCTTCGTGCTAATGTGCGACAATGCGAGACCACGTGCTGCTGCATTGGTGCGGCAATACCTGGCGGAAGTGGGAATACTCACATTAGACTAGCCTGCGTGAAGTCCTGACCTCAATCCAATTGAGCACATGTGGGATGAGCTCAAAAGAAGGGTTCGAGCTAGAAATCAAGCCCCTGCATCGTTGAGGGACTTCAAGGTTGCGATGGCGGAAGAGTGGGGAAGAATCCCACATACAGTGGTGAAAAAGCTCACCCGCTCCATGTAAAACCGGCTGGAAGCAGTAATATGGGCTAAGGGGGATAATAAAAAATATTGATTTTGGTTTTTATCAATAAAAACTTAAAATTTGTTTAATTTTTCCTTTCTCTTACCCCTATTTTCAATCCTTGTTCTCTTTGTTTCCCCTTTCAATCATTTTAAATAGTAAAAAGCATGAGGTATGCTATGGAATTTGGTATCATTAGAAAGGGAATAGAATGGACACACACTAAATTCTAGGATCCATGTTAAATGAAGCCAAATAGTTTGAGTCGAACTAAAAAATAAGGTATTTTGTCAAATTTATCCTTTAGAATTAATAACTCATTATGGTTCAAAAAAAATAGTTTTGTCAACTTTTTTAAATTTTGCGTATAAGGTAACTGTTTAAAATATAGTATGTTATTATTTCGAAAGAAGTTTTTATTTCTCTCGGAGAATGTCGAAATTGGTTTATAACTAACTAACAAACCGTATAATTGCAACATGAACCATGCGCAGCTATTATATCACAGTTATTTACGTGTTAAATTTCGAGGAGGCATTTTGCAGGACGAGTAAATCAGTCCTGCTCCACCACCACCACTTTGTGGGCATGAAGCATACAAATTTATTTACGTATTGCTATAAATTAATACAAAATAGATAAGTACATAACAGTGGCAAAATTTGGGTGCCATAAGAAATATTGACACGTATATGTCATGGCCTGTTGCTGCCTCACGAAGTCCTACGGAAAATTCCCGGCGATAGTCCGGAAAGTACCACATGTCAAACAAAAAGTTCGAACGATTGACCAAAATGCTTTACTAAATTTCATTGAATCGGCTAGTCGCTAAAAATAAAACTTTTCCGAAGTTAAGTCATCAGATTATTGTAAATCACTTTATTATTCTCTTGGTCATCAGATAAATAACATAATAACAAATGTCAAATATCTATATATATATATATATATATATATATATATATATATATATATATATATATATATATATATATATATATAATTTTGGTAATCTGTTATCGACAGTACGTCAATTAGATGCGTGTCTGATTATCGAGAATCGATCTGGACTGTAAATAAAACTCTTCTTCTTTAATATTCAATATGTCATTATCGTTTGATAACTTCTTCAAGAGTAATTGCAATATTAATAAACGGATTAGATACATTAAACACCAATGATAATATACATCGAGGCATTAAAATATTGAAATATAAAACAGATAAATATGAACTAACGAATAAATAAAACAACGCACGAAAATGTCAGTTAGTCCTCGGAATTAAAACTCAACATCTCGAATTTTATACATAAGCTGAGAGTAAAGAGCTTCGGTATAATGTACTGACGTGAATTCCAAATGAATGAAGAAAAAATTTAAAAAAAAACAATAAGAAAAAGACTTTATTTACTTATTTTATACCAAGAAGTGGCACAGTTTAATTAGTGTTGATTATGTTGCGGTAGATATTACTAAGTTGATTCGTGTCTGATTCACAGTTGATTGAGTTGAGTCGTCTTATTTAAAGACTTTCCAAATATAAAAATTGCTAACTATGTGAGCCTATCACAAACTCAATTGTCGCCTTATACAAAGACTTTATAAATATAAAAATTGGTAAATATAACAGCATACGATTTTCTGAACTGTTTTCAAAAATAAATGATAGAACGCCTATTCTGTATAATAGCTGCGTAGTCTATAGATTGTCTTGTTTGCAATGTGAGGCTTGTTACATTGGGCAGTCATCGCAGTGGTTGAAACAGAGGTTCACGCAGTACAGGGGTGACTGCTGATTGTAAAAGAATTCATGTGTTGTAATACAACGTCATTTAAAAACAGGTCATAATTTTAACTATAACAATGTAAAAAATTTTAGTTCACGACAACTATAAAGGGCGACTTTTTATAGGGTACCATATAAACAAAGATCCCAACTAATCAACTGTAAATCAGACACTAATCGACTGTAAATCGACACTAATCAACTTAGTAATATCTTCTGCAACATAATCAGTTCTTATTAATCATCTAACATTACGGCATTAATAAAATTAAAATGTGCCACCTCTTGGTATAAAATAAAGTATTTTTCTATTTCTTTTTTTTTTATTTTTTCTCCATTCATTTGGAATTCACGTCAATGCATATGCACCGAAGCTCTTTACTCTCAGTTTGTGTATAAAAATCGAGATGTTGAGTTTTAATTCCGAGGATTAACTCACATTTTCATGCGTTGTTTTATTTATTCGTTTGTTTATATTTATCTGGTCTATCTTATGTCTAATCCGTTTCTTAATATTGTAGTTATCAAACGATAACGAAATATTGAGTATTAAAGAAGAAAAGAGTTATATATATATATATATATATATATATATTATATATATATATATATATATATATATATATACAGTAATACCCCGCTTTACGCGAGGGATACGTTCCGAAAAAAATCGCGTTAACTGAAATTCGCGTATATCGAGGTTTATGATTAAACATAGTCAAAATTTAATACAAAAAAATACAAATCATTTTAATCAATCACTTTAATTCTAAGAACACTTTATGCAATACATACTCTTATTTTTTTACGGAAAAATACATCTATTGTCTTTTGGGTAACGTTTTGTTTACGTTCTTGTAAAATACGTTCATAACACCCAACACTGTTTTTAATTGTTTGACACACGGTCAAGACACGGTCATCATTATTGTCTATACTCTGCAATATGTCCAAACCTGAATAAATTTTTGAAAGTGCATTTTGTATTTCCCCTGAAGATAAAACTTTCTCTTCTACTTGTTCTTCCTCATCGTAGATAGGATTATTCTGTAACTCGATCAGATCTTCATTGCTAATAGGATCGTCGTGCGTTGCTACAAGTTCTACGAGATCTTCTACCGTGACATCTTCAAGTTCAGACCCCTCAATCATTGCAGCAATGTCTTCAAGCACTTGTCTCTGCATCTGGACAATTCTTCTAGGTGCTTCCACTACATCTGGCCAAAGATTACGCCACACCCCATTCATACAACTCATTTTAACTTCCTTCCAAGCCTCTTCTATGTTGTGAATAGACTTCATAATGTTGTATGACTTCCACCACTCTCGCATAGACTGTCTTCCTTCCCCGTCAGTTTCATGAATTAGTTGGCTAAAAGTGCGGCGATGGTAATAAGCTTTGAAGTTTGCTATTGCTCCCTGGTCCATAGGTTGTAATATTGACGTAGTGTTTGGTGGAAGGAACTTTACGTACACTTTTAAGTCTCTGGGCGTATCAAGTGAGGTTGGATGTCCTGGGGCATTGTCTAAGAGTAATATAACTTTAGGTTCAAGCCCATTTCTGTCACAGTATGATTTGACTGATGGGCAAAACTATTAGAATACCATTCTTGAAAAATTTCCCGTGTAACCCACGCCTTTCTGTTTGATCGCCACACAACTGGTAGACTTGTCTTGTCTGTGCCTCGCATTGCACGGGGTGTTTCTGAATGGTACACTAGTAAAGGTTTTCAGTTTGAAATCACCAGTGGCATTACCACCCAGCAGAAGTGTTAGTCGATCTTTCGCAGCTTTGAAACCACTGGCTTGACGTTCTTCCTTAGAAATGAATGTTCGAGATGGCATTTTTTTCCAGTAAAGTGCGGTCTCATCAACATTGAAGATGAGACAAGCAGGAATTTTCTCTCTCGTCTAACGAAGTCTTGAAACTTGTCTGGAAACTCAGCTGCAGCTTGAATGTCCGCGCTGGCCGCCTCGCCTGTTATGTGGATATTGTGAAGATTAGAACGCTGCTTGAACCGATGGAACCAGCCTCTGCTGGCAGCAAAAGTCGGAGTGGCACTCCCTTCTCCTTCTTTTGTTTTCAGCATCTCATACAAAGATTTTGCTTTTGTGCATATGAGATCTTGACTTAGTGGTGTGTTCTTCTTATTCAAATCTTCGATCCAGACTGACAGTAATTTCTCCATTCTTTCTAAGATAGATGATCTCGAACGAGAAAGTTTTGTTGCACTTATAGGTGTTGAACCTTCGCTGGAGATTTTAATTTTTTCCCGATTTTTATAAATCGTTCTCACAGTCGATTCTGAGAGTCCAAAATCTCTCCCAACAATTGTTGCTTTGCCTCCATTTTCCATTCTTCTTAACACTTTCATCTTCAATTCCAAAGTGACGCTTTTACGCTCTTTTTTCTTTACAGGCGGCATTTTTAACGTAGGGTTAAATTATGTATGTATGTATCTCCAATAAATATTAAAACAAAACTGCCAGCCGACCGAACTAACATTACGGAACAAATGAACACACGAAACGAACGAGGAAATCCCCATAGAACAAAGTCGAAGGACAGGGAATTCCCAATTCTTCAAAGAGAATATTCAGAGAAAGCGGGGATCCCCCGCGACCATAGAGAAGTTAATGACTACATGAGCGCGAAATTTGAAATTCGCGTTATAGTGAAACCGCGCATAACGGGGTCGCGCTAAGCGGGGTATTACTGTATATATATATATATATATATATATATATATATATATATATATATATATATATATATATATATATATATATACATATATATATATATATATATATATATATATATATATATACATATATATATATATATATATATATATATATATATATATATATATATACATATATATATATATATATATATATATATATATATATATATATATATATATATATATATATATATATACATATATATATATATATATATATATATATATATATATATATATATATATATATATATATATATATATATATATATATATATATATATATATATATATATATATATATATATATATATATATATATATATACATATATGACGACCAAGAGATTTTGAAACAATAACTTTATTTTTAGTTTATTTTTAACCACTAGCGAATCCAATAAAATTTAGTAAACTATTTTGACCAATCGTTCGAATTTTTTGTTTGGTATGTAGGCTTAACATCAGGGTTATAGGGTGGGTATTGTAAATCGGTGAATTCACAGTTTTCAGAGTGGCTTACGCTGGGCGAGCCTTCTGAACATTGCAACAGCAAAGTTTTGGTTCTCTATGAATTCGGAAATTTTTCTCTAATGGTGTGCTTCAGGTTTAGAATCGTCCTTCCATAAATTTTTGAGTACAAAAAAAAACGTTGCCACCAACTTTCCAGGAGACGACTAGTTTTCGCCGTCATGGTAGGTAGGAAGCCTTATAAACGCATCACATCGACTCCTGCTTCGTGAGAGGATTCCACTAGAAAACCAAAATCGTGTCGTCTGTGACAATTTTTAAATAATAGCTCTTATCATTTTGATTTGTGAAGAGTTTGGAGATCCTTCGTGCAAAAAATTTTAATATCCCTAAATATTTATGAATCTTGAAAATTGTACTCTTGAATACACCAGCTTCTTTAGCAACCACTAAGATCGTTATTCGTCAATCTGATAGCAGCAAATCGGCAATAAACCTGATGTTAGCCTCCGTTCTTGCCTAATCCGGTCTTTCTGATTTGGTGCCATCCTTAATTGAGTCCCCCATCGAAAGTGTTTAAAACAAAATTTTACTAGAAAATAAACAAATGCTGTCATATTTGGAACATTCCTTCATGAATAACTTTTATTCTATTTCCCTCTATAGTAAGAAATTACTTTAATTCACTTTTCGAATTTAAAAAAATCGAAAAACGAACTAGTACAAAATCTCATCAAAGTTTTTTTGTATATCACCGCTAGGTAGATAACTTTAAAAAATACCCTTGTATTATCTCGTTCCATGATGAGAAATTTCAAAAAAATATGAACTAAAAAAAACATTCTTGTAATTTCAAGGATATTTTTGACCCATACTACCCTATACATAAAAATACTGATTGCAATTTAAAAATATTCTTCACATCAAATCTTTTGCTTTACTTTTTCCGTGATTTGATCTGCCATGATTCCGTACACGATCTCCTGCTACGAAAATCTACTTATTTGTCTGCTAAAATTATCGCTTTGTTTATCCTTTCCAATAAAATTTTCTTTGTCAATTTTAGGGTGTCATTAGGCACGTCGATTCTTTTGTAATTTTCTCGTCTACTCACGTTTTTATTGTTCCGTAAGGAACACTTATGGGATCACTTCGGTGTCCATCTGTTACACCCGATTTTCTCCGAAACTATTTGCCACAGAATGATAAAATTTCGCACAAATATAGGAACCGATGACCCAATCGGAGCCATGTAGTTTTGAAAGTAAAATTTTGAGTTAATGGATTAGTTTTGGAGGGTGAAATCGGAAGTGAAAAAAATTTTTTTTACTAGGTCATCGAGTGAGGTACCAAATGAAACCTTGTGAAAATACAACTTCAAGAATATATATATATATATATGAGGTAATACTTGCGCACACTTTTCTTGGTATTATGTTTAAAAAATTTCCAAAAATCCCTGCCCCCCCCCATTTATGGTACAAAAAGTACTGATCAAAAAATTTTGGAAAAATTCTCGAATATTCTTCATAAAGTTTAGATTGAGAGAAAATTATCACGAATTCATTATATTTCATAATTTATCTGGTATAAAAAACTATGAAAACTATGTCCCTAGACAATATGGTGTTTGTTTTGAGTACACACACGGATGGGTACCGAGAGAAAATAATTTTATTTTATTTGTTTATAATTAAACAAATATTTAGGTAGTAAATATTTGTTTTACACTTTTATTACTAGATTCTAGATTCAGCTAGATTGATTTATTGGTAAACTATTAGGTAGCTAAGATACTATAACTATTATACATTACTGACTAAGAAAAAATGTGAAAGTACATATTTGGCCTTTAGATATATACACTTGTATTTCCGAGTTGTATTGGTGTACTGGTACCTTATTAGTCATCATTTTAGTTTTGGTAAAATTTATGTCTAGTCCAACTTTGTTTGTTGCATTCTGTAACTTTTGGAGAAAATGTTTGGCTTCTCCGAGGTAGTCCGATATATGGACAATATCGTCCGTAAAGCGGAGATGATTGAGTCTCTCTCCATCGATGACTGTTGTGAATAACTTAAGTGAAAGTGTATCACCCTATCTGACACCTCAATTGTTATGTATTTTATTGGTGAGTGAGTGAAAATTCACAATTGGTGTTGCCTTTAGGTAGATATTTCTGATGATGTTGTAATATCTTTGGTCAATTCTACTTCCGCGTAACGCTGTCAAAATTGCAGGTAGTTCTACCGTGTCGAATGTCTCGAGGAAGTCGACAAATATGAGGACTAAGATTATACTCAATTGTTTTTTCAATGAGAATCTTTAGGCATTGAAGATGATCTTTTAGACCATACCCAGAGCGAAAACCAGCCTGCTCCCGGGGTTCATAAAAGTTTAATTTAGTTTCCAATCTCTTCACAATTATTCGGGTATAAAGTTTATATAGTTCACTGAGCAGGCTACATGATTGGACTGTAGTTTTTAAGACCTGTTCTGTCTCCTTTTTTGTGGATAAGGATCATAAGAGAATTTTTCTAGTCATCTAGAATGCTTTGGTTGTGAAGATATAGATTAAAAAGCTTCTGAATATGTCTTACTAGTACCTTCCCTCCAATCCTCAACGCTTCTGTCGTGATGCAATCCTCTCCAGGGGCTTTGTTGTTCTTCATTTTCGGAAGGACAGTATATATTTCGTATACAGAAATATCAGGGACGTCTTCCGAACCTTGGTTGAGGACCCATTTTCTTTCATATTCTGTTTAGTTCGATGTTCACTTATTGGTGTATAGAATTTCATAGAATCTCTCGACTATACGTAGTA
>CM032446.1:106899055-106911555 GCA_019049505.1 Pachyrhynchus sulphureomaculatus | reverse complement strand
TGTTATTAAAATTAGAATAATATTGAATTTAGTCTTCTAGGAAAATTTTTTTTAATAAAAAAAACAGGTTGGACTAGAATTTAAGGTTATACAGTTACTACAGTATTTTTCACATTTGAATAGGTTTTATTTAGAGAAATTTAACAATAAAAACATATTATAAGAATTGTTACTTTTTCTACTAATTACTTTTTGACACTAAAAATTTCAATTTCTATATTATTTTTTTAAAAAGTAAAAATTTTAACACTGTAATCCGCTAAAATTTTATCGGCTTCTTTTTAAAGAGGCAGCCTGTCCTCTTTAAAAAGAAGCAATTTATTAGACTGTCTTCTTTAAAATCTGACTGTATTTATAATTTATTCATTTCGGTTTTTAAATTCATACATGTTTTTTGGCTTTCTTCTAAGGCCGAACGCCGCACAGTCGGATAAAGTACTGCTAACTTGGACAAAATTTACTCTGCCGTTTTATCGTTTCGTAATATTTTTTTTTAAATGCGCGTAATGAATAGTACTTTAAAATTCAGCTGCAAGTTTTTTATTTTTTTATTTCTTTTTTAATAAAAACCAATTTTTTTATGAAAAAATTATAAATTTTTCGTAAAATAGATATTTGGATAGTTACGGATCCAGTATATTTACTTGGAAATTTTCCAACGGTATAAGCAGATTACGATAGAGTAACCGTTTTTTTTATGTGCAGGATTTTCAATATTAGCCATTTTTCGCCTTTTTCAACATTGTTTAGTGACTATGAGAATGAACATTACATTTGAGATGTTTGACAATTATTTAAAGTTTAAATGTATCAACTCTACCATAAACCTAAACTCAAAATGGCTGGTCTTTAAAAAATTGGCCAAATTTGGACATTTGTCAACATTTTTCGAGTTTCTTTTCTAGTGAATATACTCTACTTTTTAGCTATTCCCATAGCATCTCAAGAAAGTTATAGCCTCTATTTGCGGCGCTATTTTATAACGTGTCTTTGCGGTACTATTTTTATAGCCTCAACTTTCTTTAATTTTAATACAAATTTTATTTATTAAATAGAAGCCGTTATTTGCCCCTTATGTATAACTTAATATTTGAGAATGGATTGAGTGGATATTAATACTGATAGAACTAAAAAAATTAGATATAAGCTAGCTCGTTTTTTTTTTTACTGGTAGAGAATATGGATAAGAGATAATTTTTATACGTCTTTTGAAAATAGTCTCTATAGTTGTTTAAAAAACTTGGTTGTACTATTTGGGCACCATTCATTTTCGAATAAAATGAATCTGAGTTCAGCTCAAAAAATGAAAAAAATAATGAAGAGTTATATAGTTGTTGAAATAAAATTAATTTACGTACAACCTTTGCGTCCTGAAAGATAAAGCGGGTAGTTCAGTCAAACGTTACATATAAATATCACTTTTTGACCCGAAATGTCTTAGGATGAGCAGAATATTTTAAGACTGGAAAAAGGCATCAAACTTGAAATCTATAAACAACACCCACTTGGTGATACTGCACTACGGCATGACGGAAGAAAAAAGCCACTACGACATGCTAGAGGAAAAAGCCACTACGGCATACTGGCGGAAAAAGCCCTTAAAAATTCCATATGGCCGTTTATATATCTTTTGCCCCTTCTTCAAAGTGACGTCTTTAAAATGGCTAACTTCCGGGACGCAAAATCAATGCAAACTAAATAAGTTAGGTCAGCAATACGTCATACACGGTTGAGTTACACTGTTCAGAAATTTAAATCACTGTTTTAAGTTACACTGTTCAAAAATTGAAATCGCTGCCTAATCAAATACAAAAATGTAATAAAAAATAAATTATAGAAAGAAGAACAGTGTCGTAATGTGATCTTAAAATCTAAGAAAAAATGGTCTAATCTGAAAAATCAGGCCAATTTCGACCATTTCTCACCTTTTTCTACTGCCGTGTTCTAGTCAATACCTGCAAATTTCGCATTACTTTTGTAATATTGGAAAATTATTTTTTTAAATTATCTTACAATGAACTCATTTCAATTACTCCCAACCTAACATAACTTAAGTACCACTCATTACAAGCATTTTAAAAAGAAAATTATTAAAAAACGATCAAAAATTAAAGTGCCCACAGAATTTTGTAGTGGTAGTTTGTGTAGTTAGTAGTACTTCATTCAACTGTATGGCGCAAAAAGAAATTCCGATTGCCCATGCTGGTTTTAAAGGTTTTTTTTTGGGTGTTTGCGGAAGTGTTTAGTTTAGGTGGAGAGTGGGGAAATGATATTATTTTTTTTTAATTGCTTCTTTTGTTTATTTGTGTTTGTCACACCCGATTTTCTCTGAAACTATTTGAGATAGAAAGTTGAAATTCAGCATAAAAATAGGAATTCTTGGCCCAATCAGACCCCTGTAGTTCTGGAAGTTAAATTTTGACTGGGGATTTAGTTTTGAGGGGTGAAATCGGAAGTGAAAAAAAAAAGTTTTTTTACCAAGTGGTGTGTCAAGTTAAAGCCTGTGAAAACATGAGTTCAAAAATATATATGATGTACTACTTGCGCATACTTTTTTTTGCAGTATTAAAAAAAAAATGGCCAAAGAGCCCTGTCCACCCACCCTATCGCGAACAGTACCAATTAAAAAAATTTGAAAAAATTCTGGAATATTCTCCATAAGTTGTAGATTGAACGAAAATTATCATGTGTGCATTACCTTTGATAATTTATCTGGTATATAAAAAAACAAAAATTTCAAGATTATCAGTTTTTAACAAAGATTAAAAACAAACTTTGTTGAAAACTCATTTGTGGTGTGTTTTGTGAAGCCATTAATTATTTTATACCTCCGTAACAAAAATTTTATTTTAGGGGCAACCACCGTACGGAACACTAATTGCTAAGTCCGACTTACACTTGGATGGTTTTATTTCAGTTGTATTTTTCCTTCTTTGGTTGGTTATGATTCTTCGTTTAACATATTTTTGTAAGGAGTTATAAAATGTTTTATGCATTATACAAATAATTTTCAGTTAATATAGCTAGTGTCTAGAATCGTGACAACACCCTCAGGAGGTGGCAATTCCCCAATTCAAGATTTTGTCTCCTTCTTTTGAATATAAGCATTAGTGGCATATACTGTCCAGGCACTCTGGCACAACACAAGGCCTATTTCCCCGCTTCTGATCGCACGAATTTGTTTCTTTCTTTTTAATCCTAAAACTTTTTACGATTCCTTTCAGAGGGTCGATTTCCCTACTCTCCTCTACTCTGAAAAATCACCTGTTAAGGGGCAATGATCGAGTTGTTATTCCGCGTTCCAAGGAATTATTTCTTTTCAATGTCGGTTCATAGTCGGGTTAAATTTATAAATAAATTTAAAAAAAGGGAATTCGGCCCCTTTTTTTAAATTTTTTAAAAATTTTCGAATTAGAAAAAAAAAATTGAATGTGCTTCTTCATGACCCCACGAGTCACCTATTTCAATATATGCAGTGAATTTCATAAGACCCTGTATATATATTATATATAAATATACAGGGTGTAAGTCTTCTATCGCAAATATACAAACTATTCATGAGAATAATCACAAATCGATTAGACAAGAAGTGTGAAAATTACCAACCCAAAGAACAAGCAGGCTGCCGAAAAAGATTTAGCACAATCAAACCTCTACACAAGGTCTGGCAACTTATAGAAAAGGTAACTGAATACAATATCACAGCCTGGATGGCACTTGTCGACTTCCGAAAAGCTTTTGACACAGTGGAATACTGGGCAATTGAAAAAGCGATGAAAAACGCAACAGTAGATCAAAGATATAAATAATAACATACTGACAAAAATCAATGAGCAATTAAAACTGAAAGTTTACATGAGGATAATACCAAGGAAGTAAAAATAAAGAGAAGTTTTAAACAGGGTGATATCATATCACCCAAAATATTCACCCTGGTACTAGAAGATATCTTCAAGAGCCTTCACTGGGGAAACAGGGGACTTAACATATCTCCGGAGAGAGATTTAACAACTTAAGATTTGCTCATGACATCGCACTTTTTGCCGAAAACGAAATTGAATTGAAAGAAATGCTCCAAAAATTACAAACTGAAGCAAAAAAGGTCGGTTTAGAGATGAACATCACAAAAATCAAATTCATGACGAACGAACAAACAAGCATTAATGACGTAATATCCACACACGGGCAACAAGTAGAAAGGGTGGATTCATATGTATATTTGAGACAGGAAGTTAAATCGGAAAAGTAAATCAAGAACTGGAAGTCAATCGAAGGATACGCTTGAGATGGGCGGTTTACGGTCCAGTCCAAACTACCTTTAAAACCCAAAAGTAAATTATATAATGAATGCATTCTACCAGTAACATACGGTAGCGAAACTTGGGTTCTGATATGGAAAGTAATTAGAAAATTCACCAGAGAGCAATTGAAAGGAAAATCCTAGGTATATCATTTAGGCACTGCAAACCAAACGATTGGATTAGGAAAAAGCAGGGGTCCACAAGATAATTGTAAGGATATCTTCCCTCAAGTGGAACGGGACTGGCCATGTAGCCAGTAATACTGATAATTGGAGCGGAAAAGTGACCATATGGAGACCATGGGGGGAAAAAGAACTACTGGCAGACCTCAACAACGTTGGTATGACGACATTAAAAAATTAGCGGGGTAACAAATTGCTCAAAACAGAGACATATGGAAGCACATGAGAGAGGTCTATATCCAAAAGATAGAGAATTGCTAGAGTGCTAGAGGAAGGAAGGAAGAATATATATATATATATATATATATATATATATATATATATATATATATATATATATATATATATATATATATATATATATATATATATTATATATATATATATATATATGTATATATATATATATATATATATATATATATATATATATATATATATATATATATATATATATATGTATATATATATATATATATATATATATATATATATATATATATGTATATATGTATATATATATATATATATATATATATATATATATATATATATATATATATATATACATGTATATATATATATAATATATATATACATGTATATACATATATATATATATATATATATATACACATATATATATAAATATATATACATATATATACACATATATATATATATATATATATATATATATATATATATATATATATATATATATATATATAAAATCTCATATATTCGACATTTGTAATAATTCAATACATGTCTATACATATATATACAGTACATGTCAATTTAAGGCAATTCTGAGGCTGCATATTTACACTCATACTCTAGAGCAAGTGTCTTAATACTGGCAAGTAGACATTCAACAAAATGCATTTAGTAGTTGAGATCAGCTATAAAAACATGTTTTTTGATGTTTAACATACTTTTTTGACAGCCTTTTTTATTTTATTCTTGTTTATGATGGCTAAAGTGGCCTCCGATTTAAGCTTAATTCTAGTTTTTAATACTAAGTATCTATCATAGAATAACAAAATGATAATAAGGAATTATTCATGCCGTTATACAACAAAATCCATGGAAAGGTCAGATTTTACTAGATTATAAATATTTTATTACATGAGAGATGCTTTTCTGATGTCTCGTATTTTTTATTTTTGCTTACGAATATCCTTGTAAAGGGCCGTTTCATCTGAAGCCTTATTTAATCGATTTCTTTTTTGTTTGAACTTTAGGTATCAGTGTCATTTGAGAATTAGAATGCACCTCTTGTGTCGCAATTCAATAACATTTATTCAATGATTTGGGTTCTACGAGGAAATACACAAATATACATATATAGTGGAGAAGAAAAATAGTAACCGATTTTGCAATCTAAAATAAGCAAAATACTGCAAAAATAAAACCACTTCGTTTTGAAGTTGCGTGGAAGCATTAAGAATTTACAACATTTATCTATGATGGACTTTGTAACAAAAAATCTTTTAAATCTCGCGCGTTAACTGTTTGAATATACTACATGCAATTTCACGGTAGGAAACAAGGAGCCTATATTTATTTCTCTTATAACACCTTAAGCAGTCCGAGATCTGACTTAGAAATATTAATCGAAGCTCATTTCTAGTTTGTATTAAGGAGATTTAATTTGTTCTTTGTCTGCAGAGATATCAATATTAATTTAAACAATAAAACTTCAATAGAGATTTGTAACTAGATTGTTTAACAGGCTCAAGTGGTACTAAATTTAAACTATCTCGTCATTGTTACAAACATTAAATTAAAAAATTATATATAAGGATTACAATACTCTCTGCTCTGATCATTTAGCTATTTTCTCTAATGTCCTGTCGAACCTGACAAAAGTAAAAAAGAAAAAAAGGCGTCTTAACTGAAGAAAACAAAAATTGATTCTATGTTTTTGAGAGTTAAAAACTGATGATAAATTTAAGCCATTATCAAATATTTAACTAATTTCCGAGAAAAAATCTCATAACGAGGAATGAAGTAAAAAGTAAGTTAAACCAGATATCTAAAATACGCATATCAAGTTAAAAAGGTGCATTAGCACTACTTAATAAATGACCCTAGGCTAAGTATATAATTATTAATAAAAAATAAGATAAAAAAAATAACAAAAATTTTTGATAGGCTTATCAAAATTTAAACAAAATGAGTAGAACCGCTTGAAAAATATTGATACCTCTCAAATGTCCAGTAACCAATCTTCATAATTAATAATGAGTTTTTTCAAGTATTGCAATGCTCTCAATATATATTTCATAAATTCCGTAGATAGCCTAGTTGGAAATTTACCTAAGTTTATATCGCTTAATGACGATTATTCGTCTTGTTTTATTTCTTTTTGGCATCAACAACGGGTTATTGAATATATACAATTATAAATTTCTTTGTTTCTTCATGTGGGTCGACAGCCATTCCATGTTTCGATATTTTCAATTTTTCTCTAGGAAATTGCGGAAGAAAAAGTTTTAACGAAAAAGAGTAGTAGATTACTTATAGGTATTTGCCAAAACTTTCGGAAAAGTGATTGTAGGACATTGGTCGAGTTTTTCAAGGGGTATATTCTTTTTATCTACTCAACATGATTTCCTGAAGGAAAATTCAACAGCAATATTATTTAAATCCATAAATTTATTTATATATTTCGGCTTTACCGTGAGTCATCTAATTTCCTTTTTATGGATATATTAATTAATGTAACTCAATGTAACCAATCGCACGCGCAATTTTCTAGGTATTAGTCTTTACCTATTCCAACACATAAAGGATGCACACCAGTTAAACATCTAGTTTGTCATCCAAAGTTGGTGCGCTGGGGTGAGATGTCGTACGTAAAAAGTTGTGTATGTTCTGTTGCGTCAAGTTGCATTAGTATCTGACGAACTTTCGAGTGAATAATATCGTATATCACAGGTTGAAAGCAATTTGTACAAATCACATCACCATAACATGATTGCCAAAAAATGTTATAAGCTAATAAGTTAGCAGTTAAATGCCAACTCTCTGCAATAAAAAAAAACTCAAAATTTAGTAGACCAGGCTAATAACTATCCAAATAATAACGTAAAATGTTCATAACAATCTTATAAATAGACTATCATATGGTATGATTATAAGAGTTTTTATTAGGCATAAATGAGTTTTTTTTTGTAAAATGAATGCAGTGCAACTTGAAGGGTATCGGTAACAGGGAGCATACACCACCTCTCTTTAGGAAATTTTATATTATGGGACTTTATGCTTTATATTTTTATAAACTACTTATTTTCATTAAATATTATTGTACAAAGAAGAAGCATTATCATACTAGTCCTAAAACCAGATTACCTCTATATGTAAGAATCAAAGACTACAACTGTCTTCCTCTCAATTTAATAAATCTCGATAAAGATTAGTCTTTCAACAAAAAAAAAATGATAATTACTATTTGAAATTATTTAAGGAAAATATTTCTCTATTCAACAACTTGGAGAGATGTCTTGTCTATATATCTCATTTGTGTTGTCTCTTCTCTTTTTAGGATTATCTCTTTTCAAAACATAGGTCATTAATTGAGGGAAAGAAAAATACAAAACTATAAATAATACTCTATTTAGATTTGTACAAAAATATAAACATGTATACATTTAAATAACTATTTTTAATGTACATAACAGTGTAGTATACTAACATAATGTATATTACAATATAAAAACTATTTTTTCTTAAAACTATGACTAGCTGATTGTACAGCAATGAACTGTTGAAAATGAGGTAGATTAGTATTATCAGATTTGTATATAGAAGTCCAGATATCACACTTAATATTATATATTATTTTTAATCTGAACAATAACTCCTAAATTCACTAAATTTCCAAAATTTTAACCTGACCTTATTGCAATAAAATGTAATAAAAATTCGTTTTATTTTTGCTTTGTCATTACTTCAAATGTATCATAAAAACCTACTTGTACTATTCTATCATTTTGTCATTTTAACCTACTATCCTTCAAGTTAAATCAGATTCAAATTTAGGATATCAGCGAATTAGGATACAAAATTGTAAACTTTATTAGTAAGTTGTGAGTACCATAAAATCCTTCAAGCATTACGCATAAAATTACACATACGCATATTTAACTGAATAATAAGATTTTTCTCAAATTACATCATTATTCTTTATACATACGGATTAATTTTACATTTAATTATTAATTTATTTATTTTGGCTAGAATACAACTTCTGGGAAAGGATGTCGACTCTCACCCAATCATCAGAATACGATTATTTTTTTGACTGTTAATGTCGGAACAAAAGAAATGTATTATTTTTCTAAGTCATGCCCTTTATCTATTGAAACAGATCATATTCCTTTTCTAAATTTACCCTCTTACCATTTGTAGAGTATGCTACACTTAAATCCAAAGTTGCCCATACATATGTTTTTTTTTGGATAGTCAATACAAATTATGATCGAAAAAACTTATTCCTGTGTATGGTCCTTGAATTAGGCACTAAAAGCTATCTAAGAAATTATATAATCTGAACGACAAATACATATTTACTAAAATATAGAATTATACTTTCTCGCACGAAGGAACACCAGAATCTAAGCATGAAAACTCGATATCTCAGATCCTTTTAAATGGCTTATATATTTGACTATACATACCTATACAAATATACATACACACATATATATATATATATATATATATATATATATATATATATATATATATATATATATAATATATAATGCTTAAAATTTGTTATTTGTCAAACCCAAAACCAGAAAAAAATTTCATACTACTATTTGCAACTATACAATATTTATTGGCCCTCCATCTCTCTCTCTATGGGTTTCTTTCCTACATCAAGTATTATCAAAACAAATTTGAAGTCACTATCTCATTTTGTTTGATAGTTATCCTGCCAACAATCAGACAGACAGACCCATAGACCGAGAGAAATAGAAAACTATGGTTTTCGAGAATTGAGGACCTGAAAGGTAGAGAAAGGCAAAAAATGTAGGAGTATGATTTACCCTTAGCAAGGGAAGTAAAAATAATCGTATATCAACAATCAGACGAGCAACCATAACCTTTTGGAAATTCTATAGAAAAAAGTCCAAACCACACTGGTAATAGGTTTAATATTTAAATAACTGACGAATAAAAACAAAAACACAAGAATGTGTAATTACTATTAGTATTTCCTTTCTTTAAATACAAATGAAAAGTCTAATCTTTTTCCAATAATATTTTGCTACTTTATGGCAAGAATTGCAGTATATGATGTTTTTTTTTAATTTAAATTAAGAAAGCATTGCATTTTTTATTTATTTAAAAATATTTATAACCTTTTAAATATAATATTAACTTATTTAAAATAAATACACATGTTTTAAGAGGTAAATAATAGACCCTCAGGTAGGTATTACAATCCAACAACGTCCATTGAAGATTTTAAACAAGCAAGCAATGAACTTCGACTAGCGAACATTTCTTAATAACGTACTGTTAGGATTTTATAACACTACAACTTAAATATAAATATATAAATAAATATATATATATATATATATATATATATATATATATATATATATATATATATATATATATATATATATATATATATATAATGTAACTTCGCTTAGATCAACTATTTCTTACAAGAATAGGTAATACCGACAAAAAAACAATACAGCAACAAATATTACATACAATCGTATGTCATATAACCTATTTAATGACTTAATCTGTTAGCATTTGTAGTTAAAGGAGACCAACATTTTGTAACACCGCAAACAAAAGAGCGCAGAGAAGATGTTTATAACAACCAGAATTTAGCTGGATCAATTGTCTAGTTTGATTGGTATTATTAATTCCGCTAAATTTTAGTTGTTATAAACATCTTCTTTATGCTCTTTTGTTTACAGTGTTGTAAAATATTTCTCTTAATTACAATCGCTAATTATTAATGGACAAACTGATAGATAATTTAAGATTTTTTTTCTTAGACTTACTATAATTAATTTACTATTTTTTTTTGCCATGTTTACTTTATGATGGAACTTTTAAATATAAAATCAAGAAGAGATAAAGAGATCAATTTTGAACCATTCTATTGTTCCATATCAACATCGACAGCCGTACTACGGTCACTACAGTTAAGAGTATATAGTAAAGTGTCGAGAATTTGGTTTACGCTGTAGCTTACACTGCGTGACCTGACCCGAACGACATGGCTAAAGCGATAAAGTAAAAAAAAAAAACATTAAAATGTGTTTTGATTTTGTGGTTGGAGTAGGAGATAACACAGCATATGGTTGTTTTCCAACGTTAATTACGTAATGTAAAATAGGGAATAAGAATAGTTGTAGTTTTTAGGAACAAAGAATAGGATAGTTCAAGTAAAATGTTATACCAACAGCACGATCAATTTTGCTGATTTTTGTTGATTTTTGGATACATTGCAATATTTTCAATACTGGTGTTAACTATCGATGTAAGAAATATTTAATCTGAAGCTAAAAATATTAATTAAATATTTTTGCATGCAGCTGATTTTGAGGCTGGCGTCAAAAGATTTTTTGGGCAAACTGATATGTTAAAAACTATCTGCCATACTACCAGTTTAATATTAAAACTTACTTTAAGGCACTTAATATTTAAAACATTGTAAATTCTGAGGGGGCGTTTATAGTGTAAACATTACTTTTCGACACAAAAAGCGGTGTTTTTGTAAATTTAACAAAAGTACCATTATACTAGATGTTACAAATATGACTTAGATTTGCTCATCCTAGTAAAGTTTTTGAGGCACTTAATCTGAAAGTCTTAAAATTGATAACTGAAAGATTAGCCCAATTAATATATTTAGAAAAACGAATTAAAATTATGATTTAACTAGTAAGACAAAAATGTTTAATTGCAGATATCCACTATTTAATCGGTATCAAGTAAGTAAATTCTAGAATTAGGAGAAGTTCTATCTTAAGAAAAATTCAATTATAGAAGGCTTGACATTCTTCTAGTTAAATTCTCATCGTGTGTACAGTTTTGTGTTAATTAAGAAATGAAAGTTTATTTTCGTTACGTTTGCTGTTCAGTTTCAGAAAGTCACTTTGTAAGACTACATCAAAGTCAAAATCATCAATATGAAACCTTTACTTCGCCCAAATAGTAAAAAAAAATATACACTTGGATGCAACTCATAGGGTATTTAACGAAAACCGTACATTCTGCTTTTATTGGACATTTACTCGTTAGCAGAGACATCATATATGTAGACTAAGTATGTTCAATATATTCAAGAAATTGCTTCCCGCCAAATCAATTATCCATCTAAAATTTAATGAGTGCAAGAACAAGTAGAAAACATTGGAGAGATTTGTAACCCTGTATTTTGCAAAAAGTTGGCTTAGTCCACTTTCGGGGAACATCGCTAAGAGAACTAAATAATCACATATTATCATGCAGTAAACCCGGCCTCGGATGCGCACCGGTGTTGCCACTTATTTGTATTAAAAATTTAATAGCTAGTTATTTGTGATTTTATATAATTTCTTAAAGTAAAAATTTAGAAAATATTCAGTTGTTACTTATAAATATGTTGTTATTTACTTTGTTTTGTATTACCTAAAACGATATTGAGAAAGCTAGCTAATCAAGGAATTTATTAAATTTGGGAAGTCAAACAACGCTAACAGCAGTCAGCTAGTTTTCAGAACAGGTTAGATGTGTAATAAGTAAATATGCGGAGACTTGGTTGCTTGTCCTTTAAAATCAAAATACTACATGTAACTATTGTACTCATTCATTCATTCGTAGAATGATTGGACAGCTTCCACAGCGGCGATCCTGAGGCAGTTGTGTTTCTATTATGGAAGTTATGAAGAGGCGACTAGAGGTCAGTCGACCAGTTAAGAATATCATATACTTAAATTTTAAATGTAACTGTACAGCAAGAAAGACTTATTTATTAGAGCCAAAA
>CM032446.1:106816555-106889055 GCA_019049505.1 Pachyrhynchus sulphureomaculatus | reverse complement strand
TATTCCGCCTTATCTCCCATTATTTCGCCTTATCTCCCACTATTTCGACTTATCTCACATTATCTCGCCTTATCTCCCATTATATAGGGTTATATCGCCATATCTATCATTATTTCGCCTTATCTCCCATTATCTCGCCTTATCCCCCATAATCTAGGCTTATATCGTCTTATATGCCATTAATTCACCTTATCTCCCATCACCTCGCCTTATCCCCCATTATCTAGGCTTATTTCTTAGGCTCAAGGTGTGTTGTCTTCTCTGTATCGGGTTATTATTCTTTATTACCTACCAGGCTGCCTCACTCTTGTTAAGTGTGATATATATATATATATATATATATATATATATATATATATATATATATATATATATATATATATATATATATATATATATATATATGTTACTATAGAGGTTTTCACGGATGGTGGAATGTAATACATTAAAATTCCGGGTTTCAATCCGTTCGTCTAATAATGAATTTGCACAACGTTTCGCTAAAATCTCATTTGGCATTTTCAAGTGCTTCCGCTGCTGCTGCTACTCGATACTGTGATCTTGCAGCTGCCGCCGCTCGAAGCTAACTCAGCTTAATTAGCTTCGAGCGGCGGCAGCAGCAAGATCACAGTATCGAGTAGCAGCAGCGGGAGCACTTGAAAATGCCAAATGAGATTTTAGCGAAACGTCGTGCAAATTCATGTTAAACGAACGGATTGACACCCGGAATGCATTATATATATAAATATAAATATAAATATAAAATATAATATAAATATAAATATAAAAATAAATATAAAATATAAATATAAATATAAATATAAATATAAATATAAATATAAATATAAATATAAATATAAATATAAAAATATAAATATAAATAAAAAATATAAATATAAATAAATAAATATAAATATAAATATAAATATAAATATAAATATAAATATAAATATAAATATAAATATAAATATAAATATAAATATAAATATAAATAAATAAATATAAATATAAATATAAAAATATAAATATAAATATAAATATAAATATAAAAAATATATAATATAAATATAAATATAAAAAATATAAATATAAATATAAATATAAATATAATATATAAATATAAATATAAATATAAATATAAATATATAAATATAAATAAAATAAATATAATATAAATATAAATATAAATATAAATATAAATATAAATATAAATATATAAATATAAATATAAATATAAATAAAATATAAATAAATATAATATATAAATATAAATATAAATAAAATATAATATAAATATAAATATAAATATAAATATAAAAAATATAAAATATAAATATAAATATAAATATAAATATAAATATAAATATAAATATAAAATATAAATATAAATAAAATATAAATATAAATATAAATATAAATATAAATATAAATATAAATATAAATATAAATATAAATATAATATAAATATAAATATAAATATAAAAAATATAAATAAATATAAATATAAAATATAAATATAAATATATAATATAAATATAAATATAATATAAATAAATAAATATAAATATAAATATAAAAATATAAATATAAATAAAATATAAAATATAAATATAAAATATATAATATAAATATAAATATAAATATAAATATAATATAAAATATATAAATATAAATATAAATATAAATATAAAATATAAATATAAATATAAATATAAATATAAATATAAATATAAATATAAATATAAATATAAATATAAAATATAAATATAAATATAAATATATAAATAAATAAATATAAATATAAATATAAATAAATATAAATAAAATATAAATATAAATATAAATATAAATATAAATAAATAAATATAATAATATAAATATATAAATATAAATATAAATATAAATATAAATATAAATATAAATATAAATATAAATATAAATATAAATATAAATATAAATATAAATATATAAATAATATAAATATAAATATATAAAATATAAATATATAAATATAAATATAAATATAAATATAAATATAAATAAATATAAATATAAATATAAATATAAATATAAATATAAATAAATATAAATAAATAAATATAAATATAAATATAAATATAAATATAAATATAAATATAAATATAAATATAAAATATAAATATAAATATAAATAAAATATAAATATAAATATAAAAATATAAATATAAATTATAAATATAAATATAATATAAATATAAATAAATAAATATAAATATAAATATAAAATATAAATATATAAAATATAAATATAAATATAAATATAAATATAAAATATAAATATAAATAAAATATAAATATAAATATAAATATAAAATAAATATAAATATAAATATATATATATAAATATAAATATATATAAAATATAAAATATAAATATAAATATATATATATAATAAATATAATATATATAATATATATATATATATATATATATATATATATATATATATATATATTGGTAACTTATGTATCTGTAACAAGAGAAAAAATATATCTGTACCGACGTTTTTTATTAAATGTATGTGATGACGCAACAACATACGAAATATAATTAAAAACAAAAATAATAATAAAAAAAACTGCCTGAGTGATGTCCCAGTCTGGGCTTGACTAATTTTCACACATCAGGTGTATGATAAAGGAGCTTTTGATTAAGGGGAGGGGTAGGTTGCAAAATCACATTGAAAACTACCCGACTTTGGATACACGTTTCTCCTCACTGGGTTGCCATATCTAGATACTTTTTTTCTCGTTTTGTCTGGTATATAAAGAGGTTCATTTTGATCGATTATTATTTAAAAAAACACTATTAGTTATAATGGCTGTAGCTTTACAAAAAACGATTTTTTTTTTTCATAACTATCTCTTTCTAACTTTTGAATTAATAAAATGTCATTAAAATAAATCGATCAAAATGTGCAAAATTTATCCACAAACAAAACAAAAAAAAATTCAATTCAGTTTAGTGGATCCTGAGTCGAATATACCGGAGTCGGCAGAACGTCATTTTATAGGAAAGCTTCTGAAAGTGCCTTGCTTGCCGGCGCCCGCCGCAGCTACGTGTTGCCACCTGTGTCTTTCGGACCACCCAATAGAAATGCATGAACGGGCAAACACAAAATCTAAACGAACCTTATAATAATGTATTGTGGTCAATTTTGCCCAAAAGAATCTTTGCCTACTTACAAACACTCAAATTTGGAACGCTTGGAACGAGCAAACGCGGAATATAAATCCAAGCTTGAAATCAAAGAAGCCAGACAGAAATGAAACAAGGCCAGTCATTAGAAATACACGAAAAATGTCTCATTTTGTTTATATGAATATGTAGTTTCGATTAAAAAAATAAAAAAGAAAACGAAAAAATTCATTATTAACCTACCCCTCCCTGTTGAAGTTCTTGAGCGTACTTTAAAATATATCACATAATGCAGACAATCTGATGGTATTATTTGTGGATAACGACGAAACACATTTTAGTTTGGAAGTTCTATGTTTTGCCGAAAATAATAGCATTTTCTAAATCACCTTCCCACCACATACCTTACATTGTTCACTGTCATATGAAATTCACAGATAGGCTATGGCTTGGAGTAAGATATAGGCTATAATTTTTGACATTAACAACTGTAAAATTAAAATATAGTCTCTTTTCTTTATATTTTAAAAAAAAGGTCAAATTTCTATGGGAACAGATTCTGAACCTGTTAACGTCTCTAAAAATGTTATATTGGTACAATATAAGTAAAATATAGTATCAAAAATACTTTTTCCTATTTTCTCTTCTGACACAATTTTTAGTTAACCTTCAAATACATTCTACCAGTAATTAAAAATGAAAATTTGAATGTCCTTTTAACAATACTACAAATGCTAAATCTTACTTTCTCTCGCTAGACAGATTTAATCCAAGCAAAATAACTTGGAATTTTAAATAACAGGTATATCAATGAAAAAAAAGAAAGTGAGGAAGAGAAAGGGCTCCTATTAACAGTGGAAATGATGAAGAAATAAAATAATTTTTGGTTTCTTTGACAATGAAAAGTATGTATAAGATATAATATATACTAGGTAACCCAATAATTCCTACCCCTTTAACCATTAGATGTTTGACTATAAATAATTATGCTTAAAATTTTCCCAATGCTCCAATCACAAACCACAAAAACTTCTATTACTATTGAAATTTGATAATATTGAACGACCTCCACTCCCTTTTGCTAAAGATATACCATACAAAAAATATACAATCATTTTCTACTTTAAGTATTATATGTGCACCAAACCTGAAATCGGTATTTTATTTTGTTCGAAACCTATCATGCCAATGGATCGACGGAAATAGAACTGTTTTTCGAGATCTAAGGACTTTGAAACATCAAAGAACGTAAACATCTTGCTGGGCGATTTCAGGGCATCTTTCTCCCTTTTACCAAGGCAAAGAAAAAATTAACTTCTTTATCCTGTTAATTAGAATAGTCAATGTAAAATTCGTAAAGAAATGCATTTTAACATTGGCAATTATCAAAATTAAAAATTCTTAAATTTCAGTAAAGAGCTCCAGTTCTATTATTCATATATTTCCAGTATTTACAGAGGGAGTTTGATCAAATTAAAACAGCAGATGTAAATTACTATAAAAACTTTGGTATTGACAGCAAGCAGTCACAGAAAAAGTACTTATATCTACTTTATTTAAGGGCCGATTTTTGTTCAAATTTAAAGTAGATAAAACTTTTGGTATTGGCAGTTGTCAAACTTACACTTAAGGTTGCAAAGATGAGCCTGAATGATACATAAAAAAATTACACTGACATGGACAGCTGTCAAAATAAAAATATCTATATCTCCTTCATTCATAAATTGATTTGGATCAAATTTCAACTTAGATATAAAATTAGTTTAAAAAGTATTTCAACATTGACAAATGAACAAAATACCCAATTCTACTTTATTTGGGGGAAAATTAAATACACAATTAATTTTCAAAACGTTTTAGATATTGACAGCCATCCAAATAAAAATATGTAATATCTCCTTTATTTATGTACCGATTTCAAATTAATATAGTAAAATTCGCAAAAAATTGTATTGATATTGTCAAATATAAAATACTTTTATCTCCTTTATTTATACACCAATTTTTATATTAAATGCCAATTAATTACTGAAAAAATTGACTTAATACATATAAAAATATTTTTTTTAAATAGTTTCTACAAAGGCAATTGTCAAAATTAAATGCGCTTTACTTGACCTCTGAGTCTATTCTGATCAATTTTAGTGATACGATGTAAAATTTGCAAAAAAATATATTTTGACATTGACAGCTCTTACTATTAAAATGCTAATATCTAGTTTAATAACAGAAATATTTTGATGTTAACAGATGTCAAATTTCAAATGATTATATATTTTTTGTTTATTTCAACTAAATTTGAATGACAGATGTAGTATTTGTAAAAAAAGATATTTAACATTTGTCAAAACTGTTAATAAAAATCCATAAACATGCATTCAGAATGTGATATCCTTGTAGGATTATTTGGACCGAGACACTACATGTTATCACAGTTGAAGCCGTGGATACAGGCTAATAGATTTTATGTGAAAAAAATTAGAAAGTTCTATAAAAGAGTTTCTTAAGGTATATTGTAGGGGTATAGAAAAGCTGTGTATAACAAAATTAAATATCCCTCTTTCAATAATGCTGCACCTTATTGCTGTCTTTTACAATGAAAATTAGAAACAGGTACAGCTTTACAGCTATGAGTTTTTTATTATTCTCCATTTCTTAAATATTCTAGAAGAAACTATTATTGTATTTTCGTTACAAAAATTAACAAAAGTTAACAGAATCTTTGAATGTTGCAAGCTATATGCTTGCAACAACTTGCCTATCCTAGGCAATGGAAAAATTAGTTGTAAGCAGTTGTTTTCATTAAATTTTTTTTACAAAATATATAAGAAACGTATTTATTATATCTAGGATCTTCTGATAATCCTTTTAACTTTTCTAACACATATAATGGTATTATTTAAAACATTTACTGGATGAAAAATAGATAAGAGGGAATATCCATAACCACTAATATGCAAATCAAAGAATTTAATGTGTAATATTTTGTAGCAATAATCACTCACTGACAGCAATATTTAGATATTATTTTGTACTACTAGACATGTATTACCCTCCACACTGTTTTGCATAATATATTAACTAGTATGATTGTAACATTACATATCTGTTAACACAGTATAAAAATCAGGACAGCGAAAACTTATTTAGGATAAATGTACAACTTAAAACACCAAAATAAATAATAAATCTGCCACTGGTTTGTAAAAATTAGTTGAAACTTACAAATCTAATTTCAAGTGTCACATAATTCCTCATTTTGGCATGAAAAACTCACCAGCCTGCAACTGTTAAAGTCTCTCTTGATTTAAAGTTGAGTTTTGATCCGTGCTAATAATGTAACCATACTTATATACAAAGGTTTTAAAAATAAATTAAAAGAATCACTATTATATACAAACTGATTTCCAGGTAACACTGGATTACTCTTTTAATATTTTCTTTTAATAAATGACCTAATGACAATATTTTATATCTGCAAAATTTATTACAAGTTACAATTATTCACCTATTTAGTATTACTTTTTAATTTGTTATTTCATGAATAATTGGGTCTGGATTCTTCTCATAAAATTAAAAAAAGTTCTATGCTCTTACCCAAAAAACAGGGTAGCAATATATATATATATATATATATATATATATATATATATATATATATATATATATATATATATATATATATATATATATATATTATATATATATATATATATATATATATATATATATATATATATATATATATATATATATATATATATATACATATATATAAAGAGTATCTGGAGGTCCAAAAATATGCATTTCATGGAAAAATAAATAATAAATAAATATGTGTGCATGTGTGTGTGTTGGATATCAAATTTTTAAAAAATATTTCTATTAAACATATTGAAAAGTTGTAAGTTTTCATTGATATTTAGGATTTCATTTTTAAATTTGAATATCTCCATATTAAGCAAGCACAACATATACATTTTTGTTGTCCTTCAATCTTCTAACAAATAGGAGAGCAAAATAGATTTTTCTTTGTTCCATATGCAATGTCTAACCTTTTTAACTTTTTTATGTAATAGTTATTAATAAAGAGGAATGTAGCATTAGAATTAGTAAGAAAGCAACGATACACTGTTAAACAGTTGACCAAATTTCCCAGTTCCAGTCTACATTTCTTAAAATGTTGCTAACAGATGAAACATTTTGTAATATTAAAATTGCATTAAAATCATGCAAATAGTAATACAAATCAACTTACAAGACGGTTTATTTTATGCTATTTTGTCCAAACTTTGTATTCATATGAAAAAATTCTTGTAATCCCAATAATATAATAAATGCAAAAAATCTACTAGGTGACCAACAGGCACTAATAAATTTAAGGGTATCTTTCTGATTCTGGCCTAATACTTGGATGGAATCTTATCTTATGTAGCAATACCTAATTTTATAAAAATAAAATATATACACAAACTTAATAAATGAATCAAATTGTAATATTAATATTGTCCAAAACACAAACATCTCTACGTTACACCTCCATCTTTCGAACCTTCAAATATCTGTCACTGTCAGTGTTACAGTGTCATCTTTTCAGTGACTAGCCTTCCAATAGACGGACAAATATTTGATCAATATCAATAGTAGTGCTTTCAGAACCAGGAGGCAAAGCTGTACAGGGGCTTTTTGCACCTGTCTGTATCGTTAGTTGTTTTATAAACAAAACTACAATAGTAACCCCTGTCCTCTTTCACACCACCTCATATCTTTGTGCAGTAACCTCTTTTTTTTGTATTTCCTTACCATGGCCAATTTTTGATCTGTTCACGTTAAGTTGTATTCTTTTGCAAGTTAGTTATTGGCAGCCTGTATTCACTTTTTATAGGATGTATGCCCTAAAGCTGATCTTTTAATAAGACTCAGATGAATTGGTCAGTATTCTAATAAATAGATACGCTTAATACAAGAAGTATACAAAGTAGTCTCCTTCCTTGTCCTTTGTGTGTCAATCTAAAATTATCCATTATTGGTGTACGAGAAATGTAGTAAAGTGACGCAAAAGCAATATAATTGATTAAAATGAGCAATTGAATATTATCGATCTAGTTTAAACCTTAGCCATAAATCATAATTCATAGAATTTTTGCCTACTTATTTTATCTATGATAGTCAGGCAGTGTCACCAACTCTATCGATTTCTTGGTAGATCAACTGAATTGTATGAAGACCTACCAATTTACCCCCTTATACATACATGCAATTTACTGAAAAGCTTTAGTTGCAATTCTTACTCCTCCAATCAAAACACATTTTTTGTTTTTAAAAATGTGTTCATACATTGTTTTTTTGAATATGTTGAATAGTATAGTACCAGTAATACCATATTAAGAACTAGGCAATTACAGATTCACTACTGCATTGTCAAAATAAAGCCTGCTTTCCCTACCGCTATTACTCGCTTACTAGAAATAAACTATGATAGTAAATCACGGCTATCCCACAAATATCACTCGACTGGTCCTCTCGGACCGGACATTCTAGGTTCGAGTCGACCAGACAGCTCATGCAAACCGCAGTTCCCCAAGATTCCGTTTTTCCTCCCCATCTATTCAACATTTTCATTACCGACATTCTCAAATCGGACCACACCTCCTTCCTCATGAACAGCGATGACACCGCCATCACCGCCACGACTAAGTCGATCAGGATCGTCACCAGCCGCCTCCAACGCCACCTCAACAGGCTAGTCCCCTGGTTCGAACATTGGAGAATTCAGATCAATCCAGCGAAGACCCAAGCTATCATGTTCACCAAGGTTCGCAGCACTACGCCCGAAAACTTCACGCCATGTCAAGCTTGTCGCCGTTTTCCCAGACTCAGCGACCCATTACATCTGGAATACTTTAAGTTAGTCTTAATTAACATTAATTTCAATTTTAACTTTCATGTTCATATTTTAAGTTCAATTATCTTAAGTTCTCTCAACAAAATTATATAAATTCCTTACCTAAGCTAAGTTAGTTAGATCCCTGACATGTATATATAGTAAGATCTAATTTGTATTCATATGTTTTTCTTTGGTCAATCATTGGTAATAGCGTCAAGCTACCTCAGCCAATAAATAATTATCAGTTAACAATGATAGTAAATAAGCATTTTATTTTAAATTCAGTACCAACCACGGTTGTTTTTAACTACTGAAAAATTGAAAAATCCTATGAAAATGAAATATACAAAAGGTAGAAAAAATCCTCTAACGCTATTTATTGATACTATTTTGCACAAATGGTTACAAAAAATTTTAAATTAATTTAAATAAATAAGTGATTCTGAAGTTATTGGCGGTGAAAAGGACAAGTGGTGTCTCAATTAAAAAAAGAAGTAAGTATGGACAAACAAAATTCAAGTTACTATTTCTCTTTATGGATTATGTTTCACAAGGAATTGGTAGGATTTAACCTATAGCGGGATAAAAGCGACTGCAGTTGTTAAAAATGTGTTAGTTCGTCGAAGTCTGGGGTTATCCAGCGATATTATAATAAATTAGTGCGAATGCATGAC
Organism: Pachyrhynchus sulphureomaculatus; assembly: GCA_019049505.1. Taxonomy (NCBI): domain Eukaryota; kingdom Metazoa; phylum Arthropoda; class Insecta; order Coleoptera; family Curculionidae; genus Pachyrhynchus; species Pachyrhynchus sulphureomaculatus. Next base: position 106,879,316 of record CM032446.1, on the reverse strand, counting down.
CGCATATTTGTACGGTATTTTTTTTTATGGGTCTGGCACACGTGCTGCAGGGAAGTGACACGTGTGCGCAGAAAGCGATTCACGTTGTTCTTAAATCGCTGACGGTAGCAACTGTAACAAACGATGTGGTTAAAGATAACTTTTTTGAATTAGTTCAAGTCACAGAAATGCATGATAATACCTTATACACTCACATAAATGTTTTTAATGGAAAAAAAAGAAAATTTAACCGGTCTCGCTTGTGATGACTCAAACGTAATGATAAATATGAACCATTCTTTAGTGAAAAATCTAGCCAGAAATATTTACTACTATTTTAGAGAATTGCTGAATTTTCTGAACTTTAAAAATTTTGTAACAAAAATATTTATAAAATATTATCTTATATTATCTGTTTTACAATTGTTTTAAGAATTTTAGAGCAGTGTAACGCTCACAGTTATGTTTTACTGATGCAGTAGCGAGTCATAATACTTTATATATAATATGTGGTACCTTTCTTCAATAATTTGAAGGGAAAAATGTAGCCAGAACGACTAAAACTACATACCGTCTATACAATTATTTGTAATATTTCGAATATCATTTTGAGTTTTTTCACAAAAAGGGACCATTTACAAAATACCACTCTTGAAAATGCAAATTTTCGAAATCTGGCACCAACGTGAACAAAACGTTGAGTGAACAACAGTTAATTTAATAACATACACCGTTTTTGAATTAAAATGTTTGGAGTTTTATATAAAAAATTGTTCGCAAGTTATACAAAGGTTTCCTTTAAAAAATAGTATTTAAAACAATTTTATTTTTGATCCTAATATTGTAGAAACCAGGATTTATCAATCCAATTTCTGAAACCGTGATATGGTTTCCATAGTTAATAAGAGTAAACCACAAACCCTAGATTGCACTTATCTCGTAATAAAGAACAATTTTTTTTAGAAGTCGAATAATGTTGGCAAAATGAAAAAACCAAAATATGTCTACGGAGCATCCAGGGTTTGATACATTATTAAATTTAAATTTTAGTTTAATTCGTTTTCCCCAATCATCTGCTAATATGGAAAAACTTTTTTCAGCAATTAATTTGACGAACAAATTACTGGCTGAAACAATCAGTACATATGTATATGAATACTTATTAAGGAGGAAGTTGATACTTTGGCGTGGAGTGATATCTTGAGTTTCATGGTCAGGTCTGGAATGTTTCGTGGTGCTAGCAGTGGCTAGGATGGTAGTGGAAAATTTTTTCGTAATTCGTACGAAGGATCTATCTTGTCTGTTTGGTAGGCACTGAGTCTTCTGACAACTACTACTACTAGGTGACAAGAACTGTTACAAATTTCAAATAGAAAATAACTTATTACTATTAATGTTAAAAAAATATCTTAATCCAGCGATGATGCTTATTTTTTATGCTTATCTATTATTTTCTTAGTAGTTCTTAAAGTCTGATTAGATAATAGGGTACATCTTGCACCTATATTCGTATTAATGAAATGAAAACATAATAAAATTATTAAGAAATAAAATCTACCCATTACTGAAAAGTGGTAGTAGCGACTACCAATTTTAATTTATGATTGACACTACTGGAGTTAGGTAATAAATGTTTATTTTGAATAGGGTCATGACACGACGATTACGCATAAAACAAGATTTAAGGTCTAGTGTGGTTATTTATGCTAAACAGTTCATGTCATATATTAAGTATTAAGTATTGGAGAATTGTTAGTTTTGACTTTATGATATTAGCTTCTATGGCTTAGGAAAATACTATTGCTTGAAACGACGTTGGACTGTAACATGACAGATAATTGGACAAAAAAGTTACCAGCATAAACAATCGATATTTAAATTCCTTTATTGAAATTATCATTAATATTTAATTTTAATTGCAAGAATCCTACAATATGATATATACGAAATAATTCACCGTTTTGTACAAACCGAAATTCGTCATAATTAGAAATATAAAGCTAAAAGTAGTCCTATTTTTTCACGATGACGATACTAGTAGCTTTATTTATCGACAAATTTCTGAAAGTGGGTCCACCAAATCCTTTCTCCGTCGTTAAATACTGCAAATCAATCAAACTCCTCTCCTCTGTCGACATACATTTAGGATCAAAAAAATTTCCCCACCTTGGCTGCTACAGCTCAAATTCGTTCAAATCCCTCTCGGTAATCAAAAATTCTTAACAAGCCAAATTCAAATTTTGCCACGTGTATTAGTCAGACTTAGATCAGTGGAATTTTTTTGAAAATGGATTTAATAAAAACTTTATTCAATTACCATTAGGATCGATCCTGAAAATGAGGAATACTGGCAGCTTCAAGGGACATCTTCATTGGTTTATAGTACAATATAGTAAGTATTTTACTATACGATAGCATTGTATCATAACCTAATTGCATTGATTTTATGACTTGTACGAGACGGATTTGACTCGATCGTAGAGTTTCATTTTGCCAGCTCTTCGGAATGGTCATCGCTAATGATCAAATCTTGTCGTAGCACAGAGGGAAGTATTTTGTGGAAGAGGTTAAAGTGAAATTCCACGTATTTTTAATGAGGATTTTCTATTGAATTCAAGGCGTCTGCATATTGTTTTTAATTTAGGCAGACACAGTGTTTGACTTCTAATAAATGTCTGAACCAAGTAATCCATTATGATAAGACGCATATTTCGTAAAGCTGATTGCTGTAACTTTCATTGATCTGTTCATTTTATTCCATTATACTAGTGGCTGAAATATTAGACCTGTTTCCAGATAGCTTTTATTAATAGAAGTGCTCAGCTAATAAGGCTTCCTCTACACCAATAATGGTAAAACCTCTCATTATTCTATGCACCAAAATGTTCATAAATATTTTATTCATCTGAAAATGGACCCTTTTAAACTGAATATTGAAACTAGGAGGAGCTATATTATATATTTTTTTTATATGTTATACAAGATACCGAAGATAATATCGCTTTAAAAATAAAACCGGATTACTTTTAATGAAACTACAGCTATTATATATATATATATATATATATATATATATATATATATATATATATATATATATATATATATATATATATATATATATATATATATATATATATATATATATATATATATATATATATATATATATATATATATATATATATATATTATATATATATATATATATATATATATATATATATATATATACGTATATATACGTATATATATATATATATATATATATATATATATATATATATATATATATATATATATATATATATATATATATATATATATATATATGTGTATATATTGGGTCACACATTGTACCACTGCGGCAACAACGAATCGAAAACTAACGGAGTAGGATTTTTAATACACAGAGATTATGCCAACAACATCACAAGCTATCAGGGAATATCGGACAGAATTGCCTACATCATCCAATTCTCAACAAAGAAGAACATGAAAATCATACAGGTATATACGAGTGCACACGAAGAGGATGAAGTAGAGCAATTCTATGAAGGCATAGCGAGTTATATTAGGTCAAACCCAGCAAATGACATTATAATAATGGGAGATCTTAATGCAAAAATGGGTAAACAACAGAATGGAGAAACAACAACATAGGGAAGTTTGCACTCGGGGACAGAAACGAAAAAGGCAAACTTCTAATCAATTTTACAGAGGAACATAACCTTTATATAAAGAATTCGTTCTTTAAGAAAAGCAACAATAGAAAATGGACGTGGAGAAGTCCTAACTTTGAAACAAAAAATGAAATAGACTTTGTCATTTCCAGCCACAGAAATATAACACAGGATGTCACAGTGCTGAATAGGTGTACTATAGGAAGCGACCATAGGCTCGAGCGAGGAAGAGTATTCATAAATTTGAAAACTCTAAGAGCAAAAGCATTTAGCAATAGATCTAAACCAGTTGACACCATTAAATTATCAGAGAGTACCAGCTAAAAACAACAGAACTATTACAAGGGATTAAAGATAATACAATCGTCGAAACAATAGATACAAAAGCAGAAGAACTAACATCCATAATTAGAGCAGCCTCCGCTGTAAAATACCAATATTGTGGCATACATCAGAAGTAACACTTCTATACAAAAAGGGAAATATCAGAAAGTTGGGCAATTACCGCCCGATCAACTTAGTATCTCATAATATAAAACTATATAAACTTTAACTAAATCGTCTCCAATAGATTAAAAAATAAGTTAGGTTCCTACCAGCCATGCGGACAGGCTGGTTTTAGATCCGGTTATAGCACATGCGACCACTTGCAGACAATGAGAAATATCCTAAAGAAGAGCAATTAATACAATTTCGAACTTTACATAGCCTTCATAGACTATGAGAAGGTTTTTGATTCTATCGAAATGTGGACAATCATCAACGGCTTGAACAATTATAGAATTCATTCTAGACACACTACCCTACTCAAAGATATATATGAAAACGCAAAAATTTACATAAAACCTAGTACAGAACAAATACGTATAGGAAGAGGTGTAAGACAGAGAGGTACAATCTCTCCTAAGCTATTTATTACAGCTCTAGAAGACGTATTCCACCAACTAGATTCGACAAAGAAAGGCCTAAAAATAGATGGTGTGTATTAGAGTCATTTAAGGTTCGCCGACGATATTGTAGTCATCAGTAGTAATCAACATGAGTTACAAGAAATGATAAATGAGGTAAATTACAAGTCAAAGACAATTGGTCTTAAGATGAATAATAGTGAGATAAAAATATTAACCAACACTAATAACAACATAGTTACAAATGTGGAAGGAACAGCTCTCGAGATTGTTAAGGATTATGTGTATCTGGGGCAAAAAATTACTATGGCGAGAGACAGTGCCTCGGATGAAATTTCAAGAAGAATCAGGGTTGGATGGTGCGCATTCGGGAAACTAAGTTATATATTTACAGATAAGGCCATCCCAAATAAGTTAAAGGCCAAAGCTTACGATCAGTCCATCCTACCCGTAATAACATATGGCGCTGAAACTTGGGCACTAAATAAAGCCAATATACAAAAACTAGCTCGGACTCAGAGAGCACATGAAAGACAGATAATCGGGATAAAACTTAACGATAGAAAAAAAAACAAGTGGATACGTGAACGAATGAAATTAATATGTAGTAGAAAGAAAGTGGCAATGGGCTGGACATGTAGCACGCACGACCAACGATCGATGGACCAAGTGAACATTAGAGTGAAGACCACGAGAACAGAAAAGGAGCGTAGGACGTCCCAAAACAAGATGACGGGATGATATACAGAGGGTTGAGGGCATTGGATGGATGACAACAGCTGCAAATAGATTGAGATGGAAATTCAGGGGGAAGGCCTACATCCAGCATTGGATAGAATTAGGCTTATAATGATAGTGTGACGTATATACATATATATATATATATATATATATATATATATATATATATATATATATATATATATATATATATATACGAGGCTGGTTTGAAAAGTCCGTGCAAAGTCCGACAGATGGCACCACCGGCGCGTATCGAGGTCATGTTTAGTTAGTAGCATCTCTTGAATGAACGCACACCAAGTTTCAGCCATATTGGTCTATTTCTTTGTGTTTGGCATTCGTGTGAATCAAGGAAGTCGAGTGATTTTCAAGAAATGGATGAAAAAGAATTTCGTGTGGTGATTAAACATTACTTTATGAAAGGCAAAACGCCTCAGGAGACTAAAGAGAAGCTTGATAAACAATATGGTGACTCTGCACCTTCGATTAGAACAGTTTGTAAGTGGTTTCGAAATTTTCGGACTGGCCATATGGGCACAAGTGACGCTGAACGTTCTGGACGGCCTGTGGAGGTTACGACTCCAGAAATCATTGATCAAATCCATGATATGGTGATGGATGACAGAAGAGTTAAGGTGCGTGAGATTGCTAGTGCTGTGGGCATCTCGACTGAACGGGTACATAATATTTTGCATAAACATTTGGACATGAGAAAGCTATCCACAAGATGGGTGCCGCGATTGCTCACGCTTGACCAAAAACGGAATCGTGTGAAGTGTTGCAAGGATGGTTTGCAGCTGTTCCAAAAGAATCCGGAGGACTTTAAGCGTCGTTTCGTCACTATGGATGAAACATGGATACATTACTATACTCCTGAGACCAAACAACAATCTAAACAATGGGTTATCAAGGGGGAATCTGCACCAAAAAAGTCGAAGACCGTTCCTTCGGCCGGAAAGATTATGGCGACTGTCTTTTGGGATTCGCAAGGGATAATCCTCATCGACTATCTGGAAAAGGGTAAAACTATTACAGGTGAATATTATTCATCGTTTTTGGACCGTTTGAAAACCGAGCTGCAAGAAAAACGCCCGCGACTGGCCCACAAGAAAGTCATTTTCCATCACAACAACGCACCAGCACACACCTCAGCAGTTGTGGTCGCAAAATTAATGGAAATAGGATTCCAACTCGTTTCACATCCCCCCTATTCTCCAGACTTGGCTCCCTCGGACTACTATTTGTTCCCCAATTTGAAGAAATGGCTGGCGGGACAAAGATTTTATTCAAACGAGGAGGTGATTGCAGACACTAATGGAGGGATCAACAAACTAGAACATCGTTGGACGAAGTGTATAAGCCTAAAAGGAGACTATGTTGAAAAATAAAAAAGGTTTACCCCAAACACATAAGTAGTTTTTATTTTTGCACGGACTTTTCAAACCAGCCTCGTATATATATATATATATATATATATATATATATATATATATATATATATATATATATATATATATGAAATTATTTAATATATTTATGTAAGTAAACCCTTGCGTTAAGTGGAGCTGCCGAAAAATTGTGACAAAAGCGCTTCCCTATAACTTACGAGAAAATGATTTATGATCTGATTTATGTATGCCAATAGTTGTACCTAACATGCATATCAAAAACAATTGAGGACAATTTTAGTAACAACCTGGATTTTTAGATGAAAGTCGCCGCCGGCTCACTTTCTGGGACAGGTTTTAGTGGCTTGAGGCTTACCGTTTAGTTTGTTGTTGTACAGATCAATGTTAGTGCAGATTTTTTAAAGATACCATAGATGAACTACACAATAGTGTTAATTACACTATATCAAAAAAAACCCCACTAACTTCATTAATGTCACACACAGAGTTGGCAATACTGCCTCACCCCTGCGCATACACATATACACCAGAGTGGGTCCAAAAATGGCACAAAAAACAGATTATGTTTGGACATAATTTTGGTGAAGTTAAATCATCCAGCAATATACGAGCTCCTACTTTTAAAATTAGTTTTTGGGCGGCGCGAGTGCAGAAATCATCATGTTTTCCAAGGCTCGCAACTCAACCTATGCAAGCCTCGCTCTCCAAGGCACCAGACACCGATGGTCGAACAGCATCAAGTACCTGGGCCTTCACTACAAGCGGCTAGTAGGGAAGGACAAAGTCGTCACCTCCGTCCAGAAAGTCATCGAACGTCTCGGGAAGCTTTACCGGCCAGTCCAGTAAATTGTCAACTCGCAACAAGTTGACAATCTACAAGATGATCATCAGAGCAAGATTGACCTACTACAACCCAGCATGGTGCCAAATGTCACGTACTGATAGATCCACCCTCTAGACTGTCCAAAACAAGACCTTCCGCATCATCGCCAAAGTCCCATAGTTGGTACGCAACACCTAGCTTCAGATGCCAACAATCTTAGAACTCATGAGCAACGTTAACCTCAAATTTCTGGACAAAGCCACGCACCACCCCAACTCCATAGTCAGGAACGCTTACCGCCCCCCTCCACGCCAAGCCCGACACCGTCTTCTTTGACCCTCGGACCCTCTACCCTTGGATTAGTTTAAGTTAGCTTCAATTAATTTTAAGTTGAACCTTAAATTCATGTTCGTGAAATATCTTAAGTTTAAATATCTTAAATTCAAATATCTTAAGTTCAAATATCTTAAGTCTCTCAGCTTATTTATACAAAATCCTTATCTAGGCTAAGTTGTTAGGTCTGGGTATATATCTTAAGACCCAATATGTATATTCACGTTTTTCTTAGTCAGTTACGTATAGTAGTAATAGCATTTATAGCTAGCTAGTAAATCAGTTAAGATATTGGATATTGGTGATGTATATATTTATTTTAGTGTGGATTCGGCATAATTGTTTACTGGGAAAAATGTTTTATGAAAAAACCCAATTTGATTCTTTTCAGGTACATTCGGCTTATTAATGTTATACTTAGTTATTACTGTTTTAATCACATTAACTCTCTCTCTCTTTCATGCATCTCTTTTCTCCTTTTTCCGTTCACTCTATTTGTCTTTTTTACAATTTATATCTAGATATTTACAATTATTCTTAATTGTTATTATTGACCGCTTTCTCGCTCTTTCTCTCTTCCATTCATCTCTCTCATACCTATATGCATCCTTCCATTATATTTATGTTTGTTTATTTACACTGTTTATCAGTATCAGTGTTAGTATATTCATGTTAATAGACCGTAATATTATTTTATACATATGTACAAGGTATTTTGGATTTTTTGTTTACACTGTTTTGTTTAAACTTTACACTTTTTATTCTCTCACTACCTGCGTTTTTACTCTTAACAATAGATAATAATTGGTGTTGGTTTATTCTAGTATTACTTGACTGAAACATTTAATTTAAATTGTATTTCTTATCTTTTAGTTTTCATGGTGTACTGTTTTTATCCTTAATACCCACCCGTACGGAACTTTAGGTCGGCGATCCGAGGCGTGCTTTAGATACGCTTTAAACGCTGATCGATGAGGCGCTGAATTACGTGTATCTTTTACTTTGTCCGTCCGAACTCGCCCATTTTGCATTCATCCCAATGCAAATTATGGCGCCTCGAATTAAACTGGTAGCCTGTGCTAGAGTGGTTTTAGCTCAGGGTGGTCTTGTTCCCTCGTTTGTGTTAGTTGATATGTGTGTTTTGTGTCTATAAAAATTTGTTTGAAAACTATGTGTTGTCGTATTGTGTGTACGTTTGTTGTGTTGTACAAATTCTTGATTCTAATATATCTGTCTACAGATATAGAACATCTTAATATCATGTTCTGCATCCTTTGCAGTCTAGCCGTGTGTGTGTCTGTTATGCTGCATAATACTGGTTGCTGCATATGTTAATGTTGGTATTATGATCTGTTTATATATCATGAGTTTATTTCTAGGCTCCACATGTGAATCGGGTGCAATTAGTGCATCGAGGTTTTGCATTGCGACGAATGCCTTCCGGAGAATATGTTCTACACGATGGTGAAATTTTTATTCTAGAATTCATTTTCATTCATAAAATTCAAATTCAAGTTCAACAGATGTAATTTCCAAGGTTTTTCTTAAATCTACGTATAATAAATCATAATCATGATGATCAGTGTGTTTATTTATTATAATAGCCCTAGAACTAGCTGATGTTCTGTCTTAATATTAAACCTTGTGTGTGTTTGTGTTATTCAGTCATTTCCAACTTCCAAGTCTGAAATTAATTTTATGATTTTGTTTTTGTAAAAGTATTTAATGAAAAAATTTATTTATTTTTGATAGGATTTCTGTATAAAGTTTGTTGGGAAAAATTATCCACAAAAATCACAACTTGATCTTATCAGATACATGGTAGCTTAGACAAAGTTTAATGATTATGTGTTTTAATCTGTTCTATCTTCCGTCTTTCATTCTCTCCCTCTCTCTCATTCCTATTTACTCACATTTACAATGTTTACATATACTTATTTAATTAGCTTAATCTATATTTACAAGGTTTATCTATTTACATTAGTTACATGTATTTTTATTTACTATTTAGGTTATATACTATTTAGGTTTTTTTATTCACACTATCATTTTTACTACAGTGTTTAGTTTAATTTTTATTTTACACTTTACAGTTTCACAATCTATGGCTATTTTTTTTGTAGTTTTTTATGATAAATTTGTTGTTTGGATTTAATTTAGTCTCTGTTATTATTAAAATATTAATTTTTTTATAAGCATATTTTTATTAATACCGTTAGAATTCCATAGGGCTAATTTGAGTTTGTTGAATTTTATTTATATGTTCATAAAGATTTTCTATGCTCATAAAGAAGTCTAATATTACTTCAAATTTGTATTGTTTTGCATTATATTTTTTAGTGACTTCCGCTAAGTCTTTTATTAATCAGACTCCGTTTGAGATGGTTGCGTTGTTCTTTTACGTCTTGTTGTTTCTTCGGCTTGTTTTCTTGGCTGTTCAGTCTCACTGTCTGTCTAAATCTTCTTGTCTCTGTTACGTTAGTCGACGCGACGGCGGGAGAGCTGCAACGTACCTATTTATATATATATATATATATATATATATATATATATATATATATATATATATATATATATATATATATATATATATATATATATATATATATATATATATATATATATATATATATATATATATATATATATATATATATATATATATATATATATATATATATATATATATATATATATATATATATATATATATATATATATATATATATATATATATATATATATATATATATATATATATATATATATATATATATATATATATATATATATATATATATATATATATATATATATATATATATATATATATATATATATATATACAGGGATATATATACAGGGCACGCTTTATTATTCGCCTTATGGTCGCCTTGACAATTGGAACATCTGTCCGTGTTTTGGCAGTTTTGAAAATCTATGCGATGATTGCCAGCGCATTTAGCATATTTCTTGTTGCGGTGGAAGTAGGATGCAGCATGCTTCCACATGTTGTCGACATGTGTGTCGACGTCTCTCCGAGGTGATTGATATGTCGCTTAAATGCTTAATGTTATTTTTTAGAGTTGACAATTTATATTCTACAGTCGTGATAATTAAGTATAACGGTCTGTATCATGTCACCATTATATATATATATATATATATATATATATATATATATATATATATATATATATATATATATATATATATATATATATATATATATATATATATATATATATATACGTCAATATTTTATCTCGTTTTTAGTTCGTATTTTAAGTCGTTAGTGTTAGGTCTGTGGTCAAGACTTTTGACCATAAACGCGTGCGTTCGATCTTCATAAGTGGCATAAGTATGCCACTCGATGTATTGATTAGATCATGATTCCTTGTATTTATCGTACTCTTGTATGTCATTCATGTTTATAATAGTGTTGTTCTTTGTAAACTTTATTGTTTAACCTTTAGTTAAAATTTTATTTAAGGTCGCAGTCAGTTTGTTGTGGTGTGTATTGTTGTTGATGGTACCTGAGATAATAACAGGTGGGGGTTTCTGCTGCCTCCGCTTTGGCACTTCGTCCGGCAGATTTCCAATGTTTGTCCTATCCTGTGTATTGCTGTTTCTTGTATTTCCAGTTTCCTCGGTGTTTTGAACATCTATGTCAAAAGCCGTTTCGAGATCCCTTACTGTTACGTTCGTAAGTGTTACTGGTAGATACTTGGGGTTTGATTATTATTTTCTGATATCTTCTTTTTATGAAATATGAGAAGATATCCTCGTAATTGCTGATAAACGGATTTTCAACTTCAGTTACTTTCCTCTTATAGGAGTCTTCTGCGCTTTTATTTTGTTCTGAGAGAGAAAGAGTGCTATTTCCTTCGTTACTAGAGGATGAAATCATATTATTGTATATCATGTTCTGTAGTGCTATGTCTGTCGGTTCAGCGAGGGTTTCCATGTCTTCCTTCCATTGTAGGCTTTATGCGCTGCTTGTTCTCGAGCCTTTCTTCATTTGGTCTGGTGGTGGTGTTTTGGGAATGCCTGTCCAGATTTTATGTATGTTTCTAAAGTGATTTATGATAATTGTTCTATCTTTTGAGCAACTGCACTGTCTCTCTGCAAGAACTGAAGGAATATGTGTCAATTCTGTAATGGACACTGTTACTTGAAATTAAATCTTGTCATAAAATGGCGATAGAATACAAACTGGTTAATCATTTCTTCCTTGTAATTGAAAATATTTACTGTTTTAAACTTTCAAAAATATCACATGTCCTTGTTGAAAAATAGATATAGATTTACTTTGTTATGGAGAAAGCCGCAAGATTCGTAAGTTGTATTAGGCTTGTTTTTTGTGTTCCAAGTTTAACTGAAAAGAAGTCTGAAAATTTAAAAATTAGTCACACTGTACAATATAAATGGACGTCGGTCTGCTAGTTGGCTTAAAAAATTAGGGAAAATAATAAATCCTAATAATTAATAAGTTAAATAAGAAATGTTTTCATTAGTTATCTAAAACCAAAAAAATAATAAAAATATAGATATTGGCTGATATTATATCGTGTTCTCAGAATTTAGGGATTAGTTTATTATTCAAAGGGCACATGTAGTAAAATAGAGTTAATACAACTCAAGGCTACATCCACCAATAATTTCAAAATAAACAAGCGGAGGTGAGTTGCTATATGTAATATTTTTATGTAAGCACTCGGTCTACATTGGGAAACTATATATTTTATATTCTTACTCTGTAAAATATGTGTAGTCATTTTCCTTTCATTCTGTGATTTTTATCAAAAAATCATATTTTGTTCATACTTCCCAATTTTTTTTCATGCAAATTTAACATGTGGTTAACAGCCATATGACCTCGTCAATATTAAAAAAAAGCATGGTGTAAATTTTGCTTCACGGTTGGACGTTTGGGCACGCCCTTAATCTTAAAGTAGCTATTCACGTTTTGAATTATTCTCGGTTGCGGATTATTATCCAGCCAGATTCACAGAAAGACTTCATAGGTTATGCTCAAATTTTAAAGTTTATTTTCTGTTATTCCGGGCACTTTGTTTATATAATGTTGAATTAATACAGGCAACGATGGGCCTTTTAACGGATCCAAGCGGTGGTCAAGGAAAATTGACTAAATTCCTCCTGAAATATTATGGGAAATTATGCATACTTTTGTATTTATCAGGAGTTATTTGGTTTGCAGCATTAGCTTCCCCTTCTTTTAATGCTAGCACCTATTTTTCGGAAAATGCTTTATTGCCTGGTTTGGTTAAATCATTGTTTCAAGAGGATAGAACTGCTTTCAGGTATTATGAAGAGCTTCAAGATGAAACAAAGAAATATGAAAGTTCTTTACCTTATTCATGGTTACTGGCAAAATTTAGACAAATTGGACTGGATGCTTACACCCACAATTTTACATTAAATTCCCCTTTAAGTCGTAAAAATGTAAGTTTGTAGAAGTTATGTAATTTAATGTTTTAATTAAAATTTTTTGCAAGAATTATCTAATGATAACATAGCTGTTTTAATATATGTGGTGTGTAGAGCTTTTAGTAAAATTACAAAATAATTTTAGTAAAAGTTATATTTTGTACTAGATTTTTTTATTTATAGGAATCGGTCATATATTATTTAAGTGTCTGCAGCATTATATTAGTTAATGAGGAAAAGTCATTTTTGTATGTGTGATAGATGGCAGATTCTCTTATAATTATGGTCACATGATCAATTGTGGTTCTTGTGATTAGACTGTGTTAATTTGGAGTAACTTTTTTACATTTTACTTATGATTGCACGAGGCATCTTCAGGGATCTTTAAGGTTCAAGATTGAATGCTGCCATTCATTCTGCGAAATGAGAGAAAGTTGCTCCAAATTGACCTGGTCTAATCCCAAGAACCACAGTTTCTCTGGTCACTGTTATTACCATGAAACCATAAAATTTGTTATTTTTGGGCTATGTCCTGCCTTAGATTTAGTAAAACTTTAGTAGGTTTTAGTTGCTGTATTTTTTTCATGAGGATGGTAGGTGTGTGGCAGAGAAATCTCTAACTCCTGTTCAGAAAAAAACAATTCACATTGGTCTTGAATCACTGCAAATTATACTCATTAAGAAACACAATCCTTGGCAATTCATTTCGAAGCGACGAAGTTCTTCATGTAAAGCAATTTTTGAAAAGGTTGGTATGAGGAACATCAAGCCAAACTTCATATGGATGTGATGTATTAGCATGATATGTAGACCTGGCGTGCTTCGATTAAGCGAACTACATCCATCAAACGCTCAGCAGCATTAACTTTTTTAGAGAAAACTGCCCTTTGGGTTTTAGCAGCATTAATTCTCCTCGGTTACTGTTACCCGAGAACAGAATTGCCTTTGCTAAGTTGAATAACTTCCTGCTGTCTGTTGATATTTGCATGGTTAGCTGATCTTAGAGTTAAATGATGGAGCAAGAATATCACATTGACAAAGCTGTAGCAGATTGTTATTTTAAAGGAAAAAAAGAGTTGGCCGCAGTATGGAACTTTGGGGCATACTGGCATTGACAGTAAAGGTATTAGAAAAGATTTGTTAAGTGCCACTCATAAAGAATGCCCTCTAAGGTAACATGAAAGTCATAAACAAAGCCTTTCAGACATACCATAAGAGCACAGCTTAGCGAACAATCCATCATGCCAAATAGAATCTAATACCTTGAATAAATCAAGGGCAACAGCTCGAGATTCTTCACAATGTTGTTCCCAATATGTGTTATGTAAGTCAGATCTCCTTATGATCTCTCGTTACAAAAGGGATAATAATGGTTGCTAATAATAGTAAATCCTTCCAATATTTTAAAAAGTGCTAATTGATAACGCGGGTAGTTGAAGAGTAGGTTGAAGTCTACAAACAACAGGTTTTATTTTGCTCATGCATCATTTGAGTACTATGGCAGATATTTCATCAGTGCTAAAAGCTTTTTTGTTGTCTAGCTTCATTAAAATATGTTTTATGACATGCTGTCTGAAGATAATATTGGACCTCTTTGACTGCACATTGGGAATAGTAGATGGTGTTTTTCCCTGGAAATGAACAGTAGAGTGTGAATACAACAAGCTGGCTTTCTCAATAGTATTATCTAGCCATGTAAATAAAGGTGTAGTGGCCTTAGTGAGATTTTGACTAATGGCTTTTTCTACTGACTGACAAGACCTGGAATTGTTTGGACAGACAAGAAGTTTCTCTTTAATTCTTTGATTATGTGCTTCCATGGTTTCAACGATTATTTGTTTATAACAGTGCTGAGGACTAACAAAGATGTTACAATTTCTGACATTAGAGTTCTCACACCATTCTCGGTAGCCAAGATGTTTGGTAGTAATGACTTCTTTGCATTTTCAATCAAATCAAGACTTGTGTTGGAAGAGCTTTTCTTCAAGAAAGGGATGTAAGCTTCCAGGCCAGCTGAAATGACATCTGAAACCCGGTCAGATCTGAAAAAAAAAAAAACGTTTGACCAAGGAACACTTCGAAAATATACCAGCGTTCTTCTGTTTAGCAGATTTGTAGGGCGCGTTTCAGGCGCCTCTTTGGTATTGATTGGTAGAATACTTGATGTTGAAATCAGTTATAGCTGGAATAACCTAATGCCGGAATCACGGTATAAATCTCTAGATTAATGGTTAAAATCATGTCAAGAACTGGCGACCTTTCCGTTACAGTTGAGAATCCATGTGCAGTCATCGATAGCTGAGGAGGATTCTGCTTCCCGGCCTTGGTTGTTGGTGGTGTTTGAATACTTAAGCCAGTTGATGTTGTAGAGATTAAAGTCGTCGAGGATGGCAATTTCAGCACTTGAATGATTAGTCTGTGAATAATTGATGGTTCTGTAAGACAAGCAATAAGTATTCTAAAGTTAGTATCATTTACGGGTCTATAAAGGCAGCAGATGAACCTTATGGTTTGTTGGATTGGCTTAATCAAGTAACATCAAAGTTTTTGGGGTTCTAGAGCCTTCCTTCCTTGGCAAGTGAGATCGCTCCTGACAAAAAGACAGACAGATGTGTTCAATGAACTAACCATTGTTTCATAAGGAGTGATTATATGAAGTTTATTTGATCGCAGGTGTTGGGGCACTGAATTTATGTTCGGATTTAAATCTCCTATAGTGCAAACATCTACTTTAAAATTTTGATGTCAACTGTTGACGCCACCAAATCATCCTCTATCCATAGATCTGAACGGGGAGCTATTTTATCCCTGAAATTTTCTGGGAGCTTTATCATGTTATTATTTTCCTACAGTGAAGTCCAGGGACATGGGCATAGCCACAATAAGTTAGCTCGTAAGAGCA
The DNA here is from genome assembly GCA_019049505.1 of Pachyrhynchus sulphureomaculatus. Taxonomy (NCBI): domain Eukaryota; kingdom Metazoa; phylum Arthropoda; class Insecta; order Coleoptera; family Curculionidae; genus Pachyrhynchus; species Pachyrhynchus sulphureomaculatus. The sequence continues at coordinate 106,863,087 of CM032446.1, read as the reverse complement.
ACTTCATGCAATCAATGCAGTGGTATCTACTATCAGATTTTTGTTCTCTTAGTCGCCTTCTATGGCTGGCAGAATATACCGGTTAGTGGTGCAAACATTATTTATATTAGTTCTAAATATTTTTATTACCCATAATACCCTAGAATGTGACCAATGAGTCATATCAATGAGATATCTTAGATCTTTATCTAATTACTATAATTTTTTTTTTTTTTGCTTTTCTTCCTTTGCATTAAATGTATTGAAATTAACTTAAATGTGAATTGGTAAGGGTGAGGTTGAGTTTACACAACTTTTATTTTTGTGTCAAGTGTCAAATTTGTACATTACATTAAATAAATTTACTTCCACTGTGTGTGTTAGTAGTCTAATTATGATTTTATAAATTCGAAATTTAGTTTTAATCCATATGTCTTTGTCTGGTAATATAGCATCGTTTAAGCGTGCCGCTACTTTCGTCGCCTTTTACCATAACTCGATATATGTATGCTGAGATATTTAAATTTAATTTCTTGTTATATAATTTTTCTTGTCAGCAACAAGCTTACATCTTAACGGTGTTTTAGATGTTACCATGTAGTTTATTTTTGCTGCTGATATTCTCATTCCAAATTTTTTTGCTATTTCGTTAAATTGGTAGAGTAGCCTGAAGATTGTTTCGTTTTCTGATATCAACGCGTCGTCGTCAGCGTAGCATAATATTTTAATTTCTTTATCTCTCATTCTATAACCCCTCAGTTATTTCATCCATTATTATATTGAAAAGTGGTAGGCTTAAAATGTCTGTAAATTTCTTTTTCTACCTTATTAGCTTTGCGAGTTCACGTGAAATGCTGTTTTTTGAGTAAATATTTTTTATGGTTTTTATGACGTCCTGTACGTGGTTTTCATAATAGAGATGTACTATGTCCTCTAGTTGTACCCGCTTGAAGGTTTCTCTAAGTTAATTAGCATAAAATGCTGGTCTGTTGTATTCTATCAATCTTTCGGTAATTTACTTAAGATGAAAACGGCCTTTGTATATGACTGTCCCAGGTTAAACCCCCTCTATTTTTTTACAAGCGTAACAAGCTTGTTAACTTTGCTGTTTGTTTTAGAGTTGTAGCTAGGAGGTTTATCCCTTTGTAGTTTGGTGGTACCTTTTTATCTCCTTTTTAGACAGCAGGATGGTAGTGTTACTTCTCAATTCATCTGAAATTTTATATCGAGTAATGGTTTTGTCTATTAGAGTTATTTGGTATTGAGTCAATTTTCCTCAACTGTATTTGACCAGCTCAGTCGTACTACCGTCTCGGCCCAAACGTTTTTTAATTTATTGCAAATTCGTCGTTCATCATCATCAATCTTGTATCTTTGTATTTTTGTATTGAAAGTTTTATCAAATATTTCAACCACGTTCACTTTTCGATGTAACTAGTGTTTATTGGTTCATTAGCTTCTTTTTTTGAATAAAAAAACGTCATACATATCATTTTACGAAAAACTTCCACTGCTTTTTGACGTGTCTGACTAATGATGTCGTCGGGTTACAGATTCTTTTATAATTTTCTTATAGTTCTGGAGTTTGTGCCGTCAGATAATTTAGGTTAGCCTAATAAGATTTAGCTACGTAAATTTCATTATGTCCTTCTCATGATAATAACAAGATGACTTGAAAATTTACGCAGTTTTAAAATAGTATGGTTTTATAGGTTTATCACACATTAGATACATTTGAACATGATAATTTTGGATTGTCATTAGTTAAATATGGAGACTACAATTACTTACCATAATAAAGTTAGTGGTATTCAATAAAACCAGCTTAAGTATACTTTTTTTTATGGGTCTAGCACACGTGCTACGGGGAAGTCCCTAGAGCGCTCTAGGAGCCGCACGTGTGCGGAAAAAGCAATTCACGTTGTTCTTGAATCGCTGTAAATTGTACTCGGTGGAAAACACAGCGCTGGGCAAATTATTCCAAATGGATGATGTCCTCCATATAAAAGGCTGCTTGAAAAGCGTCGTACCTGGAGTAACAAGCTGAACCTTATACGGATGTGAAGCATTAGCGTGACGTGATTTTACTACAGCAACGCATAGTGTGTTCGTTGATTCCTGTGGTGCAACTTATGCGTTGCTTTGATTTTCCTGCCTTGGTGGGTGTCGGCTTACTCGCCGGCACAATACTTTTGGCAGGTCCATTTTCGGTTCCCGGGTCTTCATCGTTTTGGTCGAGCTGCCATTTCCCGCGACGTCCTCGACCGTTACGTCGCTCGCCCGATGCTTCTTTTATTGGTCTACTGTTGTTTGGAATGTTTTTAGTGTTTTTTGGTGTCAGAAGCTCAAAGTGTCCCGACATTGGGCTGCCTTTTAGTAGAAGGTAAATAGTTTCGGTGTGTTTTCCTGTGCTTATTATTGTTGGTCTGTCCCTACTTACATATATTTCTAAAATAAACGAAAAAATAAAATTAAGTTTAAACAAGTTATTAGCATCATTATAAATATTGTGTCATGCATTTTCGATTTAAGATTGGCAGTGAAAACTTTCTTTGTCCCAAATCTCATTTTATATATTTTTTTAATCGTATAATAAACTAGCCGTGCCCGCGGCTCCGCTCGCGTGGACTTGATTCACCTTTATCGTCACTGCTTATTCGTTATGTTTATATTATTATATAGCTCAAGGGGCCTTAGAGGCCCATGGCTTGGTTGCATACTTGTCTCCTGTTAGCTTTTCCCAGTGCGGGATTCCAATCAACTCCGGATCTTGCTTTACTGCCTTCTTCCAACCACTCCTCTTATTAGGGCTTGCTTTGCCTGTCTTTCTTTCTTCATCCTTGCCACGTGTCCCAACCATCCTAATCCCTGGCTTATTATGATTTGGCTTATAAGGGGTTTCGTATATAGGCATTTTAATTCGTAGTTTGTTCTTCTTCTCCACAGTCCCTCTTCTTCTCTTCCTCCGTAGATTCTTCTCAAAGCTTTCCTTTCCCACACCTCCAACGTCTCCTTTTCTCTTGCATTCAGTTTCCACGTTTCGCATCTATATGTCACCGTGGGTCTGACAACTGTCGTATATATTCTTCCTTTTGCTTTTCTTGATATATTCTTTGATTTCAATATTGGATTCATTGCCCCCAAACATCTCTGTCCTTTTGCTATTCTTTCTTGTATCTCCGTTCTTTCTTGTCCACTCTCTGTTATTGTTACTCCCAGATAATTAAATTTGTCTACTTTTTCAAACATATCTTTTCCCTAAGTTGTTTATTATATCTAAACTTTTGTTGTTTTTATTATCCTTCTTCTTTGTAATTTCCATGTATTTTGTTTTTTCCTCATTTATCTTTAGTCCTCTCATCCTTCCCCTTTCTTCTATCCTACTTATGGCTTTTTTGAGGTTCTTTTTTGCTCTTGTAATCACTGCTACATCATTCGCATAGGCCAATCATTGGCAGGTTTGTTGGTATATCGTTCCATTTGTTTTTATTTCTGACTCCCGGATTATCTTCTCTAATACCAAATTAAATATACATGTCGACACTGGTTCCCCCTGTCTTAATCCCCTCTTCACCTTAAACTTGTCTAATACTTTGCCCTCAACCAACACTCTATTTTCTGTGTCATTCAGGGTCATTGTCACCATGCGAATCAATTTACTTGGAATTTTTAGTTCTTCCATTATCTTGTAGAATCCTTCTCTATTTACAGAGTCATATGCTTCTTTGAAATCCACAAAGACCAAGTGTAGTGCCAAATTTTGTTCTAAGCTATTATCTTGGATTTGCTTAATCGAAAATATCTTGTCTGTAACCGATCTATTTTTCCTGAATCCACACTGGTACTCTCCCAGAATAGACTCGGCTTTTCTGCTCGTCTGTTTTTGATAGTCAACACTACTATCTACGACATCCAGTAAGGCTATTGGTCTGTAATTAGCACATATAGTTTGTTCTCCTTTTTTGTATATTGGACAAATGAGCGACTCTCTCCAGCTCACTGGCATCTTTTCTGTCTCCCATATTTCTTGCACCAACCGGCATAGTTCAATTTCCAGATCTACTCCTCCAACTTTTATCAGTTCTACAATTTCCACCCGGGGCCTTATTTTTTTTGGGTTCTGAGTTTTTCTCTTATTTCTTCTTTGCAGGGTTTATTTGTCGCCTCCTGCCCTTCAGTTAATTTTGCTTCCTATTTCTCATTCAACTCATTTTCATCTCCATTTAGTGTTTCTTTAAAGTACTTCCCCCATCTATTCAGTCTTTCTGCGAAGCTTACTGCTAAACTTCCATCTTTTTTCCTACATATTAGCATTTTGTCTCTGTTTATTCCCTTTGTATTTTATAAAAAAAAAACACGTAAATCGGATAAGTGGTTCTTGAGGGCTAAGCGCAGTAATGGATAGAGAGATAGACATAGAGATGTTACGTTTTATATATATTATAGATTTTTTTTGACATATATTAAATTAAGAATTAAAAAAAATCACGTAAATCGGATGAGTGGTTCTCGAATGATAAGCACACTAACGGACAGACAGACAGAGAGACGTTGCGTTTTATATATATTATATAGATTATTATTATTATTATTATTATATAACCTGGTCAGAGAACATATGTATGAATTTAAAAAATCACGTAAATCGGATAAGTGGTTCTCGAGGGATAAGCGCACTAACGGACAGATAGACAGACAGAGAGACGTTGCATTTTACATATATTATAGATATAGATTATTATTATTACTATATAACCTGGCCAAAGAATATATGTATGAATTTAAAAAAAGACACGTAAATCGGATAAGTTGTTCTCGCCTGATAAACGCACTAATGGTCAGACAGACAGACAGAGAGACATTGCATTTTATATATATTATAGATTATAGATATTCTCTGCTACATTGTTCCAAATTTAATGGTTTAGGCGGGGTACTGCAAGGGAACGCGCTAGCGGCAAACTTTTTTCCGACTTCATTCAGTCTTATCGTCACTGCTCATTCCCTATGCTACCTATCGTAATAAAATATAGCCTATAACCTGGCCAGAGAACATATGTATGTTTTAAAAAAAAAAAGTACGTAAATCGGATAAGTGGTTCTCCAGTGATAAGCTCACTAACGGACAGACAGACAGACAGAGAGACGTTGCATTTTATATATATTATAGAAGAGACGATTCGTGAAATTTAAATTTAGTTTTAGAGTTACGTATCAAATATTTTAGTTCAAATTATACTAAAGCATTATTTATAAAAACTAATTTAAAGCTGACATGCTGAAGTGATAGAGAGACTACGCATTTTGAAAATAACTAGTTTTAAGACCGATAATATCGTAATGGGACCTTATTTTCTTTCGAGAATCTCTAAGAACTAAAATTTGTAAAAATATTCCCAAATCCGATTTTGGTTCTCCTGGCTGATTTTCTGATTAATGTAAAATTAATTAAGGAATATTTTTATCAATTTTTTCAAATGCAATGAAATTCAGTCATGACATTATTGACACAACTTTTTTAAAATTTTTTAAAATATATGCCAAACTTAACATCACTAACCAGAAATTTATCCAGTCAATTTAAAAATATCTGTATGTGGTCCACAATTAACACGTAGCACAGTGATTCGGCAAGAACATGCTAGCGGGACAATATTCATGACGTAATTTCCAGGAACCACTGATAACGACTTGTAAACAACCCCCCCCCCCCATTTAACGAATTCCAAGAATTAATTTGTTTATCACCTCATAAAGGTATCTTATCAGGAGGTCAAAGTAACCCTTATAAGAGAGGTCATTTTCATTTGCAAATCAGTTGCATTTTATGCACACTTGTGATAACATATTTTAAAATTGGTAGCAAAGTGAAACGAGTTTTTTGTGATGGAATATTCTGTTGAAGGTATGTACTCTATTATGACTTATATTTTTTATAAAAAAATATGTATACTTTTGGTGTAATATCAATTTGTAAATGTATAGATAAATCCAGCAAATTTTACATTAATTGTAAACTTTAAAAGTAGCAACTTTTTTTATCCACATATATCCACCTAGATTTTTCTATATGTAATACCTACAACATTCAGGCACAGATTCATATATATTATAGACCCCGAAAAGTCCCGAAAGTAAAATTATTTTATTTTTTTCAGAACGAATCGTGACTATGACGAAAATGGAGTTTTTTGAAGAATGGCTAAAACATGACAAAACTGAACGAAACAGTGGCATTTTTTATTATATAAGTGAAAAATTCAATATGTCTATGACGATTCTCTAAAACGACTCAAAATGAAAATATCAAGCCTTTCAGCAAAATTCAATCAAAAGTGGACTTCTTTAAAGTGTAACAAAGAAATGTTTCTAATCAAACATAAAGATTGGTTAGAGGGATTCGGAATCGAAATAAAGATGTGTGTTAACCAGCCGTGCACTTCAACATCATCAGCGGCTCTTTCCGTAGGGCGACCCAGAAAATCATTTGAAGACTCATCAACGAAAACGAAGAGACGGAGAGTAGAAGATCTTTTTGGACTCGCGAAGTGCAAGTGAGCTTATTACAGCAGCTGAGTTAGCTACTCGAAAAGAAGGGCATCGAAGTGTTGCTAAACAGATCCATAACGTCGCGGTCAGTGAAACTAGAGAAAAGAATAAGTGTTCTGAACAAAGTCGGCAGTTAACACCAGACGAAGCTTTAGCTTATTATGTGGACTCGAAATCGACTTCTCACTCATATAAACAAACAAGAAAATGGTCAATGAAAGCGGGACATCAAGTGTATCCATCGTTTTATAGTTTAGGTAAGTCCAAAGCTTCTTGTTGTCCTTCTGACAAATATATTTCTGTGACTGAATCTCGAGCTGAAATTAAACTTCACGCGATTTTGGATAAAACGGCTGAACGATTAGTTAAAGCTCAGACGGAAGTCATTAGAAGTGTGTTACCTCGTTCATATTATACGTTGGTAAGCAAATGGGGCTGTGATGGGAGTTCGGGGCATAGCACGTATAAGCAGAAATTTGAGAACACTAACGCTACAGACGAATTTTTGTTCGTATACTCATTTGTCCCTTTGAGACTGCTTGATGGCGAAACTGTGATCTGGCAGAATCCAAGACCTTCTACTTTATATTGCCGTCCTATTAAGTTTATTTTTGCCAAGGAGACAAAAGAGTTTACGAAAGAAGAAACTTCTAAAATTTTAGATGAAGTAAGTCAGCTTCTTCCAACATTATGTAACGTTGCTGGATCTCAAATCTCTGTTAAACACGATTTGTTGTTGACAATGACTGATGGCAAAGTGTGCAATGCCTTAACAGACACAAGTTCAACACAAAAGTGTTATATTTGCGGTGCCACCCCCCCCCGTCTACTATGAACGAGGAGTCAAAGAAATATCCCAGCAACGAAGAACGCCTTGCATTTGGTTTATCTACTTTACATGCATGGATCCGCACGTTTGAATGTTTGCTTCACATTAGCTATCGTTTAGAAATAAAAAAGTGGCAAGTCAGGGGAGATAACGACAAAGCTATTGTGAAGCAACGCTCACAAGAGATACAAAAAGTGTTTAAAGATCGTATGGGTCTCATTGTAGATAAACCAAAACCTGGGTATGGTAACACAAACGATGGAAACACAGCACGTAGATTTTTTTTCCAAAGCTGAATTGAGCAGCGAAATTACAGGATTAGACGTAAACCTTATTCGTAGATTTCATGTAATTTTAAGAACTTTGTCATCGGGATATGACATAAATTATATAGAATTCGAAAAGTTTTGTGTTGATACTAGAAAATTATACCTTGATCTGTATTCGTGGTATTCCATGCCCGTTACTGTGCATAAAATTCTTGTACACAGCGCGGAAGTTATAAAGTCTTTTCTTCTTCCCATCGGACAACTCTCCGAAGAAGTCCAGGAGGCAAGAAATAAAGACTGTCGTAGATTCCGTGAACTGCACACCAGGAAGCGGTCACGTATTGCCACAAATACAGATCTTTTGAGAATGCTTTTAATTACGTCTGATCCTGTTAAAAACTCGTATAGAGAATTACCGCGAAGAAAATTTACTTCTTTGCCATCGGAGGTTCTGCAGTTGATTATCCCACCTTCATTGCCATTCGAAACACCATCAGTAAGTTATCATCACGAATTAAATGAGGAGGATTATTTACTCTCTGAATATTCTACTGAATGGGAGAGCGGTGATGACGACTCATCTAATGGTGATTAGTAGGTTTAAGTACTTTTTTATTGTAATTATTATTCTTATTTTATTGTGTGTTGTAGTTGCTTATAATTCATGCCTTAGTATATAAGTTATTTAATATTATATTTCTTTTACTTATACAACTTGTTATTGTAAATAATTGATATATAGATACTGTTATTGTACTAATTTATTTTAAAAGAAATAATATTTTGTAAATTAATAAATGTGGGTACTATCATTATGATTTTTATTTTTTTCCTAGAAATTTCTTTGTAAACAAACATGATTGTGCTTTTCAAACATAATGAGTAGGTAGACGTATGTAGCTAATTAAAGAACAGTTAGTGAAAATAGTGAACAAATGAGACACATTAGTAAACCACTTCCGTCTTGCAGCTACATATTTCGATTAATACACATACAGTACACATTTTTCAACCTTTTTTTTCTTAAAATAGCTTAAGATACTTGGAATATACATAAACAATTGAAATAAGTGAAGAAATAATATTGTCCCGCTAGCTTGTACTAGTCGAGACATTGTGCGTAGGCTGAAACGTTTTTGATCTAGGTACTTAAAACACATTTTTTTTTTTGCAAAATTCGACTTTATTCATCAACATAGTCTCTTTCAAGAGCGATGCAATTAGTCCAACGCTTTTCTAACATTTCTATACTTTTCTTATAGAAGGATTTGTCTTTGCCTTCAAAATAGGCCTCAGTTTCGGCGATAACTTCTTCATTGGAGCCAAATCTCTTTCCCGCGAACATTTTTTTGAGGTCTGCAAATAGGTAATAGTCGGTGGGGGCTCAAATCTGGAGAATACGGTAGATGAAGAAGCAATTCGAACTTCAATTCAGGCAATTTTGCCATCGTAACTATTGACTTGTGACATGGTGCATTGTCTTGATGAAAGAGTACTTTATTCTTGTTCATTTGGGGCCGTTTCTTTGCGATTTCTGCCTTCAAACGCACCAATAACTTTATATAATAATCGCTATTGATGGTTTTTCCCTTCTCAGCATAGTCGATGAAACCTATTTCATGCGCATCCCAAAATACACAGGTCAAAACCTTCCCAGCCGACTGTTGTGTCTTTGGTCGCTTCAGGCGGCTTTCACCGGCTGCTGTCCACTCAGCCAACTGCACATTTGATTCCGGTGTATAGTGGTGGATCCATGTCTCATCCATTATCACATATCGCATGAAAAAATCCTTTTTATTGCGCTTAAACAGCGCTCAGAATCATTAACACGTCGTTTTTGGTCCACTGTGATCAAACGCGGTACTCATTTCGAACAGAGCTTTCTCATGCCCACAGAATTTCACTTTACGATCATCCAAAACAATCTTATGGATTTTTTTTGTTTTCTGGTGTAACTACCTCATTTGGGCGCCTAGAGTGTTCAACATCATTTGTGTCTGTACGACCGCATTTAAATTCAGCTTACCAGTAAATGATGAGTGATTTTCCAGGTCCCTGAAACATTTATCAAGCCATTGCTTTGCTTGAACGGTATTTTTTCCCATCAAAAAACAGTGTTTAATCAACACACGAAATTCTATTTTTTTCCATTGTTTTAAAAATATCAAAAGTAACGTCACTAAAACCACTGTAACTTATAAACTAATCTTCGAAATGTCATGAAATTTTAACACGTAGCGTTTGAAGGTTGGTACTTCCTAAAAATCATGTGGATTTTTTGAAAAGGGTAAGATCTATGTGTCAGACCAAAAACTTTTTAGCCTACGTGTGATAAACTTATATGATTTTGTTCATTCATCAGCTTTTTTGGTATAATTTTCCAGATTTTAAGGTGTTTTTGACATATAATATAGGAAATTGTTTTCTATATGTAATTACCCATCTCCCATATTATAATCAATTAATGACATAAAGTTTAAGGGGTAAGGCCACTCCAGGTCTCAGGAAAAAAGGCGAATTTTGGGAATTTTTCTCAAGAGTATAATAAAAGCAGTCTAAAATTTATTTAAAGTACTTTATTAAAGAAATGTTTAAGTGTACAAAAATATTTTTTTTATTTTCTTAATTCAAAATGGCCGCTGTAGAATCTAGGACGACAAGGCACCTTTTATGTAGATTTGAATCTAGAAAAAAAAAGATTTCAATATATGTCAAAAACTAGTGGATAACTTACGAAAATTTGAAAGTATCGTTTTTTGGAAAAACGGTGCACATTTGAAAAAAAAATGTTCATTTTTCATCCAAAAATTTCACGAAAAATTGCTTATAAAAAAGAAAGTTTATAATTTATCCTAAAATCCGTAGACCACATAAACATTTATTAATGTAAAAGTTGTATCTATGAACCACAGAATTATCTATATGTAGGGACTAGACTTTGAGATGTGATGGCGATATTCTGACGTCAGATTCGTGATCAGCGGGCAAAAATACTACGGATCTGATATATCGCATCAAAAGTATACCCCACTTTTTTTTTTGTGGGGCTGTGTAATTTATAAACATTTTGACATTTTTTTATATAATTTAAAGCTTTTAATAATGATGTAATTAGAAAAAGACTTTAAATATACCTTGCTATTTAAAATTTAAATAATTTAAATAAATATGAAAAAAATGAATTTTTTCCGTAAATATCATTACTATTGTTTAAATAATATAAATATATATGTCTCCCCACTACAATATTTCTGATTTCAAATAATATATTAAAACAAAGATTAAAAAAAATTATCAAATTATCGCTAGTGTTCTTGAGGATTAAAACGTTTCAACGATTTTTCCCCTTTATTGACTCTACTATTCTAATAGGCAACATAACTGAGTTTTTAGTAGGAAAAGTTTATAATTCGTCGATTATATCTATTAATTTTTCCTTCTTAGTGTTCCGTACTGAACACTTATAAGATGACTTCGGTGTCCGTCAGTCTGTCTGTCTGTCACACCCGATTTTCTCTGAAACTATTTGACATAGAAAGTTAAAATTTGGCACTAATATAGAAATTGGTGGCCTCATCAGAGCCGTGTAGTTCTGAAAGTTAAATTTTTACTTAAGGGGTTAGTTTCGGGGGGCAAAATGGGAAGTGAAAAAAGTTTTTTTTACCTGGTTATTGAGTGAGATGTCAAACGAAAGCTTGTAAAAAGACGAGTTCAAAAATATATATAATGTAATACTTGCACAAGCTTTTCATTCTATTAATTTCAAAAAAGTGCGAAAAGTAACCTTATCTTGAAAAGTACTGATCAAAAAATTTTGAAAAACTTCTGGAATATCCTCTACAGGGTGTAGATTGAACGAACATTACTACGAGATTTACCTTTAATAATTTAATTGGTATATAAAAAAAAACAAAAATAAATTCAAGGTCATCAGTTTTCAGTAAAGATCGGAAATAAACTTGTTGAAAAGTCATTTGGGATGTGTTTTGTGAAGTCATTGATCATTTTATACTTCCGTAACAATAATTTTTATTTTAAAAGCATGAACGTACGGAACACTAATTGCGCAAGTCCAACTTGCACTTGACCGGTTATTTTTTCATAAACATAATAAAAATAGCTTTTAAGGTTTTGTCAGAAGATGCGGGTCACCGTATGCTAATATAGGTTGAAATTAGGATTCAAATATCCCAAAATCTGAAATTACTGGTACACTTTTCTGTTATGTCACTCTGAGTAGATTGCCCTCCTCCTCCTAAGCCCTTTCACCCTCGAGAGGGTATGATGACTCTGTGCTCAGTAAATGGATTGAACCATCATCTGCCACTGTTCTCGGTTCTGTGCATGCTCTGATGCTTCATGCAATGACTTTCCGGTTAACTGTTTCATCTCATCCACCCAATGTAAACGTGATCTACCCCTGCAGCGTTTACCTTGAATCTTTTCCTGTATGACCATACCAAATACTTTAAGTATGTCTGGTTTATAAGCGAGTTCAGTCTTTTAGTAATTTTTAGTTCTTGTAAAATAGACTGCTTAGTTTCATGTTCCACCCACGATATCCTGAGAATTCTCAAATGCAGCAATTTTATTTCTGTCAGCTTTCTTTGTCGTCTATGTTTCCGATGCATATGTTGCAATCGGAAATATAAGCGTTCTTGCGAGCCTTAACTTAGTCGATTTCGAGATGCTTGAGTCTTTACATATTTTGACTAATTTTGTGGTTGCAGAGGGAACAATTGAGAGTCTCCTACGATTTTCTGAGTGACACTGGCCGGTATTGGTAATTAGACACTCAATGTATTGATAGGAATCTACGATTTCATTGCCCTATGTACTATTAATTTGGTTTTATGGATTAATATAGATTAACGGAATTGTAAACACATTATTTTTAGTGTTCCGTACGGAACACTTATAAGATCACTTCGGTGTCCGTCCGTCCGTCTGTCTCTTACACCCGATTTTCTCCAAAACTATTTGACATAGAAAGTTGAAATTTGGTACTAATATAGGAATTGATGGCCTCATCAGAGCCGTGCAGTTTTGAAAGTTAAATTTTGACTTAAGGGGTTAGTTTTGTTGGTAAAATCGGAAGCGAAAAAAAAAAAAATTGTTTACTAGGTCATCGAGTGGAGTGTCAAAGGTTGTAAAAGCACTAGCTCAAAAGTATATATAATGTAATACTTGCGCAAACTTTTCTTTGTATTATTTTTAAAAAATCGCGTAAAATCGCTAGGGCCCCTATCTCGACAAGTACTGATTAAAAAGTTTTGAAAAAATTCTGGGATATTCTCCACAAGATGTAGATTGAATGAAAATTATCACAAGTTCATTGCCTTTAATAATTTATCTGGTATATAAAAAAACAAAAATTTCAAGGTCATCAGTAGACAGATCGGAGACAAACTTTGTTGAAAACTTATTTGGAGTGTGTTTTGTGAAGTCATTGATCATTTTATACCTTTTATACAAAAATTTTTATTTTAAAAGCAATCAACGTACGGAACACTAATTGCACAAGTTCAACTGGCACTTGACCGGTTATTTAGGATTATTTTTTGTATTTTTTTTTTTCGGATGGTTGTAGCTTCTACTTGATGGAAATTCGTTATAAATATATAATAAAAGACTGTTTTTAGTCAATTTCCACAGGTTTATTTATAACACAAGTCTGTAAAAAAAAAAATTGAGAGCTGTTTTGGTTTTTTTGCATAATTCTTATGTTTTTGGCTGTACTGAATCCGAAAATGACTTTCATTTTGTCATAGAACGTCACGTTTTCTGACAATGTAGGTATCTATGTTAAACAAGTTATCATCCTAAAATAAAAGATAAAAGACTAAACAAATTTTTTTTAATTTATAATTGCGTAACAAAACTTATTTTTTTATCTAAAATACATTCATTAGTAAGCACTAAACACATTTATTTTTCCCAGTGAGACTCCACATTTTCGCTTGTAGGAAGCATCTGGAAGGTCTCTCGGAAGCGTCCAACAGTAGTCTGCCATCATTGAGACGCTCCATCTTCCCTGGTATCTTTTTTCCATCTTGGTGAAATCGTTCACCTTGCTATTCACTCAGATCTTCTAAATTTTCTGGAAAGTAATCTAGGTGGGAATGAAGAAAAAACTGATTAGGCAACCTAAAGCTTGAAATGCTTTTAACATTCTTTTGACGATTTGTTTGTAGTTAGGGTCTTTGTTATTGCCTGAAAATTTCTCTATGACCTCTTTAAAGGCAGTCCACCCTTCTCTTTGAGGATCCGTCATGGTTGTGATGAATTGTGGATCAGCCATAAGCCGTCTAATATCTGGTCCAACGAAAACACCTTCCTTCAACTTTGCCTCCGACAGGCCTGGAAACTTTGATATTAAGTATTTGAAGCAATTTCCATCTCTTGGAAGTGACTTTACAAATTGCTTCATCCCAATCCCAGCTTTATGTGAAGCGGTGGTAGAAGAACACTTTATGAGGAGGCCCACAGGCACCAAAGTTTCATGCAGGAAATCGTTTTTTTATATTTAATTTTCAAAGTCAACTTTAAGCTCCCTCGGAGGCCAGCACTTTTTGGAATCCGCCAGTGATTTGCTCGGTCTCTACTATCCCATAGACACAAAAAGCAAGGAAATTTGATAAACCCAGATTGTTGTTGACCGAGCAACATGCCCAAGATTTTTAAATAGGACGAATAGCTGATTGCCAATTTCGAAGGTCTTCAACACATCGTTTGCAGACTTTATGAGGTGCCCAAACTTTATCCTGATCTCCAAGTTTTAAGCCAAAAATACGTGAAGTATACTTTTTTTACAAAGTCCGTAATATTAGGTTGTTGCTTTAATACCATATATTCGCCACAAATATAACAGAAACTGTCAGACGAATTCACACACTTCCGCACAGATGACATTGCACTATATTGAACCAAGATCTATAAAACAATGACGAGTTAACACGTAATTGTACCGCGCCACTTTCTACACTATCAGAGCGCGCACGTTCTGGTTACAACGTTTATGTTTGTTAATTTAGCTCACACAGGGCGTTCTTTATTTAGAAAGTAATGATAGTTATGGCCTGTACACATTTAAAAACAGTAATCAAAATAAAATTGTACCTATTTATTTATGACTTCAAGTTAGCCCAAAAAAACCCTTTTTTATAATAAAATTTTGCGTTTTGCAAAATAACCTGACGTTCTGGAATTTTTTGAGTATTTTTTTAGTTTTCAGAACACCTAAATACATAGAAATCAGTTGAAAACATCCAGACAGCGTTTTTGTTGTTGCAAACCTGTGTAATTATGATGACGCGTTTCGCTGTTGCTGCAGCTCCTTCGGATTTATATTTTACACTGTCAAGTTAGGTTTAATGTTTACAATTTTATTTAATTTCTTAATTATAATATTATACCTATTTCAATTATATTGATAGTATTGGAAAACCCACACAGACATGGAATTAGGAGAATAAATTCAATAATGGTGAATTGTTTTGAAATTATTGAATTTATTCTCCTAATTCCATGTCTGTGTGGGTTTTCCAATATTATCAATATAATTTAAATAGGTATAATATTATAATTAAGAAATTATATAAAATTGTAAACATTAAACCTAACTTGACGTGTAAAATGTAGATCCGAAGAAGCTGCATCGACTGCGAAACGCGTCATCACAATTATAAATAAATCTGTGGAAATTGACTAAAAACAGTCTTTTATTATATATTATTTTTTTTTATTTCTTAATTTGTGAAACTTCTTACATTCTAGCTATAATAGCAGTTTTATGTAATTTCTGAAGAAACTTTCACCTCAATGTACATTTATTCTTTTTAACATTTTATTATAATAATGGTCGAAAACATTTATATTTATAAAATGTCTGTCATATTGTCCTTACAGTAAATTCTTATTTTCGTATTATGTTAACCAAGTTATTAACATTAAAAGATATCTAAATAATTTCAGAGGTACTATGGAAAGAATGTGTATGGCATATTAAGAGCACCAAGGGCATCCAGCACTGAAGCTCTTGTTTTAAGTGTGCCTTATAGGCCCCCATCAAGTATTTATTCAACCACTTTACCTTCTGTTGCTGTGCTACTGGCTTTTGCAAAATATGCTGTCAGTAAGTATGTACTAAATAATTAATATTTGTGTTATGACTGTTAATAATCAACGATATTTTAACTATTTGCATAATTTTAATCCAAAAATCCTACAATCACCCTATAATACACGAATAGGATTGGGCTTGTGTTCTAGAATGTCTTTTTTACTATTCAAATTTTATGTCACTATTACCGTCATTAACCTAAGATAAAGTAGACCATAAAAACCAAAAAAAAAAGATATTTAAAACCCAGTATTGACGGGTGTATAAGCAATTATCTGTTGCCTGTATACGCGTGGGTCTAAAGATTAACTTTGGAAAAACAAAATTCATGATGGTGCTCTCTAGTATTCTTAAAATCTTTGATGAAGAAATCAACCAAGTAGACAAGTACATATATCTGACATGTATGCTGAACTACAAGAAAGAAACTCCAGGTCTAAAAACATCATGGTGTTCAACGTCAATGAAAGCCAGTCTGATGTTACCAAAGACCGGATAGATCATGATAAAGCTCAATTTCTTAAGGTACTAAACACTCTTAATATGCCACAAATAACTGACTTTAAAGCCATAAGAATTGGGAAAAGAGGTGATAAGACAAGGCCTCTCAAAGTAATCTTTCAAGACTCTATGACTGCTCTGGCATGTCTAAAACAGAAACAAAGACTCTTTACCTCAAATATACGGATTAAACCAGACCTTACACGAACTCGACTTGCTCATCTAAAACAATTATACTCTGAGTTGAATGAAAAAAAGGAGAATGGTGAAGAAAATCTTGCTATAAAGTATAAGAATGGAAATCTTTACATAGCCAAATTAAATACACTAAGAGGAAATAATCGCTCAAAAAATATAGTCTAGAACCCCTGAAAATATAGTATCAAAATGTTGGTGGCATGAAGTCCAAGCTCTCTCATTTTAAACAGGCTGTGTTATTGTCTGACTATGATGTAATTGTCCTTACTGAAAGCTGGCTTTCCAGTGACATAAGTCACTCTGAAATCAATATCAAAGGCTATTTCTCTTATAGAAAGGATAGATGTGAGCAGACAAGTGGACAGAAACATGGGGTGGAGTAATGATACTTGTAAAAAAATCACTTTGTCCAAGGCAAATTCAAAGTGACTTCAATTCTGTTGAACAACTGTTTATCTACTGCAAATATGGAAAGTTTCAGCTGATTATTGCCGGTGTCTACATACCACCTAGTTCTGGATTGGATGCCTATCAACATCATTGTGAGGCTGTAGAGATGGTATGTTACAACTACCCTTCATCTAAACCAGTCTTGTGTGGTGACTACAACTTGCTACAGGCTACTTGGACGAATCAAGAAGATCATATTATTGCAAATTGTGACCCTAGTTATTATGCTAACTGCCTGGCTGAGCCTTTTACCTTTTTAAATTTAAAACAATTAATTACAGTTCCTAATTGTCGAAATGTTTATTTAGATTTAGTTTTTAGTCATTTTGAGAATTTATCATTTATTCCGGCTGGGGACTACCTCTTACCCAGTAGTATCCACCATATTCCTTATGTGGGTGAAATAGTTGTTGGGCACGTCCCAAAATTAAAAGTAGAACATACTTATTATGACTTTAAGAATGCAGACTATCAAGGATTCAACAGATTTCTCTCTGATGTTAATTGGAATAGTCTTTTTTGCAATAATAATATTGAGACTTGTACCGGTATAACCTTATTTGTTCCCTCTAAAGTATATAGAAGTACAAATTTTCCCTCTTATTTTTCCTCAGAATTAAAAAAAAATAATAATGAGAAAACAAGCATACAAACAGTATAAATTAAGAGGCCATCAAAGAGATTTTCAAACATTTTCTGTTCTACGGTGGGAATGTAAAAGTTTAGCTGAAAGGGATTATAACAGCTATATAGTCAACACAGAGAGAAGTCTTTTTGAAAATCCTAAACATTTTTGGTCATTTGTAAACAAGCTAAGAAACTCTCATGACCTACCCAACTGTTTGTTTTATAATCACAAGAGCCCTGATAATGACCAGAATATAGTTGATTTGTTTGCTGAATTTTTTTCTAATGTTGACTCAAATAATAATGTTAAAATTCTGAACTTACCTACTGATGCGAAGAAATGATCTTATGGCCCTGATAAGTTACCAGAGTATCTAATAAGAAATCTTAAATATAGTATCACTCTTCCTTTATGTTTATTATTTAATAAGTCCCTAGCCGAGGGTGAGCTTCCAAGAGTATGGTGAAACAAGAAGAACAAGGATTGAAAATAGGATTAAGAGAAAGGAAAAATTAAATAAATTTTAAGTTTAACAATTAATTTTATTGGTAAAAAACCAAAATCAATATCTCGTATTATTCCCTAACCCTTATTACTGCTTCCAGCCGGTTTTTCGTGGAGCGGGTGAGCTTTTTCATCACTGTCTATGGGATTCTTCTCGACTCTTCCCCCATCGCAACCTTTAAGTCCTTCAGCGATGCACGGGCTGGATATCTGGCTTGAACCCTTCTTTGGAGTTCATCCCACATGTGCTCGATTGGATTGAGGTCAGGACTCCGCGCAGGCGAGTCTAATGTGGGTATTCCCACTTCCGTCAGGTCTTGCCGCACCGATGCAGCAGTATGTGGCCTCGCATAGTCGTGCACTAACACGAAGCTATGGCCAACTAACTCAGCGTAAGGAACTACGTGTTCTTGCAGGATCTCTTAGATGTACCGGTGAGCAGTTAATCTACCGCTACGAGTCGCATGAGTCACGAAAACCAAATTGGTTTTCGCATCCAGTGAGATGCCTTCCCACACCATGACAGAACCTCCTTCGTAGAGTACCGTTTCAGTAATGCAGCACTGCGCATAGCGCTCCCTAGGCCTCCTATAGACTCGGCTTCTTTCATCATTGCCATGTAGGCACATTCGGGACTCGTCGGAGAATAAAACGGAGCGCCATTGCTCTAAGGTCCAGTCGACATGTTCTCGGGCCGATCTGAGTCGCGCTTGTCGATGGGCTGTTGTCAATTTGGGTCCGTTAGCTGGTCTCTTCGGAGTTAAGTTAGCTTCTTTAAGTCTTCTTCCAATAACTGACAGCCCGATTACAAACTTGTCGGAACTCCTGCTGGACCTCAAAGCCTGTCAAGTGACGATTTCTTAGAGTTGTGTTGACAACGAAGCGGTCGTCTCGCTCCGAGGTACACCTTCTACCTGATCCTGGTCTCTGTGTAAAGACGCCAGTCTCTTGGTAACATGTGTACACTTTGGAGACAGGTGACTGGCTCAGGTGTAGTTGCACAGCGACTACACGTTGGCTATGCCCTTCATGTAATATGGTAATAACTTGTGCCGTGTGCCGGGGTGGTATCCATTTTTCGATGACGTAATTAGTAAGCAGGTATAGCAGAGACATAATATGGGGGGACATCAGGACCTAAAAATACTAATCCTTCACCACATACTATCCTTCCAACTCCTTACCCCTTGTCAACACGTTTGGCTGGCGCGACAGGAAATGACTAAAAACGCCAATATGAAAAATAAATTTGTTGAATTTTCAAAACGCAATACCCCAGGCGAGTAGCGGGATACTGGGTTCTGGGGGGGGGGGGACAAAAATTCGAAAATGAAATACAGTGGTAAACCCACAACACATAGACAACCCAAAAGAATAGAACGCTACGAAGCAACCTACAGAACTTTAGGATCCGAAGAAAAAATGATTGAATTGGAAGAAGAACTTAAAAACATGGACAGTGTTGGGCTTAGCAGAAGTAAGAAGAACAGGCGAGTCTCGTATCACCTTAAAAAGTGGCCATAAATTCTTCTATAAAGGCAATGAAAGAAATTCGGAGCAGTCGGTCTACTTATACACAAAAGGATAGCAGAAAATGTACAGTTCCAAGCCATATCGGAAAGAGTGATTTCAGCAGATATACAGCTAAACAGAAGATGCAAATGTAAGATCATTCAGGTATATGCGCCGACATCAGACAGCGAGGAAGAAGAAATTGACTAATTCTACGAAGATATAAATAAAGCATTGCTACACTATAAAACAAGATATATTTCATAATAATCGATGACTTCAATGCTAAAATAGGGAAACCAGCGAATCCAAATGAGAAGAGTATCGGGAAGTTTGGTCTAGATATGAAGAACAGCAGAGGAGAAATGTTATCAAATTTCGTAAATGAAAATAACTTGTACGTTATGAATACATTTTTCTAAAGCCAGAACCTAGACGATGGACATGGCAAAGCATGGATGGTATAACAAAAAAAAAGATTATGTTATAATTAAAAGACAAGAATATTGTAATCGACACGAACACGATAAGCATTGGCAGTGACCATCGGATGCTCAAAACAAAAATAAGAATAAATCTGAAGCAGGAGAGACGTAGATTGATAACGCATATAAAGATAAAGACACCAACAGAAATAATAAAGCAAAACACAGATGAATATTGACAAGCATTGGAAAATCATATAAAACACATAAATTACGAAACAGAATTTGATGAACTAAACGCACAAATAACCAACAGCCTACTCATGACTACAAAACAAATAGCAACATCGAAAAAAGAGAAAACACAAAAATTAAGTAGACACAAAATCTTATGAAACAGAGAAGAGTATTAAGAAATGATCCTACACATGGCAGATTAGAATTGACAGAAATAGACAAAAAAATAAAGAAAAAGGTCAGAAAAGACATTAGACAGTACAGAAACTTGAAAATAGAAGAAACTTTGAAAGAGGGAAAAAAGTTTGAAAAGCTAAACAAACAAATGAATATAGGGAGACATCAAATAATAAAATTTATAAATAACGATAACCAAGAGATCGCACAAATCAAAGAGATTAAGGAAGCTACAGAGAAATATTATCAAACACTATATGATGCAAAAATATCGCCACCGCCCGGAAAAGAAGAATGAAATAGAGTGATAGTAAGAAATGTGGGATCTGAAGAAATTCCCGATGTAACAACTGATGGAATAATAAACGCCCTACAACATATGCACAGCAACAAAGAACCAGGTTACGAGGAAATAATTATAGAAATGATAAAGTATTGAGGGCATCGATAATACAATTGAAGAGTCAAGGTCTATTTAACAGATGCGTAATAGAAAGTAAAATACCAACACCTTGGGTAAACGCCTTGATTGTGTTTATTTTTAAAAAGGAGAACATATTTAAATTGGAGAATTACAGACCCATCAGTCTGTTATCGGTACTATACAAAATCATCACTAGAATCATAACATGTAGATTAACGAACAAATTAGACAGTTATCAACCACGTGAACAAGCGGGATTTAGACGGGGATACAGCCCTTTGGACCATTTTCAAACAATTAGATTACTAGTCAAAAAAGCAAATGAATATAAGGTCACCTTGTGGATAGCAATGGTTGACTACGAAAAAGCATTTGATTTTGTAGAGATATGGGCATTCCTTAATGCCTTAAATAACTGCAGAGTCGATGAAAGATACACAATTCTTCTTGAATACATATATAAAAATGCAACACCACAAATAATCAAAATTGACAGATGTAATACAACGAATATGTATATTAAGGTGGAATTGAGCGGGGCACGTCGCAAGGATGAATGATAACAGATGGACACGCCGTATAGTTGAATGGAGGCCTAGAGAACATAAAAGATGCAGAGGTGGATCACAGACAAGATGGACGAACGACATAAAACGATTAGCAGGACATGAATGGATGCAAAAAGCAAACAAAGTTCATTGGAGACGACCTGGGGAGGCTTACATCCGATTATGGATGGAATAAGCTTTTGGTATCTTGAGAGACAAAATTAGGGTGAAACGTCGTCTTTATCGTGCCGGTAAATAGTTTACCGTACCGTTATTTTGTGTTGTTGCAATAGAGCTGATTTTGGCAGGGTACCTCAACTCCCGGAAAACTTCTCCTAAGGAAAAGTTCTAGTCGGAAATCTTCTCCTGAAGAGAAGTTGTGTAGGGGATATGTGGGTAAAATTGTATCAGTAAGTAATTGTTTTTGTTTAATTGGGTGAAAAATGGCCTTATTCGAGTAGTTTAGGCGGGTGTAAATTGATCTAGATTCCCCTAGTTTGTTATTAACTAATTGCGTAGTTAAAATTTGGCGTCATGTAGTCTATAAAAATGCGAAAAAAGTAAACAAGTATAGTTGGTTACTCTATAAATAAGAAGTTAAGTAAACAGAATATGCGTTAAACGTGTAAAAATATATTGATAAAGTTGAAAAACAGTTTAATTAGTCGAGAGGTCAGCAAAACTGATAAGAAAGGTCAAATTTTGGTGCTAAGGAGTTGAGTAAAATGCATTGTAGAAAGTAAAAATTGGTATATTTATAAAATAGTAAAATATATTTTATAATGAGCCTAAATTAGCCTAGCCTAAACGACTTTGAACTCGTCGTTGTTGAAATGATTGGAACTCGTTGGTTTTCTATATGTATGATGATGAGAGGTAAATAAATCACAGGTATGAGCAGATTTAAGAAATATATTAATAATAAAACTTTATAATATTTTACAAGATTACTACAAAAAATTACAAATGTTAATAAAATAATTTCTACTCGTTGTTTGTTTTGTATAAAAATACAAGTATGAGCAGATATAAGAAATATATTAATAAGAATAATTTGAAACAAAATATTATAAATGGATTAATTTACAATATTACTACAAAAATAATAACTGAGCTATACATTATTCTGTGTGTTTTCAAGGTTTCATTGGTGAGTTAAAAAAGTAAAAATATGAGGGTGTTAGCCCACAGTTTTTATATTTTGAGTTTGGCGGGATAGGTTTCTCTACGCATGTAGAACATATTGTAGTTAGGAATAATTCACAGCGAGAACACTCTTTATGGTCATATGTGGCAGTCTTGCATTCAATACATTTATCAAACTCTATCTGAAAAGTAAAAAATTAATAAGTAATATATGTATGGCTCAATTTTTTACACAGTAAGTTTCAAAATAGGATTCTTTTTATTTTTTGTAAACATTTAAAACACGGTTGAGTCCTTTTTCTTTTTTTGTTTAAAGAGGTATTGTTATAATGATTAAATGTTGAGTCATTGTAGTCGAGTTCAATTTTAACTCTCTTCCAATATAAATGTGTAACGGAATCATAATTCCGCTAAATGGAAACGACGTTGCATTTCACTTCATTCCCAGTCGTACATGGTTTGGCTTTGGTACATAAGAAAAACTTCCTCGATAAAATTGGTACCATGTTCTTTTTCAATTTTCTTCAATTGTTCATCTGGTGGAATTTCGATGTCGAAGAGTTGCTATAAGTAAATTCAGGAATCAGGAATTTTTTCATTACAGTACAAGTCCGGTGTGGATATTTCAGTAGTAAACTACCATACCATGAATCGTTAAGGAATTTAAGCAAAAACAGAAAAATTTTGTACATTGTGTGCAAAATTGGCTACCATTTCAATGAAGACGATTATATGCAGTTGACATTAATTTAATAAATTATTTTTCTCTTTCAAAATGATGAGGATGATGCTGAGTCTGAAAAAGTGATTTATATTAATATTATATACAGATATTGATTGGATATATTTTATTACATTTGTTGATTTCAGACCAGAGCATCATATAGGGAAACGGTTAAGCCGAATAGATAGCAAAAATATTACTTCTTAAAAGGAAGAATCTTTATAACCCCAGGGTACAGTCTCTGTGTAAATATAATTAATGATTCGCTTGTCATAGGGACTTAAACCTGTTTTAAGTTGTAAGTGTATAAAATTTTGAGTTACTTCAATTTTTGTATTGTTAAATAAACATTGATAATAATCTTCGAATGAAATTAATTTTAGAGCTGAGGATTGAACACCATTGGCCTTTTTGACTATTCCAACATTTGAGATAATATTTGAGTTGTGTTTATCAATAACATTATTATTGTTGCTATTAAGAACTTTAAAAGTATACATTTTAGAACGTAATCCAATAAACTCAGTCATGATTTTTCCATTATTTTCATCATTCATGAGATCATAGATTTTTTTATTTTTAAGAGGTATATTATAGATATTATTTTCGGGATAGTCAGAAGTATCAAACATGGCGATATCTTCTTTAATATGTGCATAAATATCCTCTACGATGAACCGGTATATAAGACTATCTGTGTCTGTATATAACAATTTTACGTTCGAACCAAATTTTTGTTTGATGTAATTGTAGTGAAATTTATATAAAATAGTTTTTGATATGTCTAGAATTGACATACCAATATAAATAGGTTTATTGAATTTTATATTTAATCTTTGCATTTCAGTTAAAACTATGTCTTTACCAAAAACTTCACAACTATGAAAATTGGGCTGAGAAATATAATAATTTGCACCATATCGTTCTGACCACTTGTTCACCAATTTTACATCTCTATATTTCCGAACGTTTTCAATCGTTTTACCGTATGGAACAAGATTCATTAATTTAAAAATTTTTTGTCAAAATCATTTTTACTTAATTTACGAAGCTCAGTATTTACATCAATATATTTTTTTGACTATGAAGATTGTTTGAATTTTAAACATCTGTGAAATTTTGTAACTTTTAAACCCAGTTGAATAGCTTGTTGTAGAGCTAGATAGTGAATAAAATATTTTTTCTTATTGTGAAGAGTTGTTAGTAGCTTGGGAATAGTAGAGTCTAAAATTGGTGGTCCTATATGTTCAGGACAAAGTGGTAGATCTTCATGAAGATTAAATAGCTCTTTGGGAATGAAGTTCTACTTCAAAAATATAACCGTAATCGTTATCGCGAGGAATATTTAATATCTTGCCTTCTTGATAAAAATCCTCTACCCATTGAAAATTTCCTGTAGGTAATGGACAACTCATGGCTGCTCCATACAGGTTATTGACATCAAAATACATAAGAAAAGTGGAAGGTTCATTGCTATTATATTCGCTATTCATGTATTTATTATTCGCTTTACCGTATCTATTAGAACATTGTGAAATACCTCCTTTAATACCCCTTTCAACAAACATAATTATATCAATGTCATTTAACAATTCTAATTTTACGTCGATTATTCGGAGCATGCTGTCAAATGCCAAACCGGGTGCTGCAAAATAGTGGAGACTAATTTGTAAGTTTTTAAACAGAGCTTTTTAAAATTTTCAAAAACGTCGGCCAGAAGTAAGACATCAGTTTTCAAATAGAGTTCAGCATATTTTTGAAGATTTTGTATATTAAAAGTATTCCATACTTTGCACGCATGTTCATACTGCTGTGCAGTTTTATTAGAATTATTAATTTTATTAAAAAATTTATCTATTGATGGCAAAGAATTTTCTTGCAATTTTTCCCAACAGTCAATATATTCATAAGAAAAGACTCCTTTCCTCGTAACTAATTTAAATTGAGTATCATCTTTATAAGCTGTTTTCGTAATATTTTTCTGGTCATCATCTAGATAGGAAGCTAGACTATTTGCCATAAACCGATAAGAATATAAAAATCGGAACTGAATATTTGAATTCTCAAAGTATTTTGTAAACGATATATATTTTTCCTTGTTAATTGGAAGTAAACTTATTTGTCCTTTCATTTCTGTACAAAGGGCCCTAATCAAAAAATGGCTATCGTAACCGGAAAGGTTATGAAAAAGTACAGGTATTATAAGTTTATTTTTAAAATTTAAATTGCAAGAGTTGTGGGCTGCCTCTCTAAAATGTCCAGTTAAATGGCAGTGATCTCTTACTTTATAATCATTCCAATCTGCTAAAAAGGGTTTAGAGCAAATGTGGCAAGTTTTCGCACGATAAAAATCATCATTTTGTTGTTTCGTTAATGATAACTTAATAGGATTTGAATATATTGACTGTACTTGTTGTGCAATTTTTTCCAGTTCCCTAACAAACCATACCTGACAATTTTCACCAGTGTACATTTGAAATTTTGAAAGAGAATCATCATAGGAACATTTTAAATAAAACGCCATACTAAACGGTTCATGTTTTTGATATTTTTTGGATTTCTTAGTGGTACTTTCTAAATCTGCATAAATCGCAAATGGAACCATCAATTTGTTCGAAAAATTTTTAAAAGTTAAAATTTTCTCATTTTCTTTGGGTAAAGTAATTTTAGATTTATTTAGTATTCTACAATCATTTAAATGTTTAGTCAGGTTTGATTCGCTTTTAAAGTGATTAAAACATCTCTCGCAAAACCATTTTTTATTTTGAGTATTTCCGACTTGTTTGCCTATTAAGCAACTTAAATTCTTAATATATGCAAAATGGAATACTGTTTTATTGTTAGGGTTGGAATAGTCAATTTTAAAGGAATCATCATCATCAACATCATCAAGAGTTAAAATAAGTAAATTAATTTTAGTTGAAAATTTTGTTTAGTCAACATTAAGGGTAAAATTTCCTGGTTTGCCACACAAAAAATATTTATAGCCAATTTATTAAGCGCCTCAAGTAGAGGAATATCTTTTAATACTATAGGAAATGAAATTCCTTTGTTTTTTAATACTTGGCTGAAATGTGGATAAGATGAAGTACATGTAACATTTTTGTTAGCTGGATATGAAGCACATACAACAGACCAGAGAAAGCAATAAGGATCATTATTTTGAATATTCACAACACTTTTAGTGTTTTGAATGAATTTTGGTACTGTTACATATGTGGAAAACCCTCCACTTATGGGATTATATTTGTTTAAATTTACTTTCAAGTGCCATATTTCACATAAGGCTCAACCGATGTCTTTTTCCTGAAAATCCTCTAAATTAACTAAAATTTTATCAACTACATTCATCTTATACCACTCAGTCAAGTTTGTATTATGATCAATTATATTATTTTTAGTCGAAAAATGTTTAAAGGACATTTCAATAGTTTGAGTTTTTATAATTAGACCACAAAAGACAACATTTACTTTAAGCATAGTCAGTTGTTTGAGTTCCTTTCTAATTCGCAGAGAAAATACACGAAAAGCTTTTTCTAAAAATTCCTTAGGCTCTTTAAATTTAAAGTTTGTTATAATTCCGGTTTTTATTCGCCCCTGAAAACAGGAATCTACATTTTGCCAAACCAATTTTTTCTTTGCCAAAGATTTATTAGTTTTAAGATAAAATTTAAATTTTTCTAAATAATTTTTCAAAATGAATAAATTTGATTCCACTTTACTTAAACTGTTCACACAGACTTTGTTTTTTAAACCCTTTTTTAAAATAGCAATATTTTTTTTATATTCTTCCTTTGTTTTAAGTAATCTACTCACAAATTCGGTAGACCGTACTGCTGCCGTGGAAAATGAGTCCAACACTTTACTACTGCTGCTGTTGGCATTAGTAGAAGACATTGTTCTTTTTTTTGTAAAAACACAAAATCACTTGGTATACTATTTGTATCAATTAAATGCTTTAACTGATGGCCACTTTAAATCAAATCGTTGTATTTATACTTTGTTTTAACACGTCATGTTTCTAGTTGTTTTTGTACATGTTGGTGCAACGTGACATTGTTATTATGTTGAAAACATGTTTTTAATAACAAATATCTGGTGATTGGAAAATTTTGACTTAATTAGCGATACCTTTTTGATTTAGTGCAAAACAAAAAACAAACTGTCTATAAAAAAGTATAATGATAAGAAAACAAGTAAATAACTGGAGTCAGTTAGTCTATAAAAAATATTAATTATAAGAGATAAATGTTGAAAATATGTTTGGAATAACAACAAATATCTGGTGATTGGAATATTTTGGCTGATGCAATCTTATTAAGGGTACCAATATTTTATTTCAATATATTTTTGTTGTCGACTATATGTGCACGCATGTTGACTGCAACGTGATTATAGATCTGATGAAACAGTTTGAACTAGTATATAAACTCGACTGAAATTTGTTTTTGGTATCACTATTACAACAACAGTAGAGTGAATAAAAGTGTTGATATTATGGGTAATACTCCATGCACGCTTGTCCTCTTATCCGAGGACCCGATTTTCCACTTTGTTACG
This sequence comes from Pachyrhynchus sulphureomaculatus, assembly GCA_019049505.1. Lineage (NCBI taxonomy): Eukaryota > Metazoa > Arthropoda > Insecta > Coleoptera > Curculionidae > Pachyrhynchus > Pachyrhynchus sulphureomaculatus. Next base: position 106,835,305 of record CM032446.1, on the reverse strand, counting down.
TTAATGTGGTGGTTAAGACCTGTTTCAGTAAGTTTTTTTTTGTGTAATTTATTTTATTTTTTTTTTCGTAAACTCAGAGAATTCTTTTTTGTTTATTTTTTTCGTAGAGAACTTTTTTTTTTTTTCTTTTTTGTTTAATTTTTTTTTTTTTCGTTTTATTTGCTAAAATCAGAGAACTTTTTCTTTTTTTTTTGTTTTTTTTTATTTAATTAATTTTTTTTGTAGAGAACTTTTTCTTTTTTTTTGTTTTTTGTTTAATTTATTTTTTTTCGTTTTAATTGCTAAACTCAGAGAACTTTTTCAGTTTAAGATTTATTTATTTTCTATTTTCTTTTTGCAGATATGGAGTCAAATCCATTAAATCCAGGGGTGATAAAGTTTACGTCCACCTGTCCTATTGTCCTAAAGGTATCAAATTGAAACACAAACTGGGCAACTTACCGTTGCGCTATATGCGTACAAAAATTGATAATGAAGAAGATTTCAAGATTTTGGAGAAGGTGGTAAAGAGATACAAATTCAACCTCCTCGATGAATGAAGAAGAGGCTGACACACCTCAATCCGTAGTAATGATGAAGAACCCTTCTATAACCTACCAAGAGAAAGGAACAGTAGCCGAATCATCTTCACCAAAAAAGAAGAAAAAATTAACTGTTGAGGAAGTCTATTCTGACTCATTGTCAAGTGATGAAGATGACAACGACAAGGATGATAAGGAAAAGGATCCTTTATCACTCCCCAGTACTAGTGGTAGTAATAGCAAATAGGAGTTGCATATTTTTGTAAAATATAGAGTATAAGAAAAATTTCTGTTTCTTTTTTTAATATTTATTTACATTATTTACAAGCCAATTTTTTAATAATAATGATAATAATAATAAAATATTTCACATAATAGTTTGTTTTTTTTATATGGCAATGGTAATATTCTTTCAAGAAACTGTAATAGTACTGGTTAGAGGGTTATATCTAACTAATCGATCATGCAGGATTAAACAATAGGCAGCTGTATCTTTGGGTACGATTTTACTGGATTCAAATTCCATATGTATATCGACAGCTCCTCCTTTCAGTATATCTTCACTCTGTCGCGAACATTCAATTACTACAAGTGGTGCGTGTGATTTAAATCTTATAGGATATACACATGGATCGTTGAGAGCTGTATAATAGTAGGACTTTTGAAATTGTGCATACATTTCATAAAGAATGGAATATTTGTTAGAATCAAAATCTAAGTTTAAGTTGTCGTAGGGAAACATCTCTGAATTTAAGTAGACCTTCAAATTAGTCAAGTTAACATGGTTAAAAGTACTCATATCTTTGTAAATTTTAGTTTTCATAGCTGTTTAAAAACCAATGATAATAAAGCGTGGTTTTTCCAAATGATTTGAAGATTTTTACGGTGCAAGTGTGATTTTTGGCCTGTTGTAACTGGATATTCATGCAATTCCCAACTACGAAAGGCCATATTTAAATCCTTGTTGCTTTCGAATTGTTTGAGTAACCGTAACTTTTGTTGATCGCTCACTGAAATGTGCTGCATCTTCCAAAGTACTTTGTTAAGAGTCACTTTATAGGTTTCCTTTTTATCCATAATTTGTTAATAACACTGAAATTTCCACTTCCTTCCACTAGGGTAGGCGTCTCATTTTCACACCATCCTGCATTTTGTAATCTATTACTATCAGTTGGAGTAAACGATACGAGACCCTCTAAGGTTGAAGTTATTCCAGGATTTCTAACACGATCAATTACCACTCCTCCTAGTTCATAACGAATTTCTTCAAATAGATAGAGTATGCCATTGTTGGTAAAATGTACATTTTCACTATAGGTATTATCATTTTTCAAAAGTTTACCTTCAATATACAAAAAACTTTGACTGAGCAACGTATAAAGGTCCTGTGTTTGAACGGGTATTCTAATTTCATCGTTGTTATTTAAAGTTGTTGACGAATAAGGTTGATGAGTATGGTATTGATAACTAACAATTGCATCATCGTATAAAACACTTTCTCCAACTTTTAATATGTTATAGCTCATTTTTTTCTTCTTCTGCTTTATTACTGTGTTTACACTTACACCTAATTATTAATAAAACTCTCTCAATACTTGTACTAATTTGTAACTTAAATGTACACCAAAATAGTCTTAGTTTGTTTGCAATTTTTTGTTTAATTTTTTAATTTAAATCCCAATGAAAGTACTACAGCCTTGTTCTCAGGGTTAATCCTTTCAATGGTCTTTGTAAACTGATACGTTTGTCATTCTTCGTACATGTTTTATATTCAGTTTGTTGTTGTTGATGACAGTCCCAGAGCGGTATGTCAAAGGAATTACGGTTATATAGAAATACCATATTAGTTTAGGAAACTTTTTTAAAGTGTAAACGTGCTGTGATCAACTCTTTTCTAAAATTAACTAAATTTCCATGTTGATCGGTGATTTTAAATTGAATTTCATCTATATAATGCGTACTGATTGGTAAATATATAACATTCGAAGGATTTTCCACTATTTTTTATCCAGGTTCTACATTAGGATAAAACATGTGAATTATATGCACATGCGCTTCATTATTATGCGAATTACTGAGTAAGTTACATTCTATACAGATAGAATTAACCTTGAAAATATCTACAGGATTTTCAGATATGTACCGTTTATTCGGTTCCAGGACTATGTTACCAAATCCCAATAGTTTTCCTATAGAAATTTTCTTGCTAAAGTCAATTTTTTCTGTACACCTAATTTCACACTTAAGAGTGTTCAATTTTGCACTAAGGTACAATTCCGGTTTAACTTTCTCCTTTGACTGGAAGCTGATTTGTTCAAGTAAACACTTGTATATATCTCTAAGTTCATAGGATCCTTTTGGTAAAACAATTTTTTGGTCTTCACCATGGTGAAAGGCATGGTTGGTTTTGTCAACGTTTGGTATTGAATTGTAACTGACAAAATTAATCAAACCCAAAACGAACTCTTCGTTTTCGTTTAATACAATTGAAGGATAAATTTTTGTTGTCAGTATAGATGCATTTCCTGACAGTGTAAATGTGTAGGACATTTTGAATAGTTCTGATCTACTCAAAATAACATAAATAACTAACATAATATCTAGATGAAAATTGCTTTTATTTTAAACATACAGGATAATGTAAAAAGTTTAAACATAAATGTCCACAAAAAATAGAATTATAAGACTGATAAGAAGCATAAATATAAAAAATAGTACATTTGTCATTAGATTGAAAATACAGTTGTGTTTCGATTGGTGGCAACAAATTTCCAAAACTGTCAGAATTATAAATGATTGATCCATATTTCTTGTAAGCAGTCCAGTGTGTGCCAGGGCCAGAATCGTTATCAAAATTAATAACTCCTGCTTCATATTTATGAATTTTCCTCGGTAACCTGTCTTTTATAAAAACTTCTTGAAAATAGGGAATTTTCAGCTTTTTTGCATACATTTCCATCTCTAGGTTCGTTAAAGCATGATTGGGTAATTTTATCGGTAATTTTGTATCTTGGGAGGACGATGGTGAAAAAAAGACCCATTCCAGTTTTATTTGGTTTTAAATAGAGATCCTTACCCATGGCAATTGCTTCCATTGTTTTATTGTGACGTTGACTTTCATGTAATTGTTGCTTAGCTGATCGAGGTCATTAAAAGCCTTTGTTATTCCTGCTGCTCCTTCACTCAAAGTGCCCAAAGCACTAAGACCTGCAAATATCGGTATTAATGGTAGAACTCCTCCAGTTTTAGGAATTTGAATAACCCTCGGTGCTTTGATTTTTCCTTTTACATTTTTAACCGTTTTCCTAGCAATATTAAGCGCACTGTTTATGTTCGTAGGCTTTCCTTTTAAAATATTCCTCTTTATTTTCCTTGTAATGGATTGAAAGCTTGATTTTGTTTTATTTTTACGTCGACTACTTATTTGTTGTTTACGTTTTCCCCTTTGTCGAATAGTTTTTTGTTTCTTCTTAGATTTAATCTCTTTTCTTTTCTGACGACAACGACGACGACGACGACTACTACACTTACCATAATTGTGTTCCCTTTTGTTCAAAGATTTGTAAAGAACTAAACAATATTTGATCAAGATTTACCATATAACTTAATTTACTTTGAATATTTTATTATTTATTTCATCATTTTCTTCTTCACTACTACTACTACTACTACTATCACGTTTTCGCTTATTATTATTCACGTTAAATGTAATGTTGGTGGTGGGTGGTTCTTCCGTACTATTTAATTTACGTTTCAGACCCTGTTTTTCTTTTTGTTGTTGCTATTGTATATCTCTCTTAAATCTTTTTTCTAACAATTTAACTTCTGATTCTTGATTATTATTATTGCTTTCAAGTTTCCTTTTTCTGTTAATACGTGGTACAGCTGTGGATAATCTATTTGCTATTTTTTTCCTTAATTTTTCTTTCATGATAGGTATCAGTGTGTTCTTTTATCATCATCATTATCGTCTTCATCAGCACTGTCGACAAGGAAACAGATAATTTGTCTGATTTATTTTAACTATATAAATTATTTTATTAACATATTTTTTTGTAGTAATTTTGTATAAAGTTTTATTATTAATATATTTCTTAAATCTGCTCATACTTGTGTTTTGTTTACTTCTCTCATCATCATACATATAGAAAACCAACGAATTCCAATCATTTTAACAACAACGAGTTCAAACTTGTTTAGGCTAGGCTAATTTAGGCTCATTTTAAATATATTTTACTATTTTATAAATATGCCAATTTTTACTTTCTACGATGCATTTTACTCAACTCCTTTTCACCAAAATTTGACCGGTCTTATCAGTTTTGCTGACCTCTCGACTAATTAAACGGTTTTTCGACCTTATCAATACATTTTTATAGGCTTATTGCATATTCTGTTTACTTAATTTCTTATCACTTAGATTTTTTATAGACTAACCGACTATACTTGTTTACTTTTTTCACATTTTTATAGACTACATGTTGCCAAATTTTAACTACGCAATTAGTTAATAATAAACTAGGGGAAGCTAGACCAATTTACATCCGCCTAAACTACTCGAATAAGGCTCTTTTTCACCCAATTAAACAAAAACAATTACTTACTGATTCAATTTTACCCTCATATCCCCTACACAACTTCTCTTCAGGAGAAGTTTTCTGACTAGAACTTCTTCTTAGGAGAAGTTTTTGCGGGAGTTGAGGTACCCTGCCAAAATCAGCTCTATTGCAATAATACAAAATAACGGTACGGTAAACTATTTACCGTTACTATAAAGACGACGTTTCACCCTAATTTTTACTCTCAAGATGCCAAAAGGGCACTGATTCAACAACCTCTGGTAATGTGACGTCATTGACGATCACTTCTTGCACACTTTTTCAGCAGCTTCTTCGACTTCTCGCAAAGTTTTCACCAAATTTTCAGCTTATAAGAACCTTTTGCTCAATCTCAAGATGCCAAAAGGGCAGTGTTTCAACAGCCTCTGGTATTGTGACGTTATTGACTATCACTTCTTTCACCCTTCTTGCAGAACTCAAGGTCATTCTTCGGCAACTCAAGGTCATTCATCGGCTAGTGGTACGCTCAGGATGGACAAATGCCATCGTGAGCCAGAAATAAATTATTTTATTGTTGTGTTGTTTTATTTTCTACATAGTTTAAAGTATCATAGCATTTAGTAAATTTCATTGTAGTTATGACTCTTAGAGTTACTTCTGGGAATTTTTTTTACGATTTGACTGCTATCGGTAAACAATTGATATTACCGCTCCGTCCAAAGCCTACTTCACAAAATGTGCATTTAAAACTCGCGTAAAAACTGAAAGCTTTTATATTTTGAAGTAGATTTAAGCAAAACATAAAGTGTGCTATATTTTTAGAATAGTCATTTAAAGCTCTATTCGGATAAGGAAAAATATACAGGGTATCCCATTTAAAAAAATATATTTTTGCGTTAATAACTATTAAAATATTAGTTGTAAAAAAATGTAACTTACACTGTTGAAATCCACGTGAAAAAGTATTTTGAGAATGTTTTTACAGAAATCAAAAATTTTCAGTAGGAAAGGAATTACAAACATTTTTTCCAAAATGCAGATTTTTGAAACCCTGTATATCTGAAACGGTACTAGATATCGATATGCAGTTTTCACCATTGAGTTTATCATAAAAATTGAGCCTCAGACACCGACATCACTTTTCGTCTATCTCCTTTAGATAAAGGGGTTTACCTTTAAAATGTCCAATTTGGACCACCCTGTTCAGTCGTTGATAAATCAAACTTATATCCCGAATACATTCTATTGTAAGGCATATGCAATCCAGCAAGATTGACACGTAATAACGGTAACGATTTATTATTATACCGGTCTGGGCGTAGAAGAAGTTTAAAGTTTATATTTGAAATAAGGGGATGCAGACTATATTTAGGTTTAATTATTTCTTTCCTTGGTAAAGTTAAATATTGAATTCCCGAAAAAAATCACCTTTTAGATTTTTACATTTTTCACGTTTCAGGGATCAAAAAAAAAAAATGATCCCCCATTTCCGTTGATATGTCTGTCTATCTGTCAGTTGGCATTAGACCTCTAAAAGGGAATGATATATCGTTTTCAAAGTTGGTAAACATATAATGTATGCAATAGGAATATAACCTATAGGTTTGCGCGGCATCGCTTTGGGGAAAGTGGGGCAATAAATTTTGTATATTTTCAGTATCATGATAATGACGTATAAAACGGAATATATAAACCCCAAGAACCTAAAAACGGCCTATAACAATATATGAAGCAACTCCTCTAACCCACTCTTCTACCCTTCTACTCCGTTTATGTTTCGCGAGATATAATTGAAAGCAATTAAAGCATTTTTAAATTTCTTGATTCCAGAAGCGTCTATTAGCCTCCCCCACTCTGTTAATAAAAAACAATGCCTAAAAAGTGTGTATTATTGCAACCAAAAATCCAGAAAAATTCTTATGGAAAGCAATTTTAGAGGGTAATTTTTTCACAAATGTAAAAATTTCCCTTAACAGAGGAAAATAAAGAAGTTCAGCAGAAGCAGGCGTCAGAACCATAAAAATGATATATAATACAACATAGGTGAACCAGCATCTCTAACCCTTTCCCATCCCACCACTTATATGTTCAAATACAAATACTTAAGCTGAAAATTTTTTACTAAACAAAAAGCGAGAAAAATTATCATAAAATTATTGAAACTAGATAATCTGTAACGACACCTCACTCTTTTCACCATCCTGCTCTAAAACAATGTCGCTCAAGAACCCTAGTCTCTTCTCGTACTTCTATTATTATATTTGTACCAAATTTAAAATTTATATCACTTTTCGTTAGGGTTTTCGTAAAATTATGTCTTTTGTGATGTATGGACCATAACTGTTAAACTCTGGAGAAAATGGGAAGTTATTTTTTCATGAATACAATACTTCCCTTTAGCAAGGGAAGTAATATGATTAAATTATCTCATAAAATTAGTTCTGCTATATTCTATATAAAAACCCATTAATACATCGTCTTTAGTAAATCAGATCTGAACCTCTTGCCTTCTGATCTGCGAGAGGCGTCTTTAACTCGGATCACGAGGTCAGCTACCTTCCGGCATGCACGACCATGTTATCAGAAGTACAAGTAATATTGCGGTTAATAGAATGTGCTCGAGTTGTACGTTTTATTTGTCTACGACTGTACTTCAATAGTTTGTACATCTCTGAACTTTTTGATTTTAGAGGAAAAATATTGGGCAAAAGATATAATATTCTTGATCACGGACCACGAACAATTAGGTATGCAGGCTTGGTTAGAAGCTTATCATGGAGTTACTTGTGGTAACGAGAACACTCTTGATCATGGTGACTTAAAAGGTCGGGCTGGTGCTATTCAGGCTGCTATTAATTTGGAACTCCATAGCACTAGAATTGGTAGGTAAATACTAGTACATAATATATAGCTGCCATATTTTTTGATTTTAATTGGTTCAGGTTAAATATTTGCCACATACACTTGTTACTTTTTAAAGGCAGAGTTTTATTTTAAAATATTTTATTAAATTTGTCTGGGGTAATTTTTAAATACTTTCAACCATCATAATTTTAAGTTTATTTTATCTTTAAAGAAGTTGTTAATACGTTTTATTTTAGTATAATTAGTAAGACGGCATTGTTTTAAGGTTTTTGCATATTTTCTTATTACTTACAGTTAAGATATTACAGATAATACAACAAATCCGTTAGCTTTTCTTACTGACAAGATAGAATATTTTGAGTCAAAGAAACTTAGGTATTTATTTTTTTACGATATGATGTTAATCGATATTATTTTTTTTGTATGCGAATTAATTACAGACAGAAAGATAAAAGTACTTAATTTGTTATTATGTGTTAAACATTATGATAAGAATAGATAGATAATTGAACAGATACAAAAAATTGTGGCATCAGTTTTACAATCAAGTATTACTAAAATTATTTAATGCAGTTTTCAAAAATGAAAAGCGTATTTTATTGACTATTAAATATTTTTAAATGGTTCGTGGTTACATTTTTATAAAACGTTACCTTGTTTCAATATTTTAAGTTGATATAACCTTGTTCTGAGTTTTTTTAAATTTTTTTCTGAATTATTTACTTCTTGGACTACTTTTTACAAATTTTTGGTACAAGAGGAAATTAAATAGCTTGTTAATTTTTTTAGGCCATGTCTGCCGTAAACAATTTTATAAAAAGTCAATTTTAATACTAGACAAAAATTGTAAATATGATAGTTCTTGATTTAATTGGTCAACTGTTTAAATTAGACTACATTTCACATTCACTTTTCATTTATTTTCAACTAGCTAGTCTGTAACTATAACTATTATACAATGATATGATCAAACATGATTAACAATTTAGATCTTAAGATATATACATGGCAGGAATTTAATTAAATTAGTCTAGGTGAGGGATTTATATAAGTATATTAACAAAACTTAAGATATTTCAACTTAAGATATTTCATATTTCATATAAATTTAAAGTTAAACTTAATAATAATTAAGGTTAACTTAAGCTAATCCAGAGACAGGGAGTCGCTGGGCCTTGGCAGACAGCGGCGGGCATGGCGTGGAGGGAGGCGGTAGGCAGTCTCGATTGTAGGGTTGGAGTGGTGGGTGGCTTTGTTGAGGAATTTGGTCTGGGCGTTGATGATGAATTCATGGATTGTGGGCGTCTGGAGGTCTCGGAGGAGTTGGGTGTTGCAGATGAACCATGGGGCTTTGGCGATGATGCGGAGGGCCTTGTTTTGGATGGTCTGGAGGGTGGATCTGGAGTAGGTCAGTCCGGCTCAGATGATCATCTTGTAGATTGTCAACTTGTTGCGAGTTGCCAGTTTGCTGGACTTAAGTAGAGAGTAGAGCTTGACGAGGAGTTGATACTATCCTCTCGTCGTAGTGGTAGCCCAGGTACCTGATGCTGTTTGACCATCGGAGTCGGGTTTCTTGGAGGGTGGGGCTTTCCGGCGGTGAGTTGCAGGCCTTTGAAAACATGATGGCTGGGTCTTCGCGGGTTGAGCTGGATTCTCCAGTGTTCGAATCAGGGGACTAGCGTGTTGAGATGGTACTGGAGGTGGCTGATGATGATCCTGGTCAATTTGATGGTGGCTGTGATGGCGGTGCAATCGGCGTGCATGAAAGGGAAAGTGTGGTCCGACTTAGGTATGTCGGTCGTCTAGATGTTAAATAAATGGGGTGAGAGGACGGCGCCTTGGGGGACTCCGGTTCGAATGAGCCTGACTTCAGAAATGGTCTGATCAACTTGAACCTGGAATGTACGGTCCGAGAGGAAGGAGAGGACCAGACCAGGTCGAGGATAACTTTCTCGGCAGCGGCTAATTGGCCGGTAGTTGCTGGCTTTGTGAGTAGGGGTGCCGGGTTTCCTGATTAGGATGATGTCAGCTTTCTTCCAGAAAAGCGGGAAATGGCCGAGTCTCAGGATACCGTTTATTATATTTGTAGCTTCTGTGACCTGTTTTTTTGTGAATTTTTTCAGGACTTTGATACTGATTTTGTCGTGCTCTGGGTCTTTTCGATTGCAGCATGAGTTGATAATGACTTGAGTTGCAGAGAGGGTGGTCTAATAAATTGGACTACGTATAGTAATTATTAAGTTTTCGAAAATTTTTGGTAATCCGTACGGATCACTTATAAGATGACTTCGGTGTCCGTCCGTCTGTCTGTCTATCTGTCGATCGGAATAAAACTTTGTTGAAAATTCATTCGGGATGTGTTTTGTGAACTCACTGAACATTTTATACTTCCGTAAGAAAATTTTTTATTTTAAAAGCAATCAACGTATGGAACACTAATTGCGCAAGTCCAACTTGCACTTGACCGGTTATTTATTTATGTTTCGGAAGATTAGTTCAATGAATTGGTCATTAAAAAAGGTCAACAGTGCATTTTGGGTAGGATACGATTTTATTTTTTTATCATGCAGAGTGTCCAAAATTTGGTTAAATTTGAGTTTTCGGGGTCGGAGGTGCACCCATTTGGTCGCCATGTTCAAAATAGGGGTGTAAATGATTTTTTTAAAAACTATTATTGTTATTAACTTTTTTTCTATTAATTTTATTAAAAAAATATATCAAGAGCTTTTTTTTATAGAGAATTTTGTAACAAAAAATTTGACCTACTATTCTTTATGATTTTGATTATTTTTAAGGGTTTTTTACCTCTGCAAAGGAATGAAGGTATATAGGTAGAAAAAAATTATTGTTCCTTTATTTTTACATACATATTATTTCTATTATTTTATTTTATGCTTTTTTTTTTATTAATATATTTTTAGTGTTCCATACGAAACACATTTCTTCGGTGTCGGTCTGTTCGTCCGTCTCTCACTCTCCGAAGCTATTTGACATAGAAAGTTGAAATTTGGTACAAATATAGGAATTGATGGTCTACTCAGAGCCGTCTGGTTCTGGAAGTTAAACTTTGACTTAAGGGGTTAGTTTTGGGGTGTGAAATCGGAAGTAAAAAAAAAAAATTTTTTACCAGGTCATCGAGGGGGGGGGGGGGTGTCAAATGAAAGTTTGTGACAAGACGTGTTCAAAAATATATATGATGTAATACTTGCGCACACTTTTTTTTGTATTATTTTTAAAAAAGGGCCAAAAAGTCCTGTTCACCCCACCCTATCTCGAAAAGTACTAATCAAGACATTTGGAAAAAATTCTCGAATAGTCTTCATAAATTGTAGGTTGAGCGAAAATTATCACGAGTGCAATACGTTTGATAATCCATCTGGTATAAAAAAAAAATTTGACCGCCAAAATATAATCATTAATTATATATTTTATTGAATTATTTATTATTAATATGTATTAATATAAATTGTAAATGTAATAAAATAATAAAAATAAAATATTATTATTAAAAAATGTATTAATAAATGAATAAAAAAACATAAAATATAATACTATAAATAATCTGTATGTAAAAACGCAGGAACAATATTTTTTTTTCTACCGATTTACCTCGGCTACTTTTCATCTTTCTCCCTTTGCAGCGCTAAGAAACTCTTAAAAATAATCAAAATCACAAAGAATAGTAGGTCGATTTTTTTTATATAAAATTTTCTATACAAAAACTGTGATGCATTTTTTTATAAAATTGATAAATGAAAAATTATTAAAAATAATAGTTTTTCATCCCCTAAATTTTCTTTATTTTTTGTTTATAATTTCTTAATTATTGAAGTAACACTAACAAGTTATTAAGAAAGGTTGTATACTATTGTAGAATCTACAAAAAGCTTTTTACAAAATTTTTGTTGTCCGGTTATCGAGATATATGAAAAAATATAGCGGCCAAATGGGTGCAACCTCAACCCCGAAAACACAAATTTAACCTTAGGTTGGACTCCCAGATGACAAAAAAATAAAATCACACCCTACCCAAAATGCACGGTTGAATGCCCAATTCATTGGGCTAGAAAATTATAGAAATCTTCGTTTTTTTATTAATGGATTGATTTACTTTAAAAGTTTTTAAAAATAATACAGTTGATAATTTTTTAAAATATATTTTTTAAAGGCATATAAAGGGATATAACATACTTTATATGTGGTTTACATAGAGGCTTAACAACTTAAAAATTAACATTTAAATCTTTAATAACTTTATTACATAAACATTATGAAATGACTCCCAAACTTTTATCGATGCCATTTTTTTTTTCGATTTTAGTGAAGAATAGGCACTCTTATTGCAAAAATATCATTTATCGCTATCAAATATACAGGGTAATTAAAAATCTCGCTGTAATTTTCCGTGTTTCAATATGTCAGTTATTTGCCTCGAGACAGGTTTTGCTTAATTTTTAAACAAGATTTGAAACGCTGGTGTGTAAAACGAGACAGATTAAAATAAAGTAGGATGTAAATTAATTATTTTTTCTGGTAGAGTTGGAAAAGTACAGATTAGCCACAGCAGATAATAATTGAAATATATACTTTGAGTTTCTTAATTTGAGTCGGACGGTTCAAGTATCACGTTTTTTTTGAGATTAGAAAATACTCTGACAAGCTTGAGCAATTTCGATGTAAGATTTGTACTTAAAATACACTGGAGAACAAAAAAATGACTCAAACCATTTGGCTTCATTTAACACGGATCCTAGTATTTAGTGTTCATATATTTTTACGGATTTTAATATCATTTGAAAGCTTATTCTATTCTCTTTCTAATGATACCAAATTGCGTAGCATACCACATGCTTTTTACTGATCAAAATTATTGAAAGGGGAAACAGGGAGAACAAGGATTAAAAATAGGGGTAAGAGAAAGGAAAAATTAAACAAACATTAAGTTTAACAATCCAATTTATTGATAGAAACCAAAATTAGTATTTTGTATTAACGCCCCCTAGCCCTTATTACTGCTTCCCGCCGGTTTTTCATGGAACGGGTGGGCTAATTCATCACTATCTGTGGGATTCTTCCCCACTCTTCCATCATCGTAACTTTTAAGTCCCTCAGCGATTCAGGGGCTGGATTTCTTGCTCGAATTCTTCTTTTGAGCTCATTCCACATGTGCTCGATTGAATTGAGGTCAGGACTCCGCACAGGCCACTCTAATGTGGGTACTCCCACTTCCGCCAGGTATTGCCGCACCGATGCAGCAGCATGTGGCCTCGCATTGTCGTGCATTAGCACGAAGCTATCGCCAACAAACCCAGCTTAAAGAACAACATGTTCCTGCAGGATCTCCTCGATGTACCGGTGAGAATTTAATCCACCGCTACGAGTCTCATCAGTCACGAAAACCAAATCGGTTTTCGCATCCAGTGAGATGCCTCCTTACACCATGACAGAACCTCCTCTGTAGGCGACCGTTTTAGTAATGCAGCACTGCGCATAGTGCTCCCCAGGCCTCCTATAGACTCGTCTTCTTCCATCATTGCCATGTAGGCATATTCGGGAATTGTCGGAGAATAAAACGGGGCGCCATTCCTCTAAGGTCCAGTCGACATGTTCTCGGACAAATCTGAGTCGTGCTTGTCGATGGACTGCTGTTAATTTGGGTCTGTTAGCTGGTCTATTCGGAGTTAGGTTAGCTTCTTTAAGTCTTCTTCTGACTGTCCCATGACTGACAGCCCCACCATGAAGTTGTCGGAGCCCCTGCTGGACCTCAACGCCGGTCAAGTGACAGTCTCTTAGAGTTATGGAGCGGTCGTCTCGCTCCTAGGTACACCCTCTTCTTCCTGATCCTGGTCTCCGTGTAAAGGCGCCAGTCTCTTGGTAGACTCTGGAGATAGCTGACTGGCTCAGGTGCAGTTGCTTAGCAACTACACGTTGGCTATCCCCTTCTTGCAATAGGGCAATGACTTGGGCCGTTTCTTCCAGGGTGGTATCCATTTTCCGATGACGTAATTAGTGAGCAGGTATAGCAGAGATGTTGACGGTTCTAGTTTTCATAAAGCAATGACAGGAAAATGCAGTTGCATGTGTTTTTATAGGGATGAATAATGCGCAACGAGTACGTTGCTGAGCGAGCAAAAACGGTTGTATCAAGTAAAACCGTTTTAATCAGTAAAACTTTTTGGAAATCCAAATATTTTTGGTATTATTGGAAAGAGTAGAAAATCAGCATTCTGATGATACCATGATGATTGAAAATTAAATTCAACGATCGGTGTTAATCGGGCAAATCTGAGTCGTGCTTGTCGATGGACTGCTGTCAATTTGGGTCTGTTAGCTGGTCTCTTCGGAGTTAGATTAGCTTCTTTAAGTGTTCTTCTGACTGTTCAGTGACTGACAGCCCAACCATGAAGCAAAATCGCTGAGTCGATTTTTTTGCTCACCAGTGTCTAATAATATTTCTGTTTTGTATGAGTAGTTTCTTTACTAGAAAAAAACTATCCATATACAAACATTTTTATATAAAATTTAAATTTAGGACGTAACGATATGATTTGCCATGCTGGAGTCTTTTGCGGGCCTGTGTTATTTTAGATTATTTAATTTACCTGTTTGGTTAAAAAAAATTATAACTTTTCCCCTAATCCATTAGTTGTAGTAAAAACAAAACATGAGTTTTTTTAACACATTTTTGAGACTACACTTATAAAAACAATTTTACAAACTATGTGGGTATATATTTTTACTAATTGGATTAGATTACAGAATGGGTGGTATGAAAGTATTTAAAAGAGTTTGTGCCAAGAATAAAATGAATTGGTATTTCAGGCCATATAGATATCAAAATTGAGGGCTTGAATGGACAATTACCTAATCTGGACTTATTTAACTTGGCTGGCAAAATTTGTGTAAAGGAAGGTGTATTTTATACTTTTAAAGGTGAAGCACCAAAATATCATCGAGATCCATACAAAGAGTGGTTGTACTATTTTAAAAATATGTTGAACATGGTTTTTACTCAAGCAACTGGTGTAAGTATTCATTAGTTACAGCGTTCTGTGGTTTTAAAAATACGTTTTGTTTTAAATATTTACATGCTTGTAAAAAAAAAATTGCCATGAATGATAAGTATCATTTTAAACCAAATTAACCGATTTAATTAGCGTTTTAGTATCAAATTCGAGGTAATTTTTATAGTGCATCTGTTAAATGAGATATTATTATAATTTTATTTCTCTTGTTAGTGTTACAGCATTTTGCTTGCTTTTGATTAACTTTTGTATTAATAAATAGAGAAAACTATTGAAATTAGAAAGAGAAACTGGTAGGATTTTTAAAGAAGGTCGGTAATTGTTTATGACTTTACCACAAGAGTGCAAGTCAATTGTTGTATTTCAAAAACATACTTTTTTAAACGCCATTTCTGTATTAACGTTGTTACTAGTACCTGACATTCAAATATTAGTATCAAAAACGTCAGTTATGAAGCGTTAAAGATAAGAACCAAGTTCCATCCTCTTTTGCATGATATTATGTTACCTAAAAAAATTTTCCTTTACCACCGGCACAAGTATATTAGCTACAGGTAGGATGAAAAAATCCAGCGAATTTTTAAATGCATATTTATGAATGTTGTTTGATTTAATAACTTTTATATCGTTTACAAATAAATTTAAAGTGTTCTATTAATCAAAATTGCAAAACAGCATACAAGATATCCAATGCCAGAATACAAATACATATTAAAGTAGTAAAGATCAGTTACAATAAATAATTGAAAGAACATGTATATATATATATATATATATATATATATATATATATATATATATATATATATATATACATATATATATATATATATATATATATATATATATATATATATATATATATATATATATATATATATATATATATATATATATATATATATATATATATATATATATATATATATATATATATATATATATATATATATATATATATATATATATATATATATATATATATATATATATATATATACATATATATATATATATATATATATATATATATATATATATATATATATATATATATACATATATATATATATATATATATATATATATATATATATATATATATATATATATATACTATATATATACATATATATATATATATATATATATATATATATATATATATATATATATATATATATATATATATATATATATACATATATATATATATATATATATATATATATATATATATATATATATATATATATATATATATATATATATATATATATATATATATATATATATATATATATATATATCTATATAGGTATATATATATATATATATATATATATATATATATATATATATATATATATATATATATATATATATATATATATATATATATATATATATATATATATATATATATACATATATATATATATATATATATATATATATATATATATATATATATATATATATAATCAATATACATATACATATATATATATATATATATATATATATATATATATATATATATATATATATATATATATATATATACAGTCCCTGGCCAAATTATTAGACGCACTGCAAGATTTCATGTAAAATATTAATTACCGAGTGATATTGTACCGTTTTATTATTTTAAATTGATTTGTTTTTTATTTTTATATTATCCAATCAATTACCTATTTATTTGACATAAATAAAACAGCATTAATTTAGAAAAGCATAAGTTTATTAAGTTTTAAAGAAAAGTGAAATTAATGTTAGTAAAAGTCAATATTTAGTTAAGCCACCTTTAGCCGCTATCAAAGCTTTAATTCTGCGCGGCATGCTATCAATGCAAGATTGTACTGTCTCCTGCATTTGAGGATGATGATTCCACACATGAATAATCTTTTCTAGGAGCTGGGTTTTGTTGGTAATCACATCTTTAGCCACTTCTCTTTTCATCAGCTCCCACACATTTTCAATGGGGCCAATCCAACAGAGGGATATTTTTTTCTGCCAAAAAAGCTTTAAACAGACCGAGCAGTGTGGCAGGGAGCTCCATCTTGCATGAAAGTGAATGGTTCCCCATTTGGAAACCATTCTCTGAGCTGCGGAATCAACCGATTTTGTAATACTTCTTTGTACTGATCTTGCCTCATTATTCCTTTGACGACGTACAGACGTCCAGTGCCCTTGCCGCTGATGACTGACCAAATCATCACTGTGGTGGGATGTTTAACCGTCGGGACGACACAATCAGGATGAAACTTTTCTCCATGACGACGACGCACATACTGAGCTTTATTCTGCAAAATTTCGAATGTGCTTTCGTCACTGAAGCAGACCTGTCAAAAATAGGAAAAATATATAAACTTCCATGTTTATTTGCTTTATTGAACTGAAAATGATAATAATGTATCAATTATTGATTAAATTGCTGTATCTTACCGATCTCCAGAAGTCCACATCTTTGTCTTGCCATTGTTTGGCCCACTTCAGGCGCTTTGCTTTCATTGCAGCTGTTAACTTGGGCTTCCTGGCGGGGCGACAGGCCTTAAAATCTAATTCTTTCAATTTTCTTCGAACAGTGCGCTCAGAAGCATTTCGCTAGCATCCTGGAGTTGTGATTTTATTACCTTTGTGGTAGCAAATCTGTTTTCTACACAAATTTTCTTCAAACATCTCTCTGACCGTGGAGTGAAAATTGGTTTTCTACCGCATCTTTTCTTTCTTTTCGGGCTTAATTCCTTCCCTGACTCAATTTTCTTTTTTATGCGTCGTACACTAGCTTCAGAAACCTGCAATCTTCGTGATATTTCTCGGTTTGTAAATGTTTTCGCAATCACAAGGGCCTTCACTTCAGCTTTTTTACGTGGTGAAAGATCGCCTTTTCTACCCATAATGAAAATAGTCCAATTACTTTTTTAAAACACTGCATACAAAATAAACTAATAACTGAGTAGTATAAAACTGTTAAACAAAGAATCACAGTCCATAAAGCCACAGAAACACGTCCGTACCTGACTCGATTCCGATCGCGACTGATACAGGTTTGTAGTTGTTTACGTTCATGTATCACTTTGTCAACACAGTGTTGGCATATGTTAAAAATAAATACAAATATGTAGTCTACAACAATTCTTTTAAATAAAAATCAATAATATTGTAGTTTAAATATACCATTATTGCATAAAAACTCTTAAGAAACATAAAATTACTAAAAAAATACAGTGCGTCTAATAATTTGGCCAGGGACTGTATATATATATATATATATATATATATATATATATATATATATATATATATATATATATATATATATATATATATATATATATATATATATATATATATATATATATATATATATATATATATATATATATATATATATATATACGAGTATATATATTTATATATATATATATATATATATATATATATATATATACTGTATATATATATATATATATATATATATATATATATATATATATATATATATATATATATATATATATATATATATATATATATATATATATATATATATATATATATATATATATATATATATATATATATATATATATACATATATATATATATATATATATATATATATATATATATATATATATATATATATATATATATATATATATATATATATATATATATATATATATATATATATATATATATATATATATATATATATATATATATATATATATATATATATTTAACCCAAGCGGCAGTTTTTTCTAAAAAAGT